>JARHVA010003214.1:0-130000 GCA_037957365.1 Torreya grandis
ATGATTCCTTTAGATTGATATACCTACCCATACTTCCCATCCCATACCATTCTCCCACCCCTCTTAACAACCATATACGAAGTCAATACCACACCCCCTTCCTTCACAACCCACATATATAGTTGTTCCATAGAGCAAGTGGTCATATATCATTTTTTGTTGCCTATATATATTATCTCTACATATGTTGTAGTAAATATGAAACAATAATCCAATAATATTATCTTTTTGTGGGGAGAGTGAAGGTAATTAAATAATGGAGGTATTTAATTTCAGCTATTTTCAAGATAATGGTGACAAATAATCACCTCCCAAATGTAGGTTCCATCCCATTGATGATCTCATCACACACTATTTTATGAGAAAGGTTTTGGACATCACCTTCATAGGCTGAGCCATTACTAAATTTGAACACAAGTGTGAACCTTTGGACCTCCTTGGTATGTTCAATTTACTTCTCATATGTTATTGTGTGTATATTCTGACACATCATTTCATATCATCGTTTGGATTCTACATACTATGTGTATATTCTCACACACCCAATTTACTTTTAGATTTTATCCATTTCAACTTGTGAATTCCATTGAAAACCACCTACCTATCCAATAATTTTTACTTAATAGCATTCATATATGACTTCAATTAGAAGATGTGGTTGTATTTTTTGAATAATAAATTGGTTGCATTTGAGACCTTCAATAAATTCAAGACCATGTTGGGGAAATAAAGTGGTGACTACATCAATATTTTGAGGACAGATAGAGAGGTAGTGTATATCTCTAATAGGTTAATGAATTTTTTAAAGGATCATGAATTTTGGATATTCTAACTACAACCTAAAATAGGGTAAATATGGACTTTAATAGTCTAGCTACATACTATAAGAGGGTATCTATAGACTTTGATAGTCTAACTATGGAATTCAATAGTCTAATTACATAATTAAATAGGGTAGCTACAAACTTCAACAGTCCAACTATAGACTTTAGCAATGTATATAAAGACCTAAACAATCAATCTACAAACTTCAATAGGGTAGTTAAGGACTTTGATAGTCTAGCTAAGGACTTTGACAGTCTAACACTAGATAAGCATGTAATGAGTCTAGAAGGATATGGACAGATAAAGAAAAGTTATTATGATGTTTTAAATTCTTATAAAAGTCTTGCATACCATGGTAAAAAGGTCAATAATAAGGTATATTGTTATAATGAATAATTTTAAACCTCACCTACCTCTATCTCATTCCCAGACCTCCCCTTAGTAACCATATTTATTACAATAGTTTGAATTTGAATGTTTTGGATCCATTTGGTCTTTGAAATTAAAATAAAGTGGTAAGTGGAAGGTCAATTAGTAAAGGACATAAAAATGAGATAAAAATTAGTAGTTGTGTAAGTTTATGTATTAAATTAGTTTGTATTAGAGTTTTAAGAACAAATTATTATATGCATTTTGAGCAATTTTTATGTTGATACTATATCCTCACATATTCTATCCTTCTTTCATCATCATTTTGTGCTTTTATATCACTTGTGTCCATATTTTTTATTAGTACAATTTTTTATTTTTTTCCCTTATCCATCTGGGATTGCACATATTTTTCTACCAACACTAGGTGATAACTTGAAAGGCCTTGTAATATCTTCAAGGTATCTCCTAGGATATACCTTTCAAACATGCATCAGAGTGGATTTATCCTTCAAGTTATCTCCTTAGATATAAATTAAACTTACCCACTAAGGTTTTACAAGGCCTATAAAGGCATCTCATATGAGTGGAATTCTCCTTCACCTTGAAATCACTATTTGGTGATAAATTGAAAGGCCTTGTAATATATTTAAGACATCTCCTATGAGATACATTTCAAATATGCATCATTGTAGATTTATCATTTAATTTATCTCCTATGAGATACCTTTAGATTATTTATTAAGTTATTACAAATCCATTGAAGGCATCTCAGATGAGTGGAATTTTCCTTCACCTTGAAAGCACTTTTGGTAGATAACTTAGAAGGCATTTTAATATCTTCAAGGTATATACTAGGAGACACCTTTCAAATATGCACTAGAGTGGATTTATCCATCAATATATCTCCTAGGAGATACCTTCAAGTTACCCACTAAGGTACTACAAGGCTCTTAAAGGCATCTCATAGGAGATACCTTGAAGGGTATTGTTATACATTCAAGGGGATGTTGAAAGTATATCCTAGGAGATACCTTCATTATGCACACATGTATAATTTTACTTCACTTTAAAGGAAATACCAGGTGATACCTTAAAATTCATTATAATACCTTCAAGGTTACCTTTAAGGTATATCCTAGGAGATACCTTTAATGGCATTATACATTTGGACTTTGTGCTTCATTGATTGGACTAACCATGTTGATGATGAATTTGAGTGTTTGTGACTTGAGAGTGTAGTTGAATGGTATAACTAAGTTGTAGTCAAAACATGAGTGAGATCAGTGAATAAACCATATGAAAAATCCTTGGAATTATATGATTATGAGAATTATACAACCTTTCATCACCACCTTAAACTGTGTAGATATAAATTAGGTATGATTACATGGTTTCTTATAATTTTAGGATCAACCCTGAGATGTTTATATTATGTTAGAGTATTACCATATTAATTATTTCCATCCTTTAAAAATTATACAAGACTTTAAATATAATACCATATCAGACTCAATTGCTTCTATTGTCACTAGTAAATCAAATTTAGATAATGAAATTCTATGTGTAATCTAGGGTAACAAACCCCTTGTAGTTATAGAATAATAGTTTTTAGTTGACTATTACTTTGGTAGGTAGTTTGTTTTCTCAAATGTTTTTTGTAAGAGAAATTGACATTGTTATTATTTTATCTCTATAAAAATTCATTATATTATTATAATATAACTAGTAATATGGTTTTTACAAGTTTTTTAGTCATATGCGTTATGGATTTTTATCCTTAATATAGGTCTATCTTTTTCATATGGTGTGTTTTATTGGGTAGGGGTCCCTCCAACCTTGATATCAATAAAAAAAAATGAAAAATATGTAAGGTTTGACATAAAAAGGCATTTCCTATTTGAAATGGATGAATTTGACTAGTTGAGCCATGTTAACTGATCTAATTACTATTTAAATTGATAGGTTTGATCAAGCAATTTTGTGCACTTTTCCTCATTAAGATCTAAAGGTAAATGTTGATTCAATTAACAAAATATGATGATCAATTTATATAACCTAGTAAACATGGTGAACATGCCTTAAAATCAACTAGTTAGTTAGATTATGGACATGCCAAATAAAAACTTTAGACAACTCTGACCTTTAAAAAATTAAATATAAAAACATTATGGCTCTAGTTTAGTATAGACTACTCTCGTATCCTACAAAATCTATTTATAAATAGATAATTTCATTTCATGGAAACCTTAAATAAAATGGATACATAAATTCCCAAATTATATTAATTAAATTAATCCTTGATTATCATATGGGAGAGGTAATATATGATGCATTGAGATGAGAAAGATTATTGTGTTGTGATAAGATAGGTATTTATAAATTAAGGGATTTCACTTGGTTAGTAGTTTATAATCATATCCTCACTCAGGATTTATTAGATAAAATCAATTTTATGTACCCTTCCCATTGTAGTCTTTATAAATTTGTTGAAAAAAATGCCAATCACCTATTTTATTCTTGCCCTTTTGCTACTTGGTGGTGGATGTGGATATTTTATAAGCTCGAATGGTCTTAGGCTTGGTCCTCCTCATTATTTAATGAATTTTCCTCTTAGCCAATTTGGGAATGTACAATTTTTTTCATACTTTGGAGAGTCAACCCAACTATTTTGTTGTGGACAATTTGGAAGGAGATAAATCATCCTATTTTTGAAGGAAAGGTGAGATCTCTTGCTTCAATTTTATAATATCTAGATGTTGTTATATTGAAGGTCATTTATTCTCAAATTAAATGTAGAAATTCTTATATTTCAACATGAGGAAAAAGAATGTGTGCTAAATGGAGGCTCATTGTTCATCCACCCATTAATGGGTCAATAGTAAATTTGGGTAAAAGTACAAGAAAGGATAATGATTCTTGGCTCCCCCTCCTATAGGGTGGTTTAAAATTAATTTTGATGGAGCCTCAAGAGGTAATCTTGGTACTTATTGAATATGTTGTATAATAAGGGATTTTAGTGGCTCTCTCATAGAAGTTGTCTCTAGGAAGCTATCAAATGGGAAGGATAATGTAGTTAAACAATAGGATCTTGTAACAAGGATTGAGTTGGAAATGTAGTTAAAATTGAGAAGATTTTGATTGAAGGAGATTCTCAAATATTGATTTCCACTATAAAAAATAATTCAATAATCACTTCAAAATTGGTGAACATTTTGTTAAATCCCAATAAATCTTAGATAGCCTTTTGTTTTGGGTTTGAAAATATTTCCTTAGGGAAGCAGGGAGTGGGTGAAGGCTATTAAGTTCTTGGATAAGCTGGTGGTTTGAGTTAAGGGTGTAACACCTCATTGACTAGTTAGTGTTGACATTTCAGACCCCTAGGACAAATTTTAACCCCTATGATAAAAAACTTTCATGAGAACCCCTCTAAGCTTGTTCATGGTGTCTAACAATTGTCATGATCTCTTGAATTCTTCTTGAAATCCATTTTAACATTGATTAAGGTTGTATTTGTGTGTTATAACTTGATATGGAGATCCATATGTCATAACCTATTTTTAAGTCCTTGGGTGATGCATTATGTGGTCATAGTGGTCATTGAGTGGAAGAGTTTTCATGTCCTTTTCAAGACTTGAGGGTGGTCTAAACATTGTTTGAAAATATTAAAGATATTCATAAAAAATTAAGGTAATTTGGATGTTTTAAGGTTTATGTTTCTTATAGTATATGAGCCTATTTTAGTCCTTTCCTTGAAAAGAGACCTTGATATCAAGATAAAGAGGATGTATAAGCCTTATATAAATCCATGAAATGATGTTTAAGATGTACATAAGGCCATTTTCCATGACATATCCATCCAAGACTAGTTAAAACCTTGAATAATCCTCTAAGTCATCAAATGATTATCAAACACCTCATATTGGTCACAGGTCATTATAAAACCTTTGGAAAGGGTAATGTTTTAGGTGTCTCATTATTTATAAATGTATTAAAAGCATCTCATTTTCATCATGAATCCATCATAAGATGGTTTCATATGCATAAAGGTCAATTGTAGGGGTAAAATTCTCTTCCTAATCACTAAATAGATCCCACATGTCAAAAAATACATCCCTTCAACTCCCCAGACTATACCACTTATTTTGAAATGTTATTTGACTTCTATTTTGCCTCCCTATACCCTCTAAAGGTAGACCTAAACCATGGTAATATTCTATAAAATAAGATATTTATAGGTGTTTTATAGGGTTGTGTGAACCTACATAGTTAGTTCCTTATAGGTAGATATCATATATTGCATCAAGGCTCATGGAAAGAATTCTAGATAAATTTTATGTCTAAAGGATGAGAAATAGGTCTAAAGCTGACCTCTCCCTTCCATCATCCTCATTAGTAGTCTAAACGAGCTTTCAAGTTTTTGATCATTCCAAAAAGGAGAGAGAAATCGAAGATCCAAGACTTTGGGTAGAGAAAGGGGCTCACATGAAATATCCATTATTGGAATTATTTGTATATTCATGGCCTATGCTCTATGAATAAAAACTAATAATTTAGACACTCAAATGGTCTTCTTCATTTATGTAAGGGTCCAAGTTACATTGATTTTCATGAATAGATGGTTTTGAATTATATGTTTTAATATGTCTTATATAAGTCCTCATATCCCATATACATCACCCTCCAGCCTTTTTACACATGTGTGTACACTAAGGAGCAAGGAAACATATTGATAGTCACATTTTTAAAAACATACCAGTGTTTCTTCTTATTACATACACTCAATGCATAAAATGGAAGTGTTTGATAATGTTTTAGGTCTAATGGTAAGTTACTTGAGTCCATTAAAGTCTCCCTTATCTCCCAGTCATATCTAAGTCACCATCAGACCAAACAACCCCTTCAAGATCTATCTCCAATTGTGACTATCATAAATGTAATGTAATCTCCTTTACAAAGTGGAAGTAGGGTACCTATAGAGAATCTTTAATTTGTCTAAGAGGCATAGACATAAACCCCATATTTGATCCATGGTTTGTAATATTGTCACATATTCATAATTACCCTATACACTAAATCACCCCAACTTGAGCCTATTGTTCAAAGATAAACCCTCACAATCACATCAGACCTATGGTGTAGACTAAGAAATAGAATATTAGATTTTGGGATGGGACTTAAAAAGTGTGAAAAATATTTAAGAGTTTTGAGGGGTCATGGGATATTATAAAGGAGTTATTGAGATAAAGAAAACAATGCCAAATAAAGTATTAACACTCTCAAATCAATCCCAAGAGTAGAGGCTCATTTAAGTCTCTTATGAGTATACATAAGACCATAGCTCCTATATTTGAAAGACACTAAAGGAGTGATGGATTTTAGGGGATTTAGAGGGTTATAAAGAAGTAGTGAGAGGACACCAACATGATAAGGTCATCCATGAGAACAATATAACATCAAAATCAACCCATCAAATGGTCACACATAGTCAAGAGGCTTAAGACCACCACCTATAGGCTTGACTATAGGAATAAAAAAAATTAAGTAAATGAGCCATATTCAAATGTATTTAAATGTATTATATTATACAATATTAATGAATGACATATTATTATTATCAAATTTTATGAGTGAAGATAAATAAAATCCCACTTGTACATAGTCTATAACCTAGAACTACCCTATAGACCTAACTATTGACAAAAGGTAAGTAGGATAGAGGAAACCTACATAGTGGTAAGTGAGAAGAGGGTAATTAATTATCTACACTTGTGTTATAATAATTAATAAATCTCACTTGGAAATAATATCTCTATCAAACAAGTTAAAACCTCAACAGATTAGTAGGCCTGATTAGGCCTAAACAAGATAGTCATAGTCAATGTTAAAAAAGAGGAGTTAAAGCATATAACTCTATAGGAGGATGAAGTGAAGAATGGTTAGAGATTTATTAACTTATATAAAAAAAATTGTTATTATATATTTAATTGTGTTATCCCTTTAATGCATTAAAGAGCCTTGATAGGCTAGTTAAACCCATTAGGCCTAAAAAGATAGTCTCTAGTAAGCAGGAAGATTGGAGAAGAGATGTATGGACCCTACATAAAGGTGAAATACAAGTTTTGAGATAGTGTATATATATATATATATATATATATATATATATATATATATTACTAGTTTATATAAACTATTCCCATTTATACATTTTATTTTCTTAAGATAAAAATATCCTAATGGCCCAAACAAGCATATTAGGCCTAAATAGGCTTAAACAGGCATGTGCACATGAACTAAGGACATTTACACATTAAAAAGTTTTGATGGAAGTATAAATATATTTTATGGGGACTTAAATATACATATCATGGTTTCCATGATGATATTATCCTCAATATGAGGCATGAAGGCACTAGACTAGGAGCCAAGGTTACACAGACCTAACTACTCACAAACCCTAGGATTAACTATATAAGGAGTATATAGGGTTAAATAAGGCTCAATAAAAAATATGTTTCTATACCATGGAAATATATTTAATGATTCCAAAATCATCAAAAAATTTAAGAGAGTTGATGAGACTACTCCTATCTATAAAAACACTAACTACCCAAGTAGTTTGGGCATGACAATAATAAACCCAAGGTAGACCTATGGATCATGAGAAAGGGATTGGGATATTGGTATAAGTATCTGGAGATGAATAAAAAAGGTATAAATATATGGATAAAAATTTTATGGTGATATTGTGGACACAATTACACCTATAAGAGACTCAAACTCATGTTAGGCCTGTAAGGCCTGAAGCATCCTCAAGACCCCAACCTTTATATTATGGCATGTTAAATATTATCAATCAGATAGATGATAATAATATATGTGTGATGATTATTTAGGTCCTAATTAGAGTTTCTAAAGTAAATGAAAGTAATAAAATGCCAAATTTGGTCATAAGACCCATCTCTAACTACATAGTCCTAAGCAGTCACCTTGAGCTACTAGTTCAAGTGCTCATATATTTCATATAAAAAGGATTAAATGCCAATTATATTATGGGAATTTATTTACCCATATTAACTCAACATCCATGGAGGAGAGACTTAGATTAAGGAACCCATCTCTATGAATCATCATTAAGGCTACAACCATGTCCAAAAAGCTTGCAAGGACCTCAAGGCACACCATCTTTCCTTCATATCTCCACACACAAGATGCATGGGACAAAAATATTTTAAATATATTTTATGGGGTATATGGGATCAATTTTGATGGATATAATTTTTGTTTTGGAGGCTCATAATCTATGAACCATCATTAAGATGGTGGACCTCTAAAACCTTCCTTAAACCCTAGTAATGACCCAATTGAGATGATAGTAAATAATTTGAGTATAATTGAAGTATAATTTCCCTAAGAACAACTAAGTCACATATTACACTCATAGTAGACCCTGATCATGGTACTAAATTTTATGGACAGGTGTATGGACCCCTTGAAAATCATGTTTCTCAAGATTTTATGATGTTTATAGGGTACAAAGTTGTTTGTAAGGCTAAAAATAATTAGAGGAGGTATTATGAGGATTTTTTAAATTTATAAAATCATGAAACACTAAAAAAAAAATTTGTAAATGTTCCTATGGGTCTACACCAAATAGGTAGTCCAAAAAGGCTGGTGGAAGGTGATCTAGTCACCTAGTTTGGTTAGGTTAAAGATATATATTGATTATAAAGTTCTAATTCATGATGTGTTGTGACTTTAAGGACCTAAAAAATGATAAAATACTAGTCATTAAGTCCTTACTTCATCTATCATAACCATCTAAGCACCTAACACTGTGTAACTAGGCCTAATGGCCTAATTGACCTACTTGGTCAACAAGAAGAGATGGAAGTTGTCATAGAGGAATATTTGAGGATTAAATAAAAGGAAAATAAACCATATAATTAATTATATAATTAAATTATCTATCTTATCTATTCTCATTATAAAATAAAGAGTAGTTTCCTAGCTTAGTCAACATGCAAGTTGAAGGGTGGGTTGCTTAATAATTCATGGTGGCATAATTTAATCCATTTAATGTATTATAAATGTCATGAAGAGAGGTTAATTTACCATATTTTTTCATGTACATGATTTTAAATAGGTAAAATAATTATTACCCAACCTCCATCCCAACTTCAATGCCTAAAGGGCCCGTTAAAGACCACCAATTAGGAAACCAACACCTAAAGAGACATATGATGACCATTATGGATACTATAACTATTATGTGAGTGGGATAAATTCATTGATGACCTCTTATATATAGGTACATTCCAATTTACCTCTTTATCTCTTCTCATTGTTATGTATATTGAGCCTCTTCAGATAGTATAAGACATTGCTCACCTAGGTATGAGGAAACTCTGCCTAAATTTGTTTCTTATAGACCTCTTGGAATGATTAATGAACTATTAAAAATTATTAAATACTGATATAGTGTGTATATTATTGTTTTTAAATGCATAAGTGGTATAATTTCTCCCTTTGTAGGTTCTTACCACACCTAAATGCTAGTAGGTTTTTTTGTGTAGGTTTTATGATGTGTCAAAGGTTGGTGCCTATAATTAAAGTGTAACATGGTTGTAAGCATCTAAATACATGCATCTCATCCATCACCTCTAGGTTATAACAATCCACATGACCTTCATGTGAAGCACTATTACATAGAAGCCTTGGGGAGAAAATGATTTAATTTAGGTTTGGTCCATTAGTGTTATTAAAGATCAAATGGAATTGATAATGATATTGGTGCATCACCATCCTTAGATTAAGTTTATTTTTATTTATATTATCTATCTATTTTCACTTTAGATCAGAAGGTCTCAGTGATTTGAGCCCTAATAGATGCACCAAGGGATTTAGCCCCACAATCTAGATGTTTAACCTAACCATAGGTCACCCATAGCCTTGAGATACTCCCATGTTACCCTAAACCTATAAGTAGGCTTGAAAAACCTCCTATTGGGGTGAATTTTAGAGTTTCAACATTTATGACATACATAATGGGACCAAATTCAAGTAATTATAGTAGTCACTTGTATCACTTGGTCATCTTATAAAACTTAAAGTATCTTAGTAGTAGATTAACAATCAAATTTCATGTTGAGATATGTCATAAATTAATCATATCAATGGTAAGAATAACTATTTTTGGTAGTTTAATTTGCCTTGTATATTTATTATGATGTGTAATGGCTACATGTTAAGTAGAATCCTATCACACACCTCATTATCAATAGACCTATGACCCATATCAACACTTTATTGACTCATATTATCCATACACTTCTCCATACTACTCTTCTTCTATCCCAACTCAACCTACTATTCCTTATAGTTAGCCTAAGAAAAGTGATGATGATTTGAGCTTAGAGATTGAGAAACTAAAGGAGGAGATGGATAGATTGAAATAAAGTCTTAGGAATAAAAATTAAATTGAACATAAAGTCTTTGTCTATCAACAAAATACCCTTAAAAACCAAGTATAGCCAACCAAGCTACTCACCCCTTCTCCTTTACTTATGTGATTATTGGAGACTCTTTGTCCATAATTTCTTATTTGATGATAGAGCATGAATTTCATTTATTCCTAATCTAGTAGTTGATATTTTGAATTTGATATATGAACCTACTTACAACTCTGAGTTATAATAGAATGGATCAAATAAAAATACATTTGGCCTCATCAAATACCTACAACTTACCTTTCAAACTTACACCAAGATCTTAATTGCACAAGACATTATTGTTGTGAATTTACCACCTTATTTTGATCTATGTTAGTCTAATAACATTATGGACAATATTGGGTGGTACCTATCCTTTGATTTATCTTATATGATCTACAATATTGGGTATGGTGTAAGATTAAAAATTAGATCGAAAGCACTATTCAAGTTTCATCTTGATCCTTACACACCAAACATCTCAATTGTAAATTATCTTCATCCTCCTACCCTTAGTCAACCTCCTTATGTTCTATATCCCCTTCAAGATCCACCCATTGTTTCTCAAGAGCCTATGATAACTTTATCTTGGAGGCCTTCACGGAATAGAACCCCAGATAATCCCATGATTATTCTTGAGAGAAAACTTTATCCTATGCATATTTAGAATCATGAAAAGGAGAAGTACACAGAGGCTAGTTTAGGAGATGTCTCAAGTTTTCAAAGTTACCCATCTATCCTTCATACTACAGTCATTCATGAGAATCAATATACATCTAATTTTGACAAATTAGTTAAAGAATGGAAGAAGAAGAATGTAGCGTCCTCAACTAATTTTCTTTCTCTATCATTTGAACAACATCATGATCAACCTAATATTCCTAAGGCTCCAAGTTGGAAGAGAACTCTATAAACTATCAATAAATCTAATTAAGTACCTTTCCCTCCAAACCTCTCCTTGTATTAAGAAGAACCAAGTTCTTTGAAGGAAAATTTTGAGCATCTAGATGTGGGGAACAATTTATCAAGACTAATTAATGAGGTGGTATTCCTTCAAGAGCTTGATCATGTTATAGCTATAGGTGTGTCTTAGAAACACTTTGGAAAGGATACTTCAAGAACATATGATCAGGAGATCATTATTGGTACCCATATTCATCCCAAAAGATCAAAGTTTGAGCATGAAGGGAAGTTTAATGATGTAGAGAAGTCACAATGGTATGATAAAGATCAAACACAAGCAACTTATCCTCTAGGAGACACTCACCAAAACATTCTACAAGAACCCATTATTTAATATAAGAGAATTTCAAGTGAGTAATATGATCCTTGGTAGCATTTTTACCATGAATTCTTAGGTGAGATTGAATAACTCAACATGATATATTGGAATGATGGAATAAAATAGCACATTGATGTCTCAAGTGAAGGTATCACTAATGGTTTGGATATTAAAGAAGATAATTCAGGTTTATAAATAGAAAGGAAAGATGAGATAGAGATTGAATGGATTGATGAGATTGCATTCTCCATTTAAAATGAGAATGACCAAGTTGTAGTAGACCATGAACTTTGTTATGACTCTATGGAAGAGTTATAAATACTTTATCAAAATAACACTTCACAAATAAATGGTAAGAAGATAGTTAACATAATGCATTTACAATTTATCATGAAAAGATTGTCTTTTGAGAAGATTTAGGGAACTTTTATTCAAGTTAATATAACCCACCTCTTCCCCATGACGAGCTTAAGAAGGGTGTTAAATAGAACACTATGGCATTTGATCCTTTTGAGTCTCATAATTAGAATCAAGGAGAAACTAATGAAATGTGTCATCCATGATTGGAAACATACCAAGAATTTAAAGGCCTTGACAAGACACTATCTCAAATAGATTAAAATGAATACATAAGTCAGGGCATACCAGCTGGGTTATCAAGAAAATCACTACATGAGATCATGAAAAAATAGGAGTATCCCATGACTTAGGAATAAATCATACTATTGAAGAAAAAAAGGAAGATATGGAATGAATATGATAGGGTTTTGGACTCATATAACCAACACATGCACCTAAGGGTGAATTAAAAGGATCCAGTTGCTTTCTTAAGAGGCTATGAGCATGACAATTTTTCTAGTTACTAGTGGGAGTCCTCTTTCAATAAAAAATATCTAATTAGACTCCAATCAATACATGAAAATCATACTTCATGGTGCCATGGTGATGAAAATAATTTCCCATTTGATCCTGAAGGATAAATAAGGTGTGTTCAAATTAGTTATTTCTAATAGCTTACCATCTTGCTTTCAATAAGTGTTTCATACACAAGTCTAGTGTGTAGTTTCCTTAGTTACTTTGTGTCATGTCTTGTTTCTTTCCTTAGGTGTTATGTGTGGCTACTTAGGTGTCAATTTTTGTTTATTTGGGTGTGTTTCCTTATTTTTTATTGTTATTTTAGTTTTAGAGGTATTATTAGGTGCTAAAGCTGATTGGCAGTCTAAGAAGATAGTTATATAAGTCATGATGTCATGTATGAGTCTCATCATTGCCATTAAGAATTAGAGGGTTCCCTTAACCAATAGGTTGGTCAAAACTTATGAGTTGCCAAAAATGTTGAAATTTTAGCCTCCCAAGCCAAATGTCAACCCTTAAAATTTAAAACTTTCATGAAAACCCCTATAATATTGCTCATGGCATCTAAAACTTGTCATGGTCTCCGGAATGCTCATTGAAATTCATTTTAACATTGATTAAGGTTTCATTTTTGTGTTAGAACTTGATAAGGAGATTCATATGTTGTAACCTATTTTTAAGTAATTGGGTGATGTATTAGGTAGTTGTAGTGGTCATTGAGCGAGTGGAAGAGTTATCATATCCTTTTCAATCCTTGAGGGTGCTCTAAGAATTGTTTGACAAGATTAAAGATCTTTAGTAAATGTTAAGGTAATTTGGATATTTTAAGGTTTATGGTTCTTATGGTATATGAGCATGTTTTAAGCCTTCCTTGAACACATACCTTGATAAAAAGATAGAGAGGATGTATAATCCTTGTTTAAATCCATGACATGATTTCTAAGATGTACGCATGGCCATTTTCCATGACATATCCATCCAAGCCTAGTTTAAACCTTGATTCATCCTCTAAGTCATCGAATGACCCTTAAAGACCACATATTAGTCACAATGCATTATAAAACCTTTGTAAAGGGTAATGTTTTAGGTGTATCATTATTTATAAATTTATTAAAAGGGTCCCATTTTCATCGTAAAGATATCATAAGATGATTTTATATGCATAAAGGTCTATTTTAGGGGTCAAATTCTCTTCCCACTCACCAAATGGGTCCCACACATAGGAAATTACATCCATTTAACTCCTTAAATCATACCACTTGTTTTGAAATGTTGTTTTAATTTTATTTTCCCTCCTTCTACCCTTTAATGGAATTTCAAGACTTGAACCATGGAAAGATTTTTAAAAATGAGGTATTTACATTTGTTTTTAAGGGTTATATGGACCTGTATGGTCAATTACATACCTGGGGAGATATATTTCATTAGGGATCCTAGCAAGCATTCCAAATACTTTTTGTCCAAAGGATGTAAAATAATCCCAAATTTAACCTCTCCCTTCCATCATCCGACTTGGCAATCTAGAAGAGATTTCATGTTTTTGATCATTCCATATAGGAGAGAGAAAGTGAAGATATAATAATTTTAGTAGAGGAAGGGGGTGTAATTAAATATTTATTCTTGGTATTGGTATTTATATTCATGACCTATTCTCTATGAAAAACTACTAACAATTTGGTCACTCAAATGGTCTTCTTCATCTATATAGCGGTCAAAGTTGCATCAATTTTGGTGCACTCTTTAGATGGTTTTGTAATAAATGTTTGAATATGTATTATACATGTCCTAGTGACCCATATCCATTATCCTCCACCCATATTCCATACATGTAGACCCTAAAGAGCAAGGAAACATTCATGTTGTCACATTTACACAAACATGGTAGTGTTTCTTCTTATGCCAAACTTTCTAGGCATAAAATGGAAGTGTTTAATGATGTCCTAGTTAAATAATAAGTTACTTAAGGAAACTAAACTACCCCTTATATCCCAAGCACAAATAATTCACCATTAGACTGAAAAACCCCTTCAACCCCTATCTCCAATGGTGACTATCATCCATATAATGTAATCTCCTTTACAAAGTGGAAGTAGGGTACATGTAGAGAGTCTTTAAGTTTTTTGATAGGCATATATATAATACCCATATTTGATAAATTATATATAATATTTCATTAAATTCATCATTTACATATACACTAAACCACCCCACACTTAGCCTACTATGCAAAAATAAAACCTCACAGTCACATCAGACCTTTGGTGTAGAGTAACAAATAAAATATTGACTATTAGGATGGGACCTATAAAGTGTGAAAGGTATTAAGGATTTTTTATTGGTCATGGGATATTATAAATGAGGTATGGATATAGATAAAATAATGATAAAATAAGGATTAACACTCTTAACTTAGTCTAATGAGCAGAGGCTCAGTTAAATATCTTGTGAGTATACACAAGACTATAGCTCCTATGTTGGAAGGACACTGAAGGAGTGATGAAGTTAAATGGATTCATAGGGTTATAAATAATTAGTGATATGATACCAATATTCTAAGTTAAATAATGAGAATAATAGAGCACTAAAGTCCACCTCTCAAGTGGTCACACACTATTAAGAGGCCTAAGACCAACACTTATAGGCCTAACTGTAGGAAACAAAGCATAATTAATCAAAGGTACCATATTTAGATGTATTTAAATATATAATATTATACAATATTGAGGAACCCCACATGAGGGATGATTAATGATAATGAATGAGGAGAATTAAAGTACCATTTACATACAATCTAGAGCCTAAAACTACCCTATAGACCGGACTATTGACAAAAGGTAAGTTGGATAGTGGAACCCTACATAGTAGTAAGATATAGGAGGGTAGGGAAGTATATATAATTTTATTCTAATAAGTCCTTAATCTCACTTAGACATTTTGGCCCTCTGTAACAAGTAAAAACCTTAATATATTAGTAGGCCTAGTTCGGCCTAAATAATATAGTCATAATCAAAGTTAAAAAAGAGGAGTTAAATCATTAAAATATATAGGAGGATGAATTTAATAATGGTTATAGGTGTCCTATATTTTATATAAATGGTTCTAAATCTCTCTTGAAGTTGTTGATCCCTTGATTGTAAGCAAGAGCCTTGACAGGTTAGTCAGACCCATTAAGCCTAAAATGATAGTCTCTAAGAAGCAAGTAGATTAGATAAGAGATGTCTAGAACCTAAAAAAGGTGAAATAAAAGTTTTTTTATAGGATATATATCTTGTTTTTATGTTATATCAATGATTCCCATTGAGACATTTTAGTTTCTTAATATAAAAAGAGCCTAATGGCCCAAATAGGCATGTACACATGAACTAAGGACATTTGCACACTTAGAAGGTTTGATGGAAGTTTTAAGAAATATGAGGGGGAGTTAAATATTAATATAATGGTCTCCATGATGATAGGATCCTCAAGATGAGGTATGAAGCCACTAGACTAGCCACCAAGGCTACACAAACCTAACGACTCACAAACCATAGGATTGACTATATGAGGAATATACAGGGTTGAAGGAGGATCAATCTAAAATATGTTTATATACCATGGGAAGATATTTAATGTTTCAAAAATAATAAAAATTATTGAATAGAATTGATGATACTACTCAGGTTTCTAACAACCCTAGTTGCCCAAACATTTTAGGCATGATAGTAATAGACCCAAGGCAAACCTATAGGTCATGAGAAATTGATTAGGATATTTGTCTAGGAAGTTGGATATAAATAGAGAGGGTTTAAAAAGAGGGATAAAGGTGTTATGGTTAAATTATAAACACCAATCCACCTATAATATCTTCAAACTTAGATTAGGCTTGTAAGGCCTAAAACATCCTTAAGCATCCTCAAGACCCCATCTTTGTAATTTGGTATTTCAAACCTTATCAATTGGATTGATGATCATATATAGATATTTTATGATTATTAAGGTGCTAAGGAGAGTGTATCAAGAAAAGGAAAGCAATAAAATGCAAAATTTGGTCTTAAGATCCATCTCAAACTCCACAGTCCTAAGCAATCACCTTGAAATACTATTTCCAGTGCTCATATATTTCATAGAAAAAGGATTAAGATCCAATGATATTAGGGGAATTTTTGAAACCCTATAGAATCAATATACATGGAGGAAATACTTGGATTAAGTTACCCACCTATATGATCATCAGTAAAGATGTAACCATGTATAGAAAGATTGCAAGGAGCTCGAGGCACACCATCTTTCCCTAATATATCCACACAATAGATGCATGGGGCCTAAATATATTTATAATATTTGAGGGTGTATATATGATAAAGGTTCATGGATATAATTTTTGGTTTGGAGGTCCATACTCTATAAACCATCATTAATATGGTGGACCTCTAAACACTACTTAAACCTTAGTAATGACCCAATTGAGAATAGTGAATTATTTTCATCTATTTTAAGTAAAATTTACCTAAGAACACCTATATAACATATTAAAATTAGAGGAGACCCTACTCATGGTAATAGGTTGTATGAATAAGGGTATAAACCCCCTAAAAATTATGTTTTTATAATATTTTATGATGTTTTTAGGGTACAGAGTTATTTGGAAGGTTTAAAATAATTTTATTAGGTACTATGAGGCCTATTTAACCTTTTAAAATCATGAAAAACTAAACAATATTCTCTCTTATAACCATATAATCACTTAACACTATGTAACTAGGCCTAGTGGCCTAATTGGCCTACTTGGTCAATAAGAAGAGATGGAAGTTAGAATATAGTAATATTTGAGGAGTAAATTAAATTTAATTACACCATGTAACTGATGTTATAAGTAAATTATGGAAATTGTCTATGGTCACTATAAAATAAAGACCATTTTCCTAGCCTAATCAACATGTAAGGAGAATGGTGGGTTACTTAGAAACTCATGGTGGCCTAGTTGAATCCATTTAATGTATGGTAAATATAATTAAGAGAGGGTTTTTGACCATAAATTTTCATGTACATGTTTTTAAATTTTTCAACCAAGTATGGTCCAACCTCCACCACCCCACTTCAATGCTTAAAGGGCCCATTAAAGACCACCAATCAAGAGACCAACACATGAAGACACATATGAGGATTGTTATGGCTATTGTAACTAATATGTGAGTGGAATATGGTTATTTATGACCTCTTATATGCACCTTCATGCAATTTTCTTCTCTTTCTCTTTTCATTTTTCTATATATTGAGCCTCTTAGGCCATTGTAAGACATCCTCCTGGGTATGAGGAAAATCTACCTAAATTTATCTTTGGTAGGCCTCTTATACTAATTAATGAACTATTGTAGATTATTAAATACTGATATAATATGTATAGTCTTATTTTTATATGCATAAGTGGTATAATTTCTCCTTTTTTAGGTCCTTTCCAAACATAGATGTTAGTAAGTTATTTTGTATAGATCATATGATGTGTCAAATGTTGGTGGATATACTTGAAGTGTAACCTAGTTGGAATTATATCAAGATAATCCTAAATTCCATCACCTACAAGTTGTAACCATCCACCATGACCTTCATGTGAAGCACTATTGCATATAAGCCTTGGAGAGCGAGTTTTTTTAATTTAGGTCTTATCTATTAGTGTTATTAGAGATAAAATAGAGTCGACAATGATATTGGTGCATCACCGTCCTTAGATTATGTTTAATTTTATGTATATTTTCTATCCATTTTCACCCCAAATTAGTATATATTAATGATTTAAACCCTAATAAATGCACTATGGGAGCTAGCGCCATAATTTAGAGGTTTAGCCTAGTCATAGGTCTCCCACAGTAATGGGCTACTCCCATATTACCCCAAACTTAGAACTGGGCATAAAAAACCTCCTGTTAGTGTGAATTTTGAAGTGTCAGTAATTAGGTCTCCCTAATAGGTGGTGAACTTGATGGTGTAGGGGAAGCTAGATAGTAATCAAGTTGCATGTTATATCGGTGGTATAAAACTAAAGCTCTAGGTAGAGGTTAATAGGGGTCTATGTGGTCTATTAAGATATTATATCCCTACCCCTATTTGTACCTACCCTATGCTATGTACTTCCAAAGTAGTGACCACCAAACAAATTAAATGCAGTAGTTCAAATTTGAAAATTTGAGAACCATTTCTATTCGAGGGAAAATCCAATGGTAGGTGAAACTTTCAGCAAAGAGACAAAAAGATAAAGAGACAAATAGAATTTAAGAGAATAGAATAAATATAAAGAAATAACATATAGAATTTATAATAATAGGATTAGAAGGTAAAAGTGGTATAAAATAAGGTAGCAACCAATAGTTTTTGACATAACAACAATAGTTAGAGGTACAGTAGATCATCCTAGAGAATAGAGTAGTAGAGAGAAGATAAACATAGTAGCAGACTGTGAAAGTAAAATAAGAAACAAATGGGTCAGATTAAAAAGAGATTAAAGAATACAAGATGACAATAGTTATACCATTCATCAAAATATAAGGAAGAAGGATAAAATAGATAAAAATATTTTTTTGTAAGAATTATGTAAACATCTATAGTTATAGTTTTTTATTGACATAACTAGTTGATGTAATAATATTTTAGAATAATTTAATATACGTGCATTTTTTATTTAAGACTATCTTTGCCTTCCTCTATTGTTCTCTATTTTAGCTTACTATAAGTGCAAATTTTTGTGTTATTGGCTGCTTCCCACTTAGGCTTGTATAATCTCTCTATTTTTTCTAACAAATGGTATCAAATCTCATAGGTTATAATCCCATTTAAACATGGTAGCAGTCAATTCAAGTTCATGGAAAAAACTCCCTACATTTTATGAAAATAACTATAATGTGTGGAACATTAATATGGAGACCATATTTAACTCTCAAGAGATATGGGAGTTGGTTGAAGGTAGATATAATGAGGTTGTAGACCTAAAAACCTTCAATGCATTAATGTAATCACAAATTAATGTGTTTAAGGAGAATAGGGGAAAGGATTCCAAGGAACTCAACTACATATAAATGGCATTATTTGATTCAATATTTATTAGGATAGCAATAGCCATCCACTTTAAACAAGCATGGGACATTTTTCAAAATTCTTATCAAGGGAGTGAGAAGGTGAATCTTGTTAATTTGAAGGTCTTAGGAAGGGACTTTGATACTCTACAAATGAAGGAAAATGGGTCTATCCATGACTTCTTCACAATGACAATAAATATTATCAATTTAATAAAGATATGTGGTGATACCCTTAAAGATCATAGGATCATAGAGAAGGTGTTAAGGAGACTTCTATTAGATTTGACCCTCTAGTGGTTTCCATTGAAGAGTCAAAATATTTGAGATAAATGATAATAGATGAGATGATGGAGTCCTTATAAACCCATAAACAAAGTATGAATAGGTCATCCACCTTCTCCCATGAGAAAACATTCAAGACCATTGTGAATTTGAGAGGATGGGGGAGAGGATTAAATAATAGAGGAAGAAGAATAACTTTCAATAGTCAAGAAGGTGGAAGGCATAGCCATCAAGAGTCACATAGAAGAGGAAGAGAAATAAGAAGAAACACTTATATAGATATATCTACACAAAGGTATGATAAATCTAATGATCAATTCTATTATTATAAGAAGTATGGAAACTATATTAGTGAGTTTATAAATAAGGAGTATGACATGAATAGGTATAATTCAAGTTTATCACATGCACAAGAAGTTAAACCTAATAGGAATGGAAAAGTTAGAAACTTGTTCATAACATGAAACATTGTTGATAAAAGTGGTAAAGAGACATGGTACTTGGATAGTGGTTTTAGTAACCACATGAGTGGGAACAAAGAAATGTTCAACAACATTAATGAGTGAATCAAATTAGAGGTAAAGAGGGTATATAATGAGAAGGTTCTTGTCATGGCCAAAGGAAACATATCTATCTACGCCAATTAAGGTGACAAGAAAAATTCAAGATGTTTAGTATGTGCTTAGGTTGTAGAAAAACCTTATTAGAATTGGTAAGCTTATCTAAAAGGGGTGAAATGTCATATTTGAGATTGGAGAATCCATCGTTTTTGATAGAAGTAGTAGCAATATGCAAATTATAGCAGTCAAGATGACAAGTAATTAGATATTTTAGTGGTTGAAAGAGATTCATTATATCATTCTAAGAAGGTTATGGATAAGGGGTAGTGTTAAAATATTACATCCCTACACCAATTTTCACCTAACCTATGATAAAAAAAATCATAATAGTGGCCACCAAATAAATTAAATGCAACATTTTAAATTTTAAATTTTGATAGCCATTTTTATTTGGGGGGAAATTTAGTGATAGGTGAAACTGTTAGAAAAAATATATCAAGATGAAGAGATAAATATAATGTAATAGAAAAGAAGAAACATAGATTATAAACATATAGAACTTAGTGCAATTTTCTGATAGAAAATAAAGAAACAACTAGTAGTTTTTGATGCAATAATAACAGTCAAAGGTAGAGTAGAGCAGCCTAGATAATAGATCAACAGGGAGAAGATAAATATAGCAACATAATATTCAAGTAAAAAAAGAATCAAAAGGGGTTTAATATAAATAGTAGGAAGAATAAAATCTGAAAATAGTTAGACCATTTCAAAAAATATAAAGAAGAAGGATAAAATAGATAACAATAGTTTTTTTGTAAGAATTTTGTTAATAGTTATAGCTATAAATTTTTGTTGACATAACTAGATTATGTAATAAAATTTTAGAATCATTTAATATATATTAATTTTGTGTTTTATACTATCTCTTCCCTCCTCTATTCTTCTCTATTTTAACTTGATATAAGTGCAATTTTTTATGTTGTTGGCTACAACCCACCGAGGCCTGCACATTTTCTCTATTTTATTCCAACATGGTGATGAATATTTAAAGGATTGTGTCTCCATTGTTATATCAATGGTAGGTGATGATAATGAATAAAATATTTTAATCATGTGGGTTTCTTGGTTCTAGTATCAGGTGGTTGCCTTTTTAGTTTATCTAATTTCTTCAACAATATAGCTCATGGACTTGTTGGACATTTTAGTATCTAAGTTTTTGGTAGTAAGTTATTTTTTGAATCATCATCTTGTTGACTTATCCTCAATTTTGTTCAAGATGTTGGATAAGTATTTCATAAATCTCAGAGTTGACATATTCTTTTTGTATACTTTCTAAATATATTCTCTACATGGGAGACCCATTGAAACTTGATAGTTATCTAAAAATAAAAGTAAGACTTCATAGGTATTGGTTGGTGAGGCTACTCAAATAAGATTTTGACATCCAACAAGAACATAAACTATATTAATAATCCTAAATTATTATTTCCATTTTGTCAAGAGAGTCTCACCAAATACAATTTCATCTCACACATTAAACATATATATTTAATTAAGAATCAATGTCATAATTACTCTATTAAAATGATTTGGTACATAATCTCAACATATTCCAAGTAGAAGAAACATTTAGACATCAATGGTCCTTATGAAGGTATAAGATGTTCCTTTGGTTGGTTTGGGCAATTATTTGTAATTTTTTTAAATTCAAAAATATTCAATATATTAGTTACTAATATTATTTGATTATAGTTATTAAAAAATGTTATCTTTACCCTAACATTTTCCATTTGGGTCCCTATTGGTTTTTTACACACAAGTAAATAAATAATAATCAATAGATGTGAGTGAAAATAATCCTAATCTTTGCTATTTCATTATCCAACCATTTCATAACAATAATCCATGTCTATCCAAATCTCAATAATTTTATAACATAAAGTGGTAAACAATGAATTAAAAGGCCATGTCAAGAAAAATAAATAACACATTTCATATACATTAAGTATATTAGATAACTGACAAGAAGGATCTACAGAAATAAAAGTATAAAAAGGGGTTAATTCTTCGATCACTACTACCATAGTACACCTAATACTCCATACAACAATTTTATTTGGCTTTTTAATGGGAGAGAAAATAGCAAGAGAAAATAATGGAAAAAATATATTTAAACTTAACCCTAATTTAGATGAGTGGGAAATTTTGTATTATAATAATTTAAATTTATATTAAATAATATATAATATTATAATATTATATTACATTATTTAATATATATTTCCTACACCTATAGATGTTGATATGAGTAAACCTCTTCCACCACAATATGATACATTCACTTTACATAATCCCCCTTACCAATACATACATACATGATACATATATAGATACACACATGTTTGTGTGTGCATATATGTATCATGTAGGTATGTACATGTATATATGTATATATAATGTTAATTATTATATAAATATTGTATAATATATTTTATCATATTTTTTTAATATATTAAACATTAATTATATAATATATATATGTTAATATAGTTTATGAATCAATATTATATATTTTAGTATAACTACTTTAAATTTATAACATATAATATATATTAATATTATAATATTATATCACATTATTTAATATATATTCCCCACACCTATCATAGAGGTTGATATGAGTAAATCTCTTCCAATGGGATATGATGAGAATGCATATTTTGATTTGTATTGGCCATAGGAATTCCACTAACATATACAAAATTATAGAAGTTAATTTAATATAAAAATAGAAGTTGGAATTTTTCAACCAATGTTAATGATTTAGAAATAATAGGCTCTTGCATAAGAAGTGGATTTTCATCCACATGTTTTAGATATGCAAAATTATTAAATAGTGTCTTTTAAGGAGAAATAAGAGTTTGTGGTGGTATACTTAATAATACATCATCAATATGCATAGTAGGCATATATGGAATAGAGGGTGTCTCTGCAACATATATATCCCCTTCAAATTTACATTCAATTTCTAGCCCCAAAATTCCTCTTTTTCACTTCTATTTTTTTTATCATCATTGTAACAAAAAAAATTTCTCTATTTTTAATCACCAAGACAAAACCTAATCATCCATAGTTAATTTCATTATCCAAAAAGTACATAAGCCCCCTAATCAAAACCAAGGGAGTTACAACTTTGACATAGAGATAATGTGCTAAGAGGCTATATTAATATCTTTACACGAAGAATGCAAGACATTAGAGACCAAAGCATTGCATGGTGGTTCATATCCCAATAGGTTTGTGCCCATAACTACTTTATATGAACTATATTATATGTTAATATAGTTTATGAATCAATATTATATATTATATATTTCAGTATAATTACTTTAAATTTATAATATATAATATTATAATATTATATTACATTATTTAATATATATTCTCAACACCTATTATAGAGGTTGATATGAGTAATCCTCTTCCATGGGGATATGATATGAATGGATATTATGATTTTCAACATGTCCATAGGCATTTCACTAATAGATGTAAAATTACAGAAGTTCATTTGATATAGTTATAGAAGTTGGAACTTTAGAACCAATGGTAATGATTTAGAAATAATAGGATATTGCATAATAAATGGAGTTTTATCCCCATGTTTTGGAGATGTAACATTATCAAATAGTATCTTTTAAAGAGAAATAATCATTGGTGGTAGTATACTTGAGAATGCATCATCACTATTCATAGTAGGCATACATAGAATAGATGGTGTATTTTCAGCATATATGTCCACTTAAAAATTATATCCAATTTCTAAACTTTAAACTCCTCTTTGTCACTTCTAATGCTTTTGGCACCATTGTAACAAAATCTATTTCTCCATTGTAATCACCAAGACAAACCTTGATCATCCACAATTGAGAACCTTATCCAAAGAATACATAATCCCCCTAATCAAAACTAGGGGAGTTGCATTTTTGACATAGATATAATGTGCTAAGAGGCTATAATATCTTTACACAAAGAATTCAAGCCATCATAGAATAAAGAATTGTATAGTTTTTTAGATACTGATAGGTTTGCACCCATAATTAATTTATAAAAACTATATTATATGTTAATATAGTCTATGATTCAATATTATATATTATATATTTTAATATAATTATATATAACATATAACATATAATATTATACTATTATATTACATTATTTAATATATATTCCCCACACCTATTATAGAGGTTGATATGAGTAATCCTCTCTCACAGGGATATGATGAGAATACATATTGTGATTTGTAACATGACCATAGGCATTCTACTAGCAGATGTAAAATTACAGAAGGAAATTTATTATAGAAATAGAAGTTGGAACTTTGGAAATGATGGTAATAATTTAGAAATAATAGG
Source organism: Torreya grandis (assembly GCA_037957365.1). Taxonomy (NCBI): domain Eukaryota; kingdom Viridiplantae; phylum Streptophyta; class Pinopsida; order Cupressales; family Taxaceae; genus Torreya; species Torreya grandis. The sequence continues at coordinate 25,132 of JARHVA010003214.1, forward strand.
CTCTTGCATAATAAGTGGAGTTTCATCCACATGTTTTGAAGATGTAACATTATTAAATAGTATATTTTAAGGAGAAATAAAAGTTGGTGGTGCTATACTTGACAATGTATTATCATTGGGCATAGTAGGCATACATATAATATATGGTGTCTTTACAACATATATGTTCACCTCAAATTAATATCCAGTTTCTAAACCCAAAATTTCTCTTTGTCACTTTTAAAAATTTTAGCGTCATTGTAAAAAAATCAATTTAGCCATTCCAATCACCATGACAAACCTTATTCAGACACAATTTATCTCCTTATCTAGTGAATAAATAATCCCCCTAATTGAAGCCAAGGGAATTGTACATTTGATGTAGAGATAATGTGCTAAGAGGATATAATATCTTTAAAATGCAAGCCATCTTATACTAAAGCATTGGTGGTGATTCAGATCCTGATAGGTTTGTGCCCACAATTACTATATATGAACTATAGTATATGTTAGTATTTTTTATGAATCAATATTAAATATTAAATATTTAAGTATAATTAATTTAAATTTATTATATATAATATATAATATATAATATAATAATAATTTATTACATTATTTAATATATATTCCCTACACCTATTATATAGGTTGATATGAGTAATCCTCTTCCATGAAGATATGATGAGAATGCATATTGTGATTTGAAACATTTCCATAGTTATTCCATTAACATATGCAAAATTATAGAAGTTTATTTAATATAAAAATAAAAGTTGGAGCTTTGGAACCTATGGTAATGATTTATAAAAAAAAAAGGCTCTTACATAATAAGTAGAGTTTCATCCACATGTTTTGGAGATGCAAAATTATTAAATAATATCTTTTAAGGAGAAACAAGAGTTGGTGGTGGTATACTTGAGAATGCATCATCACTAGGCATAATAGACATACATGGAATAGTTGGTGTCTTTGAAACATATATATCCACTTCAAATTTATATCCAATTTCTAAACCTAAAATTCCTCTTTGTCGCCTCTAATTTTTTAGCACCATTGGAACAAAATTAATTTTTCCATTGTAATCACCAAGACAAACCATAATTAGCCATAGTTGAAATCCTTATCAGGTGAATACATAAACCGCTAATCAAAATTAATGAAGTTATAATTTTGGCATAGATATAATGTGTTGAAATTCCATATTAATATATTTACATCCATAATGAAATCCATCATAGACTAAAGTATTGCATGGTGATTTAGATTCTGATAGGTTTACACCCATAATTAATTTATATGAACTATGTTATATGTTAATATAGTTTATGAAAAAATATTATATATTTTAGTATAATTAATTTAAATTTATATTATATAATATTATAATATTATATTACATTATTTAATATATATTCCCCACACTTATCATAGAGGTTGAGATGATTAAACCTATTCCACAAGGATATGATGAGAATGTATATTATTATTTTCAACATGGACATAGGCATTCCATTAAAAGATGTAAAATTATAGAATTTAATTTAATATATAAATAAAAGTTAGAACTTTAGAACTAATGGTAATGATTTATAAATAATAGGCTCTTGCATAATAAGTGGAGTTTCATCCACATGTTTTAAAGATGTAACATTAATAATATCTTAATATAACCCCTTCCACAAGGATATGATGCATCCATTTTACATAACCCCTCTTACTAATATACACATACATACATACATACATGATACATATATCTACACACACATATATGTCTATCTATATGTGTATCATGTATGTGTAGATTTACATATACATATACATATACATATAATATTAGTTATTATATAAATATTTTATAATATATATAATAATATTCTTATATATTAAACATTAATTATATAATATATATGTTAAAATAATATAGTTTATAAATCAATGTAATATATTATATATTCTAGTAGAATATATTTAAATTTAATAATGTTATATAATATAAAATATTATAGTATTATATTATATTATTTAATATAGATATTTTAGTATATATTTTAAATAAATATTATATATGTTAATAATAATATATATAAATATCAATCAATATTAAATATATCATTTTCCTTTTAATTCAACTTGACTACTCCCGAGGTGCATTTGTGTTCAATTGCAATAGACAAAAGTTCCCAATGGATTTTAAATTCAAATTTAATTTGAAAAATGGGGTCCATATAATTTCAAAACATTTTTAATATGAAAAAAATTGATAAACATGTTTGATTAGATACATATTATGAGTTTTTCTAAACATATGCTATAGAGTGTGGACATATCAAAATAGTATAGGTTATAGAGTGGTTGAATCATTGACCATATTTGTTTTAGATTACGGTAAAAGTAGGTTTTGAAGGGACCCCAAAACCCTTTAATAGAATCAAGAGAGATAAAGCATTAACAACCACTAGGAAAAGTAGTCCTGAAACCTACTAAAGAGCATCATCAAAATCAGGTTTTATAGGGACCTGAAACCACAAACATAGTCCAATAAAAGTACCCAGGTTTTACAAGGACCTAGAACCTCAAATAAAGTTTAAGACCAAGAACCAAGAAATAGGACCAAAAATAAGAACCAGTTACAACAACCAACAATGAGGACTTAAACAGGAACAAAACCAACAAAGAAGACCCTAAGCTTTTATTATAGTTCCATGATCATCTTGACAGCCTCCTTCCCAATCGTAGCAGTATCTTGGATGGAGTCAGTAGCTGAAGTAGCATCAGCTTGCAAGGCTTTCTTCTTCAAACTCTACCTTGTCCTCTTACTTGGACCTTTTGAGGATATTATTTCTTCATTTGCTCTTTTATCAAGGCTAGCTGTAGCAGCACAAATGGTTGATGTTACCTATTCCATCTTTGTTCCACTTTCCTTAATGAGCATTCTAAGATTATGCTAAATATCTTTAAGTTTTTTTGGGATATCTCCCATTTGCACCTCCAAGTGGTTGATTATGGCTCGATCAACATCTTGATTGTGTTGCATTGTTTCCACTTTCTTCTTCAGCCTAATTATTTCATTATAGATCCAAGAATCAACTTGAAGAATAGAGTCGGCATTAAACTTGGCAGAATGCAAGAAGGAAAGCTTGGTTTCCCTTTGCAGAGAGTCACAAATGTCTTCTATAATCTAATGTGAATGGGAATCAAACTTTTCAATTTGTTCTTCCCTATCCATCAGTTCCTCCTCTCTAGTCTCAACAGGGTCTTCATGCTGAACAGGGTCCTCCTTTTCTTGTCCCCTAGTCTCCATAGCAGGAGTAGAAGCCAAAACCATGTGATCCTCCTCTCTCATAGAAATTGGATCATCAATTAAGTTATCTTTGTCTTTAACACCTCCCCCAAACATAGTCTTATTACCCTCATTGTCAGAATTGCTCTATTCTGAGTTTCCCTCAGTTGTATCTTCTTCATTCCCTTTCTCAATTTTTCCTTTAGTTTCTGGATATCCATCCAAATTAGAGTTGAAATCCCCAACATCCGTCCCTTCCTCTTCCTTCAAGACATCCTTCTTAGCACTTTCAGTACTCTGACTCAAAATCCTCTTCTACAATTTGTTTTTGAGAACTAGAGGGTTTTGGTTTTGCCTTTTCTATCCCTTTAACATTCTCATCCTTCTTACACTTTTTAGACTAAGAACCCTTATGTTTGTCAAAAGGAGTTAAAGCTATGGATTTATTTGTACAAAAACCCTCTATGAGAAGTATCAGACCTTCATGTAAAATGGGGTGAGACTCCTTCCTATGGGCATACAAGCTTTGAAGAAATGAAAAATGCAGATAGAAAGGGAAAGAAATTCTATCCTTGTGCAACATAGCACATCTCACCAAATTCCCTTTATCTGTTCCATGTCAAAGAAGTCCCCATTCTTTTTTAGTTGCTTTTCCTCTTCATCCATCTTCGGAAAATTTTTATAGGCTGCATTGGAGATACTAGTTTGTTTTGAGAACTTAATACCACCCATGGGAAGCCCCATGACCTCGGCAATGAAGTCCTCAGTAAGCTTCACAGTGACTCCATGGAGAGTAACTCTGTCATCAGCCCAATTTTTAAAGAAGGCAGTAGTGACATGGGGTTTAAAGCCATGTAAATGCTCCAGATAATTGACCACCTTCCCTTTTTATATAATCTTCCATACATCCTGTCTAGCCTTCTAGTCATCACATTTTTTAGGCTCTTGCTTTCTCGGTTCACCCCCATATTGCAGAGCAAATGAAAAACTAGAAGCACCCAAACAAAGAAGGCAGAAAGGTTGAAATGGAACCAATTATTTGTTACTTGAAATGGAGTTTGCCTTTTTGATGATACATGTAGTGACCACATTACATTCTCATGAATGTACCTCCTCAAGGAAGGTAATCTGACAGCCATAAGGCCACTCCACCAAATCATTAAATTGCTAATCCAAGTAGATCTTTCCCACTTTTGAATGAATGGCATCATAATTAATAATCACTTTAAGATCAATGTGCTCATTTAATTCATCAAGCCACCTCACCTTATGCCCCATTTGAATAGCATGATTGGCTATCTAGTCAGCGACCCCATTGGCCTCTCGATATGTATGGGATATGGCCACTTTTTCAAATTTTTGAATTAAGGATTCAATTTCCATAACCATAGCCTCAATAGACCATGAGATTAAATTTTTATTATTTAGGGTGTTAATAATATTCAAAAAAGCACCTTCCAACCATAATTTGGAATACCCCAAATCAACAGCTAATTTAATAGTGTAGAGGGCTGCAGTAGCTTCAGCAATATGGCTATTCGAATTACCAATTGGGACAGTGATAACATCAATTACATTTCCCACATTGACCATATTTGTTACTATCATTTATAGATATGTTTACTTTTAAGTATTTAATCTTAATAGTATTTAATATAATTTTTTACTCTATATTAAATGTGTGATTTATTTTTGTTGACTTGGCCCTTTTATTCACTGTTTAACACTTTATGTTATGAAATCACTAAGATTTGAATATTCTACCTAGATTATCATTATGAAATGGATGAGATATTGATTATTATTTATTTTCTTGTGTGTGTAAAACTAATAGGGACCCAAATGGAAAATTTTAGGGTAAAGCAAACAATTTTTATTAATTATAATCAAATAATTTTAGTAACCAATATATTTCATAGTTTCATATCTAAAAATTTATGAATAATCACCCAAACCAAAAAAAAGGGCTAGATTATAACCTCATAAGGACCCACTGATGTCTAAATGTGAGAGAAAAAATACACAAAACATAACAACACACTGAGATGCTACAACACTAAAAAAACATAGAGATACTTCTCAATTACACTTCGATTAGTTTATTGCTTTATGATATATAATATCAATTACAATTTGATTATTTGATTGCACTTAGAAAAAACATCATGCCTTAAAAACATTTAATGTAGGCATAATAAATTGAAAATTTCAACACTCCCCTTTAATTTATTCCATTAGCTATCATAATATCTATTATTTATAAATTTTGCCTCAAATACTCAAAGATATCCTTTTCTAGTGCCTTTATGAAGATATCTACTAGCTGATCTTCATATCTATATAATGCTAAATTTATTTCACCCTCTTCAACCAACTCATGTATGAATTGATAGTGAATATATATATGCTTGCTTCATTTATGAAACACTAGATTGTTCATCAATCTAATCTTTGTCAAGACTAGGTGAGTTTATAACTACTAGTTGAGTTCGTAATTGGGTCTAGATTGGACTAGGTAAGTTTGTAGTTTAATAGATGAATTTGTAGCTCACCAGATATATCAAAATCCTCCATGTGGTTTTCCTCATGACATTGACGATCATCCAAAAGTTCTTTATTCTCTATGTATTATTGTATTGTCTATATATACACAAAATTAGGAAACTAAACATGAAAGATCATTAGAATAAAGTGACATAATCAATAACTTAGACTTTAATTAAATTAATCATGATAAAGCATATATTTACTAAATTAATATTATACATAAGTCTAAAATCCTTTCAATTTTCATTCTAGAGGAGAGGTAATTGATGAAAGATTAAGGAAATTGATGGTCAAAATGAGTCATGTTTTAGACTCATCATTTCCCCCACACTTTATCTTTTGTAGGTCCTTTTTAAAACATATCTTTTTTTCCACTCATAACTTTGATTTATGGTTTATAATCACTATATAAGGTCATACACATGGAATTCATTAGCCTAATGGTTATCTTGTGCACTAGTAAAACTATTATAGGTTTGCACCATCTATCTCCAAATCTTAAATTGATAATCTACTTGTGGAGCCCATTTTTATTAAGATAAAATAGGAATAGGAGTGTTATCTAAATATCATACCTATCTATGTATCTTATCCTCCTAAGTTGAGGACATCTATAATCATGCTCATTATTACTTTTGATATTTGGAAGCTCCATCTTATATTAGTTGGGGACATGACCTCTCTTATTTTTAATGAGATTGCCATTGTATCTTAATTTCTTGTATTAGATGTACATACTACATCAAAATATTATCTGGTAAATAAAATAAAAAAATCAATTATACCAATCTTTTAAATAATTATCCTTGATATTTTGATGAATCATATAGGCATCTCTGAACTTAATTAGTAGCATTTTGGCACTAGTAAAAATAAGTCTGATGCATAATCTTGTGGTCTTCAATTCTACATATTCATCATGCATATCTTTCCATTCTAGTTGATAATTATATGTGGAGAGAATATCTCTCAACTGGACTTCTCCCACATACAAATTAGTCATGAATTTATTGTATTCCCCTAATATCATGTTATATAAATAAAATTCACATAATATATCCTACTATTTTAGGGTAGAATCCTGAAAGATGATAAAAAACATAGGGGGTCCTCAATATTGTAGGGAAGATCACATGATATTTTTATCAATTATCACCTATATAATTTTTCATATAGATATAAATCGTAGGAAGGGGAAGGATATTTATAGGCTAGAGGTGTTCTCCTATTTGACAGGTAGCCTAGATATTTATTGACTTTAACTTTTTGGATTTGCAAATTTTCCTTCTTTAAGTCGTCCCTTAGTGTCTAATTTTATTTTTTAAATATTTTTTATTTTTATTGAGTTCAAACTTAATTCTATTTATCTAAATAATTATAATGGGATATAATTATTTGGCAAGCCTGGTTAGCTGAATGTTTAAAGGAGGATGAGGCTTGTTTAAAAAGTTGTTAATGGAGGATCAAAGTTTACTGTGAAGAATTAAAAAGTTGATGTTTAAGCAACCAATTTTATTATTATAAATTAGTGATGTATATCCAAGATTCTACTATCTCCTCATTAGATTGAATGATTTTTTTTCAAAAATATTGATTTCATTTAAATCTTCTAGAGCACTATACTTAAAACTATATAAACCTTGAGTTAAGTAAGAATTAATAAGATAATTACATTGGAATTAGGCCAATAGGTCAACAACATATTCAAATTATTATTTTATGATGGGTTCAACTCTGAATAGTGTAATATTAAGTTGAAGTTAGGATTTTTTTATAGAACTAGAAGGTTGTTCTTCCTTAGATACCATAGGGACCTTTATTTTATCTAGTATAGGTCTAGTGTCACTAGTTGGAGATGAGGGAGAGGATATTACTTCCTACACTATAATCTCTTATATTGTCATGTTTTCTTCCTCAATATATTTTTTAACAAAAACTTCTTATACTCATTCAGGGATTGTTGTTATTACTAGCTCTTCTTATAATGTTGATGTGTCCAATATTATAAGTAGATGAAAAGGAGAGTTTTGATGCAGGATATCAATGGCTACAATAACCTCCTTTTCCTCATCATCACATGTTATTATGAGATTTATTTACCTCTTTTTTTTCTTCACCATAGAATTAGGTTCCTCAAAATGAGTACCCTTATTTGATTGAATGACAAATTGTGATTATGGATCACCATATGTTTTAAGTGACTATGATGTACTTGTTAAAAGGATGTTTGTATCCTTATAAGTCAAGTGAGACTATAAATCTCATTTTCTCAATTATCTCTTAGTTATATTTTCATTTTGGACTTGAGGTGTCATCTGAGATCTATTCTCAACCATAGGTGGACCTAGTTTATATCCTTTTAGTGGATGAAACCTAACCCTAAAAGAGGAAGCTATTGATTTTATTTTTAGACCTGGCATTTATTTAGAGGCTTTAGGAGGAGGTGATGAAATTTGGTTGGTTCTCTCTCCTCAAAATTTCTCCCATGCTTCTTAGCTTTGTTGTAGAAAATGATGTTGTATGATCAAATGAATGAGTCCATGGTGGAAAATTAGAGATGACTTGTTAGTAGCCAAAATGTGAATGGCCCAAAATAGGTATAATGGCAAGTTGACTCTATATTGGCTCTATTGTCCTTTATATTTGAGATGAAAGATGATCCTCATGGTTTCACAACCTAAAAAGCTTTATTTTCCTTCACAAATAAAGTATTTTATGTCCCAAAATGCAACAAACCTCCAAGGTTCTTATAGGATTTCCCTTCTAATACCTTTTTCCTTCCCTTGATAATATTTTATACATGCTTTGGATAATTTTTTATTTCCATTAAATTATGTAATCAAATCATTAAAATGGGTTCTTCCTAATAACCTCTTACCTTCTTCAGTGATTCTTAAGATTTTGCTAGAAATTGGGATTTTGATGCCCTAAATCATGGTGGAATCTTATTCTAGATGTGATATGAATTATTTGAGCAAATATTTGTCATATATTTGGAATTTATGAATAAAATGGATATATCTAGATTCATCAAAGATAACTAAAAAGATAGCATCCTTCAATAACCCTTATATGAAGTCTAGCTAAGACCTTTTTTCTATCCCATGGAAGTTATATCGATGATCTAGAGGAAAGGGTTAGTATTGAAGGTGAGAACAATAGTGGCAAAGGAAACACAACTCAAAATAAAATGAAAAGATTCAAAATGATCTATTTATTAACTTTATCATAGTAGCTACTAACATAATTTATAGAAATTATAACATGACATGTGAGAATTTAGTGAAATTGACTTGGTAAAATATTTGATTTTCTCACACATGGATTAGACTATATAATAGATGGGTCCTATGTTGGGGGATACTACACCTATAATTTTGGGTAGAGTGGTCCCATACATCATCAAAATAAAAAGGTTGTGTACAAAATATCTGCACCTTAAAATAAGGAGCAACTATTGTTTGGCAAGAAGATTTTGAGGGGTGGAAAGCACTAGGGGGATAAATATTTACATGGTTGCACCTATTTTTTTGGTTACCAACAATAGTTTTTTATCCAATCATATATTTTTATTAAACAACCTTTTTTGGATAAAATACTCTTAATTTTTATGAGGAACGTATATTACACAAATTGTTAAATAACATGGGACTACAAATTAGGAAAAAAAATCCTACAATTTCTCTAAATTACCCCCTTAATATGTCATTATCATGTGTGAATACTTACATGTCATCATTATTTGTGTTTTTATAGACTGGGTAGGTAGGTAGTTGGTGCATGTGATTAAATCTAGCATGACACCTCTTTTATTCATCACTTTTCCACATCACTAATTTCTTCTGACATGACCTTTATTTTGATGTTATGTAGGATGTTTTTAGTCTAAATTTACTCAAACCACCTCCTTAATATGGTGAATATACATGAATCAAATGAACTTAAATTAACCTAATATATAAATAAAATACTTAACTTACTTAATCATACTCATAGTTTTTGCTCTTTTCTTGTCACCAATTCTAAACAAAGAAAAAAATGCATGAGATAGACTTAGGAAATATATAAAAATGAATAAAACAATGAAATTATTACTTGGAATGAATTGATAAAAAACTAATCAAATCTATTGTTTTTTGTTTTTTTTCTATTTTTTTGCCCTTGACTAGCCATTAATAGTTTTTAGGTCAAGGCTCTTTCTTCAATGCATGATCAACCAACAAACTATTTTTTTTATTAGCATTGTCAAATATGTCCTAGAAAGGATTTTCACTATTGAAATTTTTATTATTTTTATTATGTATGTATCTATATGTGTGTGTGTGTGTGTGTGTGTGTGTGTGTGTGTGTGTGTACGTGCATGAATTCATGTATGAATGTTTGCATACATGTATGGATGTATGGATGTATGTGTGTATGTATATTCGGAAGAAGGAAACCAAGGAGTGGTATCCTTCTTATTTTTCAAGATTTATACCATCAAAAAATTGTTATCATGGAATAACCAAGTTATTCTATGAAAATAACTTCATTTATGAGGTTCTAAACAAATTCCTCTTTGTTGACAAGATTACGGTATAGTTTGAGTCTACGCCTCTTTACCAACAAAGTATTTTGATTCCCATATATTGGAATAGTTGTATTGATCCATTATAAAAGACTTTTTTATTTGGTATGGGCCTAACCATCTTATTCTAAAATTTCCTTTGAATTGATGAAACTTGGATTCAAACAAGAGTGCCCAGTCCCCTTCTTGAAATTTTCTCTCTTTATTGTGGGAATCATGCCACACATTTCTTAAAAAAACTTAAATTTTCATACCTCAATTACCAAAATCTAGATTTGTCTTTAATGACTATTTAAAGGTTGCTTGATGTAGTACTATTATATTCATGTGAGAATCATTTTGTATATTTAGAGGAAACATAGAGTTCCTTGTCATTTGAACTATAGCTATAATGTTATTGCTTTAATAAAATTTCACACAACAAAATAACACATTGATATGCTAAAATAATAAGAAAAACACATAGATACCTATCAATTACACTTTGATTGCTTGATTGATTTCTAATGTACAAATGGATTACAAGGACCTCTATTTAAATAGGTATTATTTCTATATTTAGAAAACCTATTAACTATAACTTAGTCTAAAAAATTAAATACTTTCTACATCAAAAAAACATCATGCCTTACAAGTGTTTAATAGGGGTGGAATAAATTACAAATTCTAACAAAATGTTCTTTTTGCTTAGAATATGGTGAAATTAAGGACCAAATTATTTAAACATAGTAATTATAGCATTGATTCATAATTAGATATATGTTTTATGTGTGAGATTAAATTGGATATGGTGATATTGCTTAACACTATTTTCATGTTCATAGTAATTAATACTTTAAGATAATTAATATGGTTAATTTTCTCATCAGATATCAAAATCTTATTCAATTAGCCTCATTATTGGATAAAATACCTACTAGTCACATCATAAGAAATAAATCCTTATTTATTTACTCTCTAAGTGGGTTTAATTAATGTGATATTAATATGGTGTTATTCAAGTGATTAATCTTGTGTTCAGGTGTCAATGTTGAATATCAAGAACATGTTAAATTAATTTGATAGAGATGAAGATGTTGACATTTGAGTGATTAATATTGTTCAAAAATTTTAATGATTTTATGCTTTTTAAAGAATTAAATAAAGGGTTCATTCATGATTGTACATGTCATTGTGAGGAGTGATAATGATACCTATTTTTTTTACTTACAAATAGACTGCAAACTATTTTTATTTTGACAATAGTTTTTTTATCCAATTGTAAACATTGAAACATAAAATAAAATGAAAATCAACTTTCATATCAATATAATGCATTGGTGGATCGATATCAAAGTATGTGTGCAGATAATTGTACCATATTGGTAGGGGATTTTTTTTTGCTATGGTTAATTTCCACTCAATGAGATTAATATAGATTTTTTTATTCTAAGTGATTACATTATATGTTCAATAATTACACTTTTAGGAAGTATATTTTTCACATATGAAAGCATCTTAATTTTGAGGAAATTGTGATAACATTCATGACATAATTATGGATCTAGACATTAAACTATCGATAAAATTTTGATGATGAAAATTAAATTTTGAAGTCCAGTATGGGAAATTTGAAGCATAACATGGGAAATTTGAATCCAAAGATGATATAGTTAGAAGATATTAAATAAAATTTGATATTTTGTATATTTTGGCTCTAGATTAATTTTATATTATGTTTTAATATTCTTTTTTTGATATGTAAGCTCCATTGATAGTGAATATGATAAATTTAGGTCTATTAATTGACCTTGGATCCATATTGTATTGAATTCAACTATTTTTTAAATTATTTACTTACTACAAATTTAAAATGTATTTAGATTCATGGCTTCCATACTTGCATTCTCTTGGTTATAAAATAACATTTTATAATCACTAATTCAACATCCAAAGGACTATAATAAATAATATGGTTTAAAATTATTAAATATCAGAATATTTAATTTACTGTTAGTAGTATAATGATTTAAAATTACTTTTTTTAAAAGATGTAATAAATATTTTTATGTTTTCATTTTAATATGTGGCATGGCAAGGTAACAACCCCAATTTTTTCCTTGAGCAGCATGAAATTAATTATGTTATGGGCACAATGCATATAAATTCATAAAATTTCATTTAAAATTATATTAAGTGGAGGTGTCATAGGGTTGGTCTGGGTAATAGTTAACCCTAATATTATTCCCTAATATAAGTTACTATGAGGTGCCTTCGATCATGCTCAAGTTCATTTTTGTAGTGTATTTATGCAACATTTCTAAGTCATGGTGTACATAAAGGATAAATGGTGGTGTGGCACATGTTTTCCTTGAATATGATCTCAAATTTGATAGGTGTTCAAATGTCACAAGAACCATGATCTATTACACATAAAACTTGGGACCCAATGAGATGTCTATGTGAAAAATGTCACTAATTTTTTGTTCTTTATGAATATATTTATGCATTAACTTTGTATAGCCATAACACAATTTTTTACCACATGCCACAATTATATAAAAATCCTAGAAATTACCATTATAATCAACATTGAAGGTATTACAAGGCCCTAAAATGTATCTCTTAAAAGACACCTTGAAATAAAATTCCAATCATGTGCATGTTCAAGTTATTGACTAGGATAACGCTTGAAAATACTACAATACCCTTCAAGATATCTCCTAGAAGATACCTTGAAAGACATTATAGTCCAATCAAAGGTACTTTGAAGGTATATCCTAGGAGATAGCTTTAAAATAGGCATAACCTTACCCTTGAAGGTATTACAATACACTTCAAGATATTTCCTAAGAGATAACTTGAAAGAAAATTCCAATCATGTACATGTTCAAGTTAGTGACTGGGATAACCCTTGAAGGTACTATAATACCCTTCAAGATATCTCCTAGAAGATACATTGAAAGACATTATAGTACAATAAAGGGTACCATTATACCTATATTAAATGTATCTCCTAGGATATACTTTCAAGGATTCTATAAACTGAAATGACTTTAAATTTTTTGAAACATAAACAACATAAGCAATGCTAAAGTTTGGCTAGGTAGTTGTGTAGGTTGTTCATGAATATATTTTCATGTCAACTCTATATATCCATAAATATACTATCCCCTGCATGCCTTGATTATATCAAAACCCTTGTAGAAACTATTGTAATCAACATTTAAGGTATTACAAGGCCCTTCAATGTATCTCCTAGGAGATACCTTGAAATAACATTTCAATCATGTTCATGTTCAAGGTATCAAATAAGATAACCCTTGAAGGTAGTACAATACCCTTCAAGGTATCTCATAGAAGTTACATTGAAGGACATATAGAATAATCAAGGGTACCTTGAATGTATATCCTAGGAGATACATTTCAAACATGCATAAAGGTTCCCTTGAAGGTATTAAAATGTCCTTCAAGGTATCTCATAGGAGATACCTTGAAGTAAAATGCATAATTATGTGCATTTTAAAGGATTCCACTAACTAAAATGTAATTAAAAATTTTGGAACATAAATAACATAGGTGGTGTTAAAGTGTGTCTATGTATTTATGTATGTTTTTGATGAATATCTTTAGGCTTTAACTCTATATAGCCATAAAATGACTATCCCTTGCATGCCATAGTTATATCAAAACCCTTGAAATGACCATTATAGACAAAATTAAAGTTATTTAAAGGACTTTCAAGGTATCTCATAAGAGATACCTTGAATGAACATTCCAGTCATGTACATGTTCAAAATATATACTAGGATAACCTTTGAAGGTCTTACAAAAACCCTTCAAGGTATCTCCTAGAAGATACCTTGAAGGACATTATAGTAAAATCAAGGGTACCTTAAAGGTATATCTTAGGATATACCTTTAAAACATGAAAAAGGGTACCCTTGAAGGTATTATAAGGCCATTCAAGGTATCTCCTAGGAGATACCTTTAAATAAAATTTTAATCATGTGCATGTTCAAGGATTTCATGAATTAACAAGGCATTAACAATTATGGAACATAAACATGATAATATAAGATATAAAAAGCTAAAAAAAATAGAGTAAATACTACAAAATCTAGTAGTCCATTTATGGACTTTAGTATTCTAAATATATACTTCAATAGTCTAACTACGAACTTCATCAGGTTATTTAAGAACTTCCATAATCTAGCTATGGACTTCAACATTCTAGATACAAACTTCATCAAGGTAGTTATGGACTTTAATAGGGTAAAAAAAATACTTCAATAGGTTAGCTATGGATTTCAATAGTGTATCTATGGACTTCAATAGTGAAGTAATGGACTTCCATAATGAAGCTAGGGATATGCAAAGAATGATTTCAAATGGACATAGGTAGGTAAATAAAAGTAAAAAAGATGATTTGAAGGCTGAGAAACTTCCTATAGACCATGGTAGGAAGGTCAAGAATAATGGGATGTGATAAAATATTATTCTTTCCTTATCCTCCTCACCTACCCAACCAACTCTATACTTTTGCAATAGGCAAATTTAAACTACCAAAATAATTAAATGTACAATAGTTTAAATTTGAATTTTTGGGAGTTGTCTAGAATTTGGGGGGAAACAAGGAATTTGGTGTAAGAATTATAAGCTAATAAAGAAAAAATGAGATGAGACAATAAAATAAAAGGTGGAAAGAGAAGAATAGAAGTTAATGTAGTTGTAGCTAAAATAGAACTGGGCAAAGGATATTCATGATATAAATGCCTAAGAGAAGAGGCATATGACATTTCAACACATTAGTAATCAATCTATAGAAAATAGGATAAATAAATTGTTAACACTAGAGAGTTGAAGATTAGAAACTAAGTTTTTAAAGATATTTGTTATAGTTGTACCTATAATTTTATTTAGTTGATGTAATCATTTTAAGAATCAATATGATAAATGAATTTCTATGTAATCAATTGATGTTATTAGTTACAGTTATTTAGGCCTATGTTATTTGGTCTAGACTAGGTCAGTAGTCACATTTTTTTAGAAAATTAGAATGTTCAATCCTAGGTGGGCAAAAATAATCAACATATCTTAAAATATACCTTAAATTACATTAAAGTATAATCAAGGGTACCTTGAAGGTATCTCCTAGAAGATACCTTTCAAATATGCATAAGGGTACCCTTGAAGGTATTACAAGGTACTTCAAGGGATATCCTAGGAGATACATTAAAAAAAATTCCAATCATGTGCATGTTCAAGGATGCCATAAACTAACACGGTGTTAATAATTTTGGAACATACAAAAAATAATATAATATATAATAATCTAAAACAATAGAGTAAATAGTGCACACTAGGTAATCATAAGAAAATCTTAGGAAAATCATAATAGACTAGCCTATTAATCTCTATCACACATCAAAATCATATTCCATTACAAATAACACTATATATGGATTTTTAAATGGATCTATAACTTCACATTCTAGCTTTTCAATATAAGAAAGGAAACAATCCTAGCATTATTATATCTTTCACTTGGATTATAAGGCTAAATACATCTAAAATATCATATAGACTATAGAGGTGGTGCCAAAATTTAGCCAAATAGATGCGTAGGTTATGGATACTTAGACTGGGCCTTTGTATTCAAATTTATCTCCTATAAATTATATTGGAGTTCCTATAATGGAATGAACTTAGGTTCTTATTTGATTTTCACAATAACTAGTTCAACCTGCAAGAGATCCTTCTTGAGCATTTTCAAATTACCAAGTACTTCCCACACCATGGTAAGAAAAATACATAGTGGAGTCTAAATAGCCATCATATTTTGCACATCTTCTTATAAAATGGTAAGGAAGTCTCTGGCATTTGAAAACTTAAGGTGGATATCTAACATAATACCATCCAACCTACATGCATTTATTTGGGCTAGAATAGTCATTAATGTGTTGCACATTATCTTGTTATGCCACACCTAGAGATTCTTAATCACGGTATCCCTAGATTATAATAACTATTGAAGTGTGTAGGTCATATATTTTATATTATCCATTTGATCAATCATTATATCTTTAGATTTATCCATAGTCACAAACTATGGTTTTGTAGTATCCAAGGATTTGTCAAGGTGTTGCCTCCAATCGAGCATTCCTTGGGCTATTTGCTTAGCTTGATGTGAAATAGTATCTAGGACATATACATATTCCTCTATTAATTCACATATTTCTTCTATTTAAACACATATATACTACCCTACATGGATAAAAATCATCCCAAATTTTCAAAAATACATATATTGTATAGTACTTAGCTGGATGGAGGTGGCATGATGAAGATGGAGCCTTTACATATGTTTATTTTAATGCATTAGGAGATTATCTAATAAAGTTATAATGATGGTGTGTAGGAAGGAGTGTTAATGATATGTGAAATAGAGCTAGTAAAAGGTGAAAAATATTTCTTATAGTCATTCCAATCCAACATGGCTTCCTTGATTAGCCTCAATAATTTGCACAATGGGAATTGATAGCCTATGAGTTGTGTGAGATCGTCACTCATAGTGATGATCATGGTTGACTTAGTGTTTGTGATCCACTATTGAATATCAATACTAAGTTACTACATTTTCTCTTTGTGTCCATGAACCTGAAGTCCTATAAAATATTTTTTCACAATCTCACTCTACCAATACAAAAGATTATCCCTCACATTGTCTCTAGAATTTGAATATTATTACAATGCAATGTCCATCTTCTAAAAGATAATTGACCAAAGGATATTCATAATAAAAAACACATGAGAGAAGTGGAAAAGAATATTTAAACATAGTAGTAGTCAAATAGAGAGAGAAGCCAGTAGTGAATAGAGCCTATAGATCTTCTTCAAACATAGCAATAGTCTATATAAAATAAGGTGAGTAGGTTGTTGACAGCAGAGAGTAGAAGAGGACAAATTTTTTTTTGAAAAAAAATTATTACAACTATATATATAAATTTTATTTAGTTGATGTTATTATTTTAATAATCAATATGATAAATGCATTTCTATGTTTTCAATTCCATACTCTACTCTCCCTTATTTATGGTTCTTGCATGATAATTTTAGTGCATTTGTAACACTTATGTACAACTATGCTTAGTCAGTAGCTACAATTTTTAAGGCCTATGTTATTTGTCTTAGACTATCTCAGTAGTCTTAGTTTTTCATTTAAAAAATAATGTGTAGATCTAGGTGAGAAAAAAATAATAATATCTCCTAGAAGATACCTTGGAGGACATTGTAGTCCAATCATGGGTACCTTGAAGGTATATCCTAGGATATACCTTTCAAAGATGCATAGGAGTGCCCTTTAAGTTATTACAAGGAACTTAAAGGTATATCCTAATATACACCTTAAAATAAAATTTCAATAGTGTGCATGTTTAAGGATTCCATAAACTAACATGCCATTAATAATTTTAGAACAAAACTACATAATATAATATATAATAAGATAAAATAAAATAGAGAAAACACTTCGCACTAGGCATACATAAAAAAATCTTAGGAATAACATAAAATAAATAGTATATTAATATTTATCACACATCAAAACCATATTTTATTACATCAGAGCACTATATATAGCTTTTTACATGATTCAGTCTCTTCACATTTTAGCCTTTCGACATATAAAAGGTAATACTCTTGGAATTCTTATATCTATCACTTAGCTTACAAGGATGAATACATAAAAAATATAATATAGATGTTGGAAGTATCTATTTATATGGGGGTGAGTTTTTAGACAACAGCATACATTCAATTTCAAATACCATTCCACGAAACATATATTCACATAAGATCAAATAGTGCATAGAGAAACAACCCAACAAGCACAAAACAAGAGAACTTAAGAGATTATGTGGGAAAACCTATTGAGGGATAAAACCCACTAAAACATACACATGTAATACTATCCTATAATGAAAATATTCAATTTAGATGAGCACCAACTGATCAAGGGGAACCCACCTCTCAATTTAGTCAAGTGCTCACTTGACCTTTAGCTAACACTAACTAGTAAGGAGGTTACAACCCCCTTGATGATCAATCACCAACTCAATCACATCTAAACTTATATCCACATTTTATCTGATGTTTGACACACTTCATTATGGACTTATTATGTTTAAACCCTTGCAAACCTGCCTCTCTACCTCATACAAGCCACCTAGACTCCTTCACTTAATATACCTCTTCTAGGCTCATTAGGTCCAATGACCTATTTTTACGCCTACAAAATTTGATCAGATAAGCATGAATAATATTATTTACCATTTTATGGTACTCAATTACCTGATCTTTCTCTTTCAAATGTTCTCTCCTTTTCTTCAATCCACACACACGCAACAAGTCCAAATAGGCTTATCAGGGCTTACCTTTATAATTCACTCTTCATCTAACCCATATTGGTCAGAGAAGATACTTATCATAATTGTTTTAAAATTGTAATATGTCCACACAAAAATTAAATTGGTGATAAAATCCACTCCATAGGTCTGTCATACCTCTTTATCCCCAAACCTCAATTAGGCCTTAATGAGACAAAGTAATTAGGTCTATCCATGTACATGTTATAACTTGGAATTATGTGACAACATTTATACTTCAAAAATGGATGAAACATATCAAAAATACCTCCATTATACCATTTTTCACTTCCACATAGGTCCCAACTCACTACTTGAACCAAGCCATTATATCCTACTCACCAATACACGTAGAAATATAGAAAAGTATATCATATAGAACTAAAGTATACAAATGGTTATATTAAAAAAACACTAATATAATTAAATTAATATATCATACATGACATAAAAAACATTACCAAATCCATTTGGCTTCACTAAACAGGCCAATAGACCTCAAACTATCTCTCTTAAAATGACCATTCAGATTGGTCACACACAGTCAAAGTACAATCATGTAAATGTTCATGTTTATCATTTTTAAGAGTGATTAAAAGATATATAATTAAAATGTATAGGTCATATTAGTATTATAAACCATCATAAAATTTATATTTCTCTTTTTATATCATCATTCATTGGTCTAATAGACCAATTCCTCAAACCTCTTTCTCACAATCTCAAGACAGCTAGACAAGCCTTTTTATCTTGCTTGCGTCAATCATTTAACCTGTATCTTAAGCTCCCAAAAATATTATAAAATTAATTTATGTATTAAAAAAATGAATATGTCCATTTGATGCATCACCATTTATCATAAGACCTTAAACACTTCACTTCCCTCAGCATGCCTATAGTAGTCATCATGACTCAAAACACCATCATGGTCAACATGACTCCTAACACATATAGGATCACTTAAATTCAAAATTCATTCATGATATACTTATGAATATTTATATAAAATCTATTTACAAATATGTTGAGTTCTAATATCACATAAGGAACATATAAACCATCTTTTGGAATACACACCTTCACACTTCATCTTATTCAGATAAGTCACTTTGAGAGCACCTTCTAGTCTATGTATGAGTAATAAAAATACATAAAAATCAAGGTAATATGAGTAATATATCTTTAAAAAATACATAATATTATTGGATTCATCCATACTCACCTAGAACTCTTCCTTAAACACTTATTCATTATGTCTAGTTTTTTCACACTCTTTCCACTATTTGGCAGATTAGAGATAGGTTAACTTGATTGACCAAAATGACTAACAAAATTATAATTTATTTGAAAAATAATACATGTAATTAAATAATTATACTTGTCCTTCAATATCAATAAAATTTCATGTGTTGAACTGGTTAATTATTCCTATAGCATCAAATTCTTTAAAAACAAGCACTTTTTTGTACCTTCTACTCACTGCTTTGACAAACCAAAACCACCTGGGGATGACTTTAGAATTCCTATACATTATACATTCAAAAAAATTCATATTAAAATACATTATGGGACCTATCCTTTCATATCTTTACAATCACTCCTCTATGAGAGTTTATAGGAGTGTTTTGACCAGTTTACATTCTTAACAAGTGTTCATAAAGATTTGTACCTAAAACCATTATATAATTATTGTAAATAAATATTAAAACCATTTTAAATCTCTCAAAAAATTATTAGGTCACCATGAAAACTTTTAATGTGTCAATTAACATTAAAACTTTCTTTTTGAACTTGGAAACTTTTATTCTACATGCATACTAAATCTTTCAATGTGATATATTTCTTTATCTTCCTCTCCAAGACCTAAAATTTGGTCAAAACCTTTTAACCACCATATAAAACCTTAATAAATTATCACATGTTCTCTATCATCTTGAAAACTCACCATGACCCTCAATTTGGACCTCACTAGGTCTCTATACATAATAGGTCTATAACTATAGACCATACCTTGACCAAAAAACCACCTTAAAACCTATTTAAATAATTGTAAAACCTCAAAAACATGTCATAAACCTTAATTAAATTCTCCAAACCTACCAAAATTTTATTCCCTAACGTCAACTTGCTCAATAAACTAGGCTATCAAGCCTATACCACTACACAAGATCTATGAGAAGACCACCAGACCATTGTTCACATACTTTATCTTCTCTCCTTGACTTGAAAAAACATAAACATGATATAAATAACATGATAAATCTAAATAAATTCTCACCTTATCTCATATGTATCCAAACATTAATAACCACTTTGTCATTACCTTTGACATCAATGACAACACTTGCCAACAATCTTCCCCTTTATCATTGATGGAAACCTCTCCTTATCCTTCTCCCCATTTTAAATTAATGAAAAATTGGATATATAATATTATTAGATAAAAATATTCATTCCTCCTATCCTATGATCTAACCACTTACAAATCTCCCCCCTTTGTCCATGCATGAAGATTCAATACATTGTCAAAACACATGACTTGGTTTGATCAAGTTATCATACAAACTTCTTGAGTTACCATCTATAGTATACTTATCCATATCTCCACCATGATTTAAGTTCGAAATATTTCACATATTCTTCCCATCACATCATTCACATCTTTTTAAGCCTTTCAAATTATCTAAGTTACCTTCCCTTAACTCAATGTTCCATCTGAAAAAGTCATCTTCTACAAGTCTCCTCAATCAACTAACATTGAAACTTAATGTCCCATACATTATTAATAAAGGTAAAAAATCATTTAAAATACTTAATTTCTAACATACATAATCCTCATATTGTCTATCAAATACTCAAACTATTTTATTTCACCTTAAGATCATCATTGGTCTTTATAACTCTAATAGGTCTTATTAAGACCTAATCCACACAATTTTGCTTCTCATTGCTTAACACTAACTTATTTGGCCTAAAATACAATCTTAAAATACCAAAAAAGTCATAAAAAGGTAAACTAATTCCTCAAACAACAAATTTATATTCTTTAAGAAATATAAGCCATTAAGGCTCAAACCACTACAAAATACCCTCTCGATCAACAACTAGCCATATTAGGTTTGTGAGACCTCATACACTATAACAAACCTCTAATAAAAATTTTGTATATTTAATGAGATGTTAATAGGTAACATACATATGTGAATTGATCCACTATGACCTAAAATTCATTTCTAAGCTCAAGAAACACCAAACTCTTTATCACATGATTCAAAAGATCACTCAAAGACCAATACTAAAATATACTAGTTTCTCACAATGTACACAAAGTCATACCTATATCTAATCCTTCCTTGTATCTTTAGAAATTATATAATACTTCCAAGGAATACTAAATAATTTACCTATATGTACTTATGAATGGCATTGGTCTCATAGACCAATATATAGCATATATAGCTTGTCTTACTTCATTTAGCTCTTCTAGGATCATAAAGTGCTCTCAGATATGTCAAGCCCTTTTTAACATGAATATCCATTTTAGATAACTTTGAATAAACTTCAATCAATATTCCATATGTCCACTTCATCTTAAAATTCATACATTATTCCATAACTTCAAGGAGTACATCCTAGGGTTTGTTCTCACAAGACTACAAGAAACCCTTGCTCTCTATTCTTTATAATTTGAGCTTTGATCTTCACTTATAATGAACCAAACTGAAAAATATAATGCACTTATAGGAGTATCATGATATTTAGGTCATATATAAACTCTTTTACCACCTTGAGTGATCAAATTCACCAACAACTGAACCAACACCTCTTGTTTATTTGAATAACTTTAGACAAGTTCTAATCCATTAAAAATCTTCTTGGGTTCACTAAAAGAAAACCTAGTAAATTTTATTTGTCTTATATATGAATTAAATGCATTTTTACAAACACATAGATTAAACCATCACTTGGATCACCTCCATCTTAGATTATAATATAACTTTTCTTCTTACCCCATCTTGATTTGACATCATTCATATATTATACAAGCCATTCTTTGCAAACTAGTCATTACATAGACATTTGAATTTGAACAAAAAGAGTCATAATTTTTTAAATCCAAATATTTATTTCTTGAATGTTAAGATTGATGTCCTTTAGCATGTCACAAGTAATAGGGGTAACTTTTAATCCCTATAAATTGAACTAAATAACTCCTTAGGGCACCAAACTTTTAGAAGACCAAAATAGGACATTCAATAACACCTCCATGATTTTGTTGACCTGTGCAAGTATAAGTAATAAATTCTCAAGAAGACTGATTTGTCCATATCAGAATGACTTCCTATGATAGTCTAGCTTTTCTAGGCTACTCTAGTGCACCTTTTATCTTTACAAAGGATAATTTGAGATTTTAGAACATCCTTAATGTATATAAGGATGTATCACATCAGCCTCCATGCCATCCAAGACTTTTACTATTGTCACACACTCATAAAATATCCATTTTACCTTTTTATCCATGCAAACAAGTCTCTTCTCAAAATCAAGACATCAACACTTCATAACCTCATATGACATTCTGATCTCCTTTGTTGGATCTTGTCAATTCAAAGTATGTATTCTTAACAATCACAAATATAAAAACATGCTTATACATTATTAATTTAAGAAGATTCAAATATACCTCAATAAGGTCTCATACACTAGGCTTCTTATCAAACCACTACCTATTTTTCTTCTTTCATGTTAGCTAATCAAGACACCATCTATATTTTAACTTAGGTTTGATCTTGGAATTAGCATTAGTATATTCTTTATTATTTAATCTTGATAACACCATCATGGAAACTTATATAAGTCCTCAACCATGATCTTCACAAACTCATCCACCACTAATAACAAGATAAACATTATACTTATCACAGTTCAAGCTATGTTAGATCACCTGTAGCCTATTAAACATATTCCAAAGGTCTAGTTATGATACCAATTTCTAGAATTATCTACTGAGATGAGTGATAGGGGTTAAATTAGTATAAAATAATGCACATTCAATTCCAAATACCAGTCCATGAACATACATTCACACAAGATCACATAGTGCATAGAGAAATAACCAAATAAGCACAACATAAGATAAATCAATAGATTATGTGGGAAATCCTATTGGAGGATAAAATACACTAAACCATTAACATATAATACTATCCTATAATGAAAATATTCAATTTATACCAGCACTAAGTGATCAAGGAGCACCCAACCCTCAATTTAGTCAAGCACCCATTTGAACTTTAGCTAGCACCAACTAGCAAGGAGACTACAAACCCCTTGATGATCAAGAAAAAAATAAATCACCTCAAAACTAAAATACACCTTTTATATAATGTATAAAACACCTTATTATGGACTTATCTTGTTCCAACCCCTGTAAACCTACCTTTCTACCTCATATAAGCCACTTAGACTCTTTTACTCAATATGTATCTTCTAGGATCATGAAGTCCAATGAATTGTGCGTACACATAAATAAAATTGATTAGATAATAATTAATAATATTATTTACCCTCTGATGGTCTTCAATTACCTAATAATTCTCTTTCAAAATTTCTCTCCTTTGCTTCAATCCACACACATGAAACAAGTCCAAATAAGCCTATTAGGCCTTGCCTTTATACCTTACTCTTCATCTAAACCATCTTGGTCATAAAATATACTTATCATACTTAGTTTAAAATTTTTATATGTCCAAAAAAATGTTACATGGGTGATAAAACCCACTCCATAGGTCATTCATACCTATTTAGACCCAAACCTCCATTAGGCCTTAATGAGACCTAAATCAATTAGGTCTATCCATGCACATATTACAACTTGGAATTATTGGATCACCTTTAGCCTTCACCAATGGATGAAAAAAATAAAAATAAAATATAATATACCCATAATAACTTACACATAGGTTCATGCCACCTGTAACACCAACTCACCACTTGAACCAAGTCATTCTAGCATACTCGCTAGTAGGCCTAAAAACATAGAGAAGGATGTCATACATAAATGAAGCATAAGAACACTTTTATCAAACAAAAAAATAAAAAAATTACATTAATATAGCACAAATGACATGAAAAATTACCAAATCCATTTGGATTGACTAAACATGCCAACAGACCTCAAACTAGCTCTCTCAAAATAGCCACTTAGACTGGTCACACATAGTCAAAGTATAGTCATGTAAATGTTTATGTTTATCACTTGTAAGAGTGATTAAAAAATATATAATTAACATTTATATTTCCTATTATTATTATAAAACATAATACAATTTATGTTTCTCTTGTTCTAACATCATTCATTGATCTAATAGAACAATTCCTAAAACCTATTTCTCATAGTCTCGACATAGTTAAACAAGCCTTTTTCTCTTACTTGGTTCAATAAATTAATTTATCTCTTAATATCCAAAAAATATTATAAACTTATTTTAGGTATTAAAAAACATAAATATTTCCATTTTATGCATCACCATTTATCATAAGCCCTTAAACACTTCACTTCCCTCAGCATGCCTGTAGTAGTCATCTTGACTCAAAATATAGTCATGGTGAACATGACTCCTAAAACCTATATGATCACTTACTTGAATTAAAAATTAATTAATTAAATAATTATTTATATTTATATCAAATAAAATCACAAATATTTGGAGGTTCAATTGCACATAAGTAACAAATAGACCATCTTCTGATACACACACCTTCACAATTCATCTTATTCAAACAAATCACTTTACGAGGACCTTATATCTTGTGTATGAATAATAAAACACTTAAAAATTAATTAAAAAAGATTAATATGTATTTATAAAATACCCAAAACCATTTTATTCATCCCTACCCTTGTATAACTCTTCCCTAAACATTTATTCATTCTGACTAGTTTTTTCTCATTGTTTCCACTATTTGGTAGATTAGCGATAGGTAAACTTAATTGGAAAAAATTATTGACACAATATATATTTCTTTAAAAAAATACATGGACTTCAATAATGAGTCTGGACTTCAATATCAATTAACTTGTATGTGTTGACTTGGTAAACTCTTCCTATAACATAAAATTCTATAAAAATAAACACTCTTATATACCTTCTACTCATTGCCCTGACAAGAAAAAACCACCTAGGGATTACTATAGAAGTCATATACATTATACAATCAAAATACTTGATTAATAAATTCATTTTTGGACCTAACCTTTTATATATTTCTAATCATTCCACTATAAGGGTTTATAGGATGGTTTTAACTAATTTACATTCTTAATGAATGTTCATAAAGCTATGTACATGAAACCACTAAAAATTCTTTGGAATAATTTTGATAACCATGTTACATATATACAAAAATTATAAGGTCACCATGAAAATTACCCATGTTCCAATGAGAATCAAAACTTTCTTCTCAAGAAAGGAAACCTTCATTTTGTATACATAGGAAACCTTTCAATTTGATATCTGGCCTTGTATTCCTCCTTGGGACCTGAAACTTGGTCAACACCTTTGATCCACCATGTAAAACCTAAATATATTCTCACATGTTCTCTACCATCTTTAAAACTCACATTGACCATCCATTTATACCTCACTAGGTCTCTATGCATATTAGGTCTAGAATTGCATACCATACCTTGACTAAGAAACCACCTTAAAACCTCTTCAAATGATCTCACCACCTCAAAAACATGTCATAAAACTTCATGAAATGATCCAAATATACCAACCTTATATTCCCTAACCTCAACCTACTCAACACACTAGGCTACCAAGCTTATGCCACTACACAAGATCTATGAAAATACCACCAGAACACTATCCACATACTTTATCTTCTCTCTTTGACTTGAAACAAAATCAACATGATATTAAAAAATGATAAATCTCAATAAATTCTCACCCTATCTCATATTCATCTAAACATTAATCATGTCTTTACCATTACCTTTGACATCAATGACAACTGTTGCCGACAATCTCCCTTTTTATCATTGATGGCAACCTCTTCTTATCCTTATGCCCCTTTTCCATTAATTAAAAAGTGTATATATACTCTTCTCAAGTTCAACCACATAGTTATCTTATCCTAGGACCTAACCACTCACAAAACTCCCCCTTTGTCCATGCATGAAGATTCAATACATTATCAAAACACATGACTTAGTTTGATCAAGTCATCATATAAACTTCTTGAGTTCACATCTATAAAAGACTTCTCCATATATCCACCATGAATAAAGTTTTAAATATTTCACATATGCTTCCACTCACATCATGCACATATATTCAATCCTTTCAAACTATCTGAGTTAGCTCCCCCTAACTCCATGCCCCATCTAAAAAAGTCATCTTCAGCAAGTCTCCTCAATGAAATAATAATGAAACTTAATGGCCCATACAATATTCATCAAGGTACCAAATCACGTCAAATAGTGCATTTACAACCTCCATAAGCCTCTTATAGGCTAAATCAAACTTAAACTATTCACTTTCACTTTAAGATAATCATTAGTCCTTATAACTCCAATAGGTCTTATTAAGACCTAATCCACATAGTCTTGCTTCTTCTTTATTAGAAATGACTTATTTAGCCTCCAATACCATATAAAAATACCTAAAAATTCATAACAAGGTAAATCAATAAATCAAGCAAAACAAACCACTACAAGATACCCTCTTGGTCAACAACCAATCATATTAGGTGTATGAGACCCCAAATACTGTAACAAACCTTTGATCAAACTTTTGTATCCTTAATTAGATGTAAATAGGTACTATACATATGTGAATTTATCCACTATGACCTAAAATTTATTTCTAAACTCAAAAAACACCAAACTCTTCATGATGTTCTTCAAAAAATCACTCAAAGACCAACACTTCAGTATATTGGGTTCTCATAGTGTACACAAACTTAGACTTCTATCTAGTGCTTATTTTTATATTTATACCTTAGAAAATGATTCCAAGGCATATTTAATAATATACATATATCTACTTATCAATGGCATTGATCTCATAGACCAATACATAACATATGTAGCTTGTCTTCATTTAGTTCTTCTAGGATCATAGAGTACTCTCAAACCTATCAAGCCTTTTTTAACATGAATATCCATTTTATATACCTTGAAATAAATTTAAATCCATCTTTATGATGCCCAATTTACCTTCAAAGTCATACACTAGTCATTAGCTTCAAGGATTACATCATAGGGTTTTTTCTCACAAGACTACAAGAAACCCTTGCTCTATGTTCTTTACAATTTTATATTTGATCTTCACTTATGATGAACAAAAATGAACAAGATAATGCACCTATAAGATAATCATGACCTTTAGGTCATATCTAAACTCTTTTACCAATCACCTCGAGTTACCAAAGTCACTATCAACTCAACCAACACTTTTTATTAATTTGAAGACCTTTAGACAAGTTCTAATCCATTAAAACTCTTCTCAGGTTCACTCAAAAAAACTATAATCATCTTATATGTGAAATCAATAAATCTATATAAACACTTAGATCAAACCACCACTTGGATAACCTCCCTCTTGGAGTATAATACAACTTTGCTTCTTACCCCATGTTTATTTGACACCATTCATAGATTTTATAAGCCACTCTTTACAAACTAGTCATTGCATAGACATTTGAATTTGAACATCAATGGTCATAATTTTTGAAATCCCAATAGTTATTTCTTGAAGGTTAATATTGACATCCTCTAGCATGTCACAAGTAATAACAACTTCAAATTCCTATAACTTGAACCAAACAACTCCTAATGGCACCAAACTTTTAGAAGACCAAAATAGGACATTCAACAACACCTCTATGATTTTTTTGACCAAAGCTGACCTATGAAATTACAAGAAATAAATTCTCAAACAAATTGACTTATCCATATTTGAATGACTTCCTGTGATAGTCTAGCTTGTCTAGGCTACTCTATTGTACTTTTTCTCTTTCTAAAGGATACTTTGAGATTTGAGAACCTCCCCAATGTATCTAGAAATGACTCACATGATCCTCCATGCCCTCCAAGACCTGTAATAATATCATACACTCATAAAACATCCATTTTACCTTTTTATCCATGCAAATAAGTCTCTTTTCAAAATCAAGACATCAAAAATCCATGACCTCATATGACATGAAGAGCTCTTATATTAGATCTTGTCAGTTCATTTTATGTATGTTTAACAAATAAAAATATAAAAACATGATAATACCTTTGTACTTTAAAAATATTTAGATATACCTCAATAAATTCTCATACTCTAGGCTTCTATTCAAACCACTACCTATCTTTCTTCTTTCATGTTATCTAATCAAGAGATCATATTCAATAAGCTTTATATTTCAACTTAGGTTTGATCTTGGACATAGATTTAGTATAGAAATTATTATTTAATCTTTATAACACCATCAATAGAACTTCTAAGAAAACCTCAACAATGATCTTCACAAACTCATCCATCACTACAAACAAGATGAATAATATCTATATCACAATTAAAGCTACTTAGGATCATCTGTAGGCTACTAAACCTCTTCCAAGGGTCTATATATGATACTATTTTTTGGAAATGTCTACTAAGAGTGGGTATGAATTATTATACAACAATTTAAATTCAATTCTAAGTACCATTCCATGAAACATACATTCAAAACCCACCAAAACATCCACATGGAATACTATCCTATAGTGACAATATTCAATTAATACCAACATCAACTGATCAAGGAGCACTTACCCCTCAATTTAGTCAAGCACCCACTTGACCTTTTGCTAGTACCAACTAAAAAGGAGGGTGCAAACCCCTTAATCACAAATCACCAAATAAATCACCTTAAAATTTATCTCCACATTTTATATTATGTCTAACACACCTAATTATGGCCTTTTCTTTCTCTAACCCCTACAAACCTACCTCTGTACCTCATACAAGCCACTTAGGTTCCTTCACTCAGTATGCCTCTTTTAGGCTCATTAGGTTTAATGACCTATGTGTACACCTACATGAACTTGATAAGATAATCATGAATAATATTATTTTCCCTATTATTTTACTCAATGATGTTCTCCTTATCTTTCAAAGTTTCTCTCCTTCACTTTAATCCACATGCACACAAGTCTAAATAAGCCTATTAGGCTTTGCTTTTATATGTCACTCTTCATATAAATCATCTTGGTCAGCCAAGATACTTACCATAAAAAAATTTAAATTTTAATATGTGCACACACATGTTACATGGGTGATAAAATCCACTCCATATATTGGTCATACTTATTTATCCACAAACCTCAATTAGGCCTTAATGAGACCTAAATCAATTATGTTTATCCATGCACACGTTACAACTTGAGATTATTAGACCACCTTTAGGATTCACCAAAAGAGGAAACATATAAAAAATACCTCAAATATATCCTTTATCACTTACATATAGGTCCATTCCACCTATAACACAAACTCACCACTTGAACCAAGCCATTCTAGCCTACTCACCAATAGGCCTAAAAACATAAAAATGTTTGTCATATAAAACTAAAGTATACAAAAAAAATTATCATAAAAACACCAAAAAAATTTCATGAATATATCATAAATTACCTAAAAAACATTTTAAAATCCATTTGGATTGACTAAATAGGCCAACAGACCTCAAACTAGCTCTCTCAAAATGACCACTTATACTGGTCACACATAGTCAAAGTACAGTCATGTAAATGTTCATGTTTAACACTTTTAAGAGTGATTAAAAGATATATAATTGACATGGATAGGTAATATTATTATTATATACCATAATAAAATTTATATTTATTTGTTATATCATCATTCATTGGTCCAACAAACCAATTCTTCAAACCTCTTTCTCATAGTCTCAACACAGCTAGACAAGCCTTTTTGTCTTGCTTTGTTAAATAATTTAACCTATCTATTAATCTCAAAAAAATATTATAAAGTTCATTTAGTTATTCAAAAAAATATTTATTTCCATTTTATTCATCACCATTTTTCATAATACCTTAAACACTTCACCTCTCTCAACATGCCTGAAGCAGTTATCTTGATGTAAAACACAATCATGGTGAACATGACTCCTAAAACATGTAGGATAAATTACTTAGATTAAAAATTAATTTATGTGATACTTATACATATTTATATAAAATCCAATAAAAAATATGTGGATTTATAATAAAACATAAGTAATATATAGACCATTTTTGGGAACATATGCCTTCACAGTTCATCTTATTTAGACAAGTCACTTTTTGATCACCTTATAACCTATATATGAGTAATAAAAACACTTAAAAATCAATGAAATAGGATTAATATGTATTTAAAAAAGACACAAAACCATTGGATTCATCGCTACTTTCCTAAAACGTTTCCCTAAACACATTCATTTTGATTGGTTTTTTCTCACTATTTCCACTATTTGGTAGATTAGTGGTAGATCAACCTGATTGACCAAAATGATTGAAAAAATGAATATTTTGTTACAATAACCTTAAATAATGAATTAAATAATGAATCTTATCCTTCAATATTAATCTCCCTACATGTGTTGCCCTGGTTAACTCTTCTTGTAACATTAAATTCTTTAAAAACAAGCACATTTATGTACCTTCTACTCACTACCCTGACAAAAAAAAAACCAATTGGGGATGTATGGAAAAATTCATATACATGACCCCAAAAAAATTTATAAAACAATCCATTATGAGCTTTAACCTCTCATATATTTCTAATCAGCCCACTATGAGGATCTATAGGAGGGTTTTGCCTAGTTTACATTCTTAACAAATATTCATAAATATCTGTACCTGAAACCAATAAAAAATTCTTGAAAATGCTTATTATAACCATTTACCATATCTAAAAAAAGTATCATGTCACCATGAAAAATTTACACATGACAATGAGCATCAAAATGTTCTTCTCGAGCTTGGAAACTTTCATTTTGCATGTATAGGAAACCTTTCAATGTGATAGCTTGCCTCATCTTCCTCCTCAAGACTTAAAACTTGGTAAAAAACTTTGAACCAACATATAAAAATTCAATACACTCTCACATGTGATATAACATATTTAAAATTCACCTTTAATATCCATTTAGACCTCACTAGGTCTCTACAAATATTAGGTCTAGAACTGCATACCATACCTTGACCAAGAAACCATCTTGAAACATATTTAAATGCTCTCACTACCTAATAAACAAGTGATAAACCTTAATTACATGTTCCATATCTACCAACATTCTACTCCTTAGCCTCATCCTTCTCAACACACTAGGCTACCAAGCATATGCCATTACATAAGATCTATGAGAAGACCACATAACCACTATTCACATACTTTGTCTTCTTTCCTTAACTTGAAACAACATCAACATGATATAAAAGCCATGATAGATCTCTATAAATGATATACTTAGATCATATGCATCCAAAAATTAATCATCACTTTGTCATTACCTTTGACATCAATGACATCACTTGACAAAAATAGATTGTGGAGGTGGTGTGGAAGTTTAGCTAGATAGATTCATAGGTTATGGAATATTAGACTATGCCTTTATATCCAGCTTTCTCTTCTATCAAATTTCTTGGATATCCTATGATGGAATGAACTTAGGTTCTTCTATTATTTTCACAATAGCTAGTTCAACTTGTGAGAGATCATGCTTGAGCATTTTCTAATTGTTAGGTAATTTATGCACAATGGTAAGAAAAATGTGCTAATCTAGATGGACATCATATTTTTCACATATTTTTTTCTATAATGGTAAGTATCTAACATTTTATATCTTAATATATATATATATATATATCTATGACTCAATACCTTTAACATGTATGCCATCTTTTGGGCTTAAATAACCATAAATGTGTTGTGTAATGTCCTATTTTTCCACACTTAGAGAATCTACATCATAGTATCCATGGAGTCTAAATTTTTTTGAAGTGCATAGGTAATTAATTATATAGTACCCATTTGATCACTCATTCCATCTTTAACTTTATCCACCATTGCAAACTCTAGTTTCATAGTAGCTAAGGATTTGCCAAGGTGTTGCCTCCAATAAAAAATTATTTGGACTATTTACTGATTTTGATACATAACAAAATCTAAAACCTATACATTTTTCTAATATAATTCATATATGGCTTCAATTTTAATGTGGATAAATTCCCTACATAGATAAAATCCATCTCAAAATTTCAAAACTCTACCTTGTGTTGTACTTAATTGGTGGAGGTGGAATTGATGAAGATGGATTCATTACACATGTATCCTTCCACTATAGCTATGCTACCTTATATTGGGAGATGATTTTTTAAAGTTGTGATGGTGGTATATAGGCATGAGTATTGATGATATATGCAATGGATTTTTTTAATGGTGATGAATCTTTCTTGTAGTCATTCTAATCTAGCATAGATTATTAGATTAGCCTCAAAAATGTGCATATAAGGTATTGATAGTCTATGAGTTATGCGAGATTAGCATTGTCAATGATGATAATGGATACCTTATTATATATTATTCATATTTTAATATCACTACTAACTTGATCCATTTTGTCTATGTGTCTCTACACCTGAAGTCTTATAAAATAATTCAATACATTCTAGATTTACCAATCCAAAATATTATCCCTCACATTGTCTCTAGTATTTGAATATTCTTGAAATTAAACATCCATCTCCTCCTTTATTTTAATTTTTATTTTCATTATTACCTTAGTAGTAGTAGCCTTGGAAAAATCTAAGCTCAAAGGATCTAGTGCTACATCTAGTTGTTGATTCCATCCATCATGTTTTGCATAACCTATGGTACTTGTATCATAATAACCTTGTTAATAGTATGATACTCTTCCAATAGAAATATGAATATTTCCATTTATTATATGATTCCTTTTGATAAGAATATAATTTCCTACAACTTCTAGGAAGATCACCAATCTATTTATAATTGAGAAATGAGTGTTTTCAACATGTACTAGCTAGACAAGACTTGACCATTGATGACTCATGTGACCAATGTCGAGAAGGTATCTTTAATGATATTCTAAGATTATTAAAAATTTCCTTGGATATAAATGGTATATGATTTTATTTTTCCATCCTCTTGCTCTAATGATTTGGTATTTTTTTGTAATTTATTCTTGAAAAGTGGTAGCATGTTCTAATTGATTTGATAGGGATAAGTGAGAAACATCCAAGGATGTTTTCCACCTTAGTGAAATTATGGAAAAATAATTAATTATATCTATTATATTATTTAATAACATGTTTTTAATAATAAGATAAAATTTATCTCACCTCACAACTATTGTGGGAACATCGCCTAACCACGCTCCTCCAAAAAAATACAAAATGTTGAGCATGCGCTCCTTTGGTGGTAGAGTCATCTTGTGATGCATTTTATTATTTAAATGGATTTTATACCACATTATATAGAATTTTATCTTGTGTTTACTATTTTAAATTTTGTTATGAATCATCCTCTTTCTTTTTCTATTCATCATCTCCTTAGTTTTGATGTTGTACTTCCTTCTACTCTAGTTGAACATCATGCATAGTAGCATTTTCTTATTTTATGTATGATCTTCCTTGAGCATCATGTTATAGTTGTGCCTTAGATATGCATTCTTGTTATTCTATGTCCTTTTAGGCCTAGGCTTGTTTATTTTTGAGGGCTTTAGATTCTTCTTTTTTTGCCTTTGGGAAAATTCATCACCATATTATTGAGCAATAATTGCATCAGTTTAGGCTTGTATGCATTAAGGTATGGTATATGAAACTTATTTTTGTTTCTATGAATTTTTTACCTTATCTTATTTGGATACAACCACATATTATTTTTCTTTTTGTGCATCTTCAATAGCTTTCTTGCAAATAAGATCTACATCTTTGACCTTTTTCTTGGCCTCAACTCTTTGACTTACGTTTGTGATTATGTATGATGTTATCATTGAGTTTCTTCCTACTATTGTACCTCCTCTTCTAAAATTTCTTTTTCTCCTATTATATTCATCGTTCTATGGTCATTACTATTTCTCCTTGTATAGCGTATTGTTTCTCTATGGTGGGTTATTTTGACACTAAATCCACATTATATATGAGTGGGTCCTCCTCAGTTCATAGTGTGTCAATAGAAACATAGGACTTTTTATTACCTAGGGTGACCAATATTTTCATGCATGGTAGTAAAGTTATAGTAGAATATTATGTTACTCGTTTCACAGAGTACTCAGCCTAAAACATGAAAGTTATGACTTGTTCCTATATATTAGGGGAAACTTGAGTATATAATCAAGTCCTCCTTTGTTAGATAAGTGTTTCTAGTGGGCTCTCAGCTAATGGTGTGAAAGGGTTTGGGATAACATATTTTTCATATGGTCATTCTTCAAATAGATCGATAGAAATATTCATGTCCGTAGCTTTTATTCCCATAGTATATACTATTATCAAGGAAGGGAAAGGTGGTATTTTAAGCCAAAATTTTGTTGGCACCTTCCTTCACACTTAAATTGTGCACATAAATTTATAAAAAAGAATTCTTTTTCATATATTTTTTTATATAAGTCACCATCCATGTCTTCCATCATGACCCAGTAAACTTCTTGTTCATTGGTTCCAATTTGGTGAAAGTCACATCTACTCTCTATTTGAGTCACCTTCAGATCATTAAGATAACTCTCAGTACTATGTTTCTTCCATATTTTTGTAGAGGGTTGTTTCTCAGTTGAGGCCTTCCATTTTCCCTTATGTATCTATAATGTAGAGGTTTCATCTTGTTTCTCTTCGAGAACTATTGTTCTAGGGGATATTGTCTGTAGTGGTGTGGCTCTCCTAGCTGTGTAATATTTTTTTCTATATC
The DNA here is from genome assembly GCA_037957365.1 of Torreya grandis. NCBI lineage: Eukaryota > Viridiplantae > Streptophyta > Pinopsida > Cupressales > Taxaceae > Torreya > Torreya grandis. The sequence goes on from JARHVA010003214.1 coordinate 60,886, forward strand.
TCTACCTTTTCCATAGCCATGTTAATGAAATATGGCATAGATCCAAATGAAAACTTTGGAAACTCATGAATCCAAATTGTAATCCACTTTAATATCATGGTAATAAATGCATGTCCCAAGTATTGCATGATGTTAGGTGGGACTCAAAGATGTGTTGTGCTAAGACCCAAGATTTCTTCCCACCATTGATATAACTTATCTTGATGATTAAGGATTCCCATATCCTATGTCTAGATCATATTTTGGAACTACTATGCAAGATAATAATTAGTGTCTATATGTAATTCTCTTTCAAAAGACTTTCATTTTATCAAGAAAAGTTTAAAAAAGAGAAATTGATACTATAAAATTTTGTTGGTAGTCGTACAAACCTTTTAAGTGTTGGTGATGAGATCTTACATAAATAACTTAGGATAGTTAAATTTATCATTGTGATGAATCATATTTTGTATGATGTCAATGACACCCTTAGTTGTTTAGTTCATAGACTAAGTAGTTTATGAGAACTGATAGGTTATGCATCAACTAAAATCACACAAGCTCATCTACAATGTCTTTGATGGGTATGTCATGATATCCATAGGTGTATGTGTCTTATAATTCATAAAAAAATGGAGGTTTCATTAATTTGAAAAGGGTGAGAGAGCCTCCACATGCAAACATCTTGATTGCTCTGGCCATATTGAATTATTTTCTTTCCACCCTACCACCCTGTGCAAATAGTAAGAGGAATTTGTAACTAAAAAAGATAATTACCTTTGTAATATATATCATGAGATGTAGGACATGACATTATTGTGTTCTATATGGTTCAAGTACTTGTCCCCTATTATCTTTCTAGTGAAGAAGAGATCCTATAACAAGTCTATACATGACTTCACTTTGAGCTTGGATGTCATGTAGTCCTTGTCATTTGAGTATAAGTAGATCTTCCATGAATTTATTTTGTGTTGTTTTTATGCTTTCCTCTTGAGTTGGGCATTTACTGAGTCAATGGCATCCCATAGAGCTAAATAATTGGTGTGTTAATAATTGAAAATGGTGGAGTCAAAAATAATATATGTATATTCAATGGAATCCTTGATTGAGAATACAGATGGTAGTAAAACTCCTCTAAATATTTTGGATGAAGAGGCCATGGTTAATTGACTAGTATTTGTTTTAAGACTTTGATAGGTTGACTTTATTGGACTCACTTTTATGATTCACATGCAAGTTGCTAGGTCTTTTTTGCAAGGTAGTAATTTATCTTCAAGTTTATTTATGATGAATGAATATGATGATGGTATCAAGTGATTGATATATATTTATAATTTAACTCCATTCCATGCACCATTAACGTCTAACATCTATGAATTCTCTATACTTGTGTAATTGGAATTTTAATACTTTTATTTAGCAGTTATGCCACATAACTATTTTTAGAAAGTATACCACTTTAAATTATCTTCTTTTAATTTATTAGTTATGCCAAATAGGCTTTCAATAATTAAGAATGGTGTTTTATTTTGGGATCAAACTAACTAATTCTCATGAATTAGGGATTCTAAACATAAATTCCAAACACAAATCCCAGTGACCAAAATCATCTAATGGGTAATACCCACTGATAACCTTTTGTGCACCTTCAATGAATGATTTTTTTTGACAAAACTAATCTACATTAAAGTTATAGTCATAAGTATTGACAAGAAATAATGAAAATTTTTGTGGAATATAAAATTTTAAGATCTAATTACTAACCACCAATTCTAAATCATAAATTTTGACATAATTTACCAAAGGTTAAACTCTTGAGCATAAATCCTAAACAGAAAATCTAAGATGAAATAGTGATGGCGTAAATAATTACCAAGTAAATGCAAAACATAAAAGTTGAAGACCAAATTTCTAAAGAATAAAAAATTGGAAACATAACCTACAAGAAATTTTTTTTAAGACCAAATACCTAACTAGAAACTTCATGAAGAAATGATTTTAGAATACTTGTACCAATGATTGAGTTGAATAGAATGAAAAATCCTAAACAATTTATCTTGAAAAATACCTCTAATGACTTGAGCTAAAGACCAAATAATGAAGGTAAAAATACAAGATTTTTAAAAAGGCAAAATTGTGAACAGAATTCCTAGAAGATTTGGTTGAATACCAAATTCTAAAGATCAAAATGTGTATGTCCCAAGAAAAATTTATGTAAATGCAAAACTTCTAAAAGAGATTAATAATTTAGTCCAAAATTGAAAAAGCATTCACTTGTATTTCCTAGATGGAAAATTTTAGATGTAACATGTAATAGTTCTTATAATTAAAACACCTCAACAAAAGGATTGGTATTCTACAAGGCATATTGGGTCCATATTTTTAAAAAAGGGGGGTATATTTATTAAAACCTAACCCTTAAAGTTAATATAACACCCTTCAATGTATCTCCTAGGAGATACCTTTTAAACATGCATAAGGGTTTGAAGTTATTTCAAGACCCTTCAAGGTATATCCTAAGAGATACCTTCAAATAAAATTCCAATCATGTGAATATTCAAAAATTCCATGAACTAACGTGGAGTTAACAATTTTGGAATATAAACATGTTAATATAAGATATAATAAGCTAAAAAAAATGACAATACTACAAAATCTACCAACCCAGCTATGTACTTGAATAGTCCAGCTATGGACTTCAACATTCCAGTTATAGATTTCAGTAGGTTAGTTATGGACTTCAATATACCAGCTATGAACTTTAGTAGGGTAGCTATATATTTCAACTTGAAACTATGGATTTCATCAATGAAGCTATGGACATGCAGATAATAATTTCAAATGGATATAAGAAGTTAAATAAAAGTTACAATGATGTTTCGAATGTTGATAAAAGTCTTGAAGACCATGGTAGGATGGTCAAGAATAAAGGGTAGTGTTAAAATATTATTATTTCCATATCCTTATAATCTACCTAGCCAACTCCATACTTATACAATAGGGGCATTCAAGCCACCAAACAAATTAAATGCACAACATTTTAAATTTTAATTTTTGGGAGCCATTCGGTGTTTGGGGGGAAACAAAGAATTTGGTGTAAAAATTAGAAGCTAATAAAGATATAAAGAGATAATATTAACAATAATATATAAAATGAAGGTATAAATACAAGACTTTAGTGTAATAGTTCTTGTAATGAAAAGACCTCAGAAAAAAGGCTTGGACTTCTAAAAGGCATAGTGAGTCTTTATTCCAAAAAAAAAGAAGCGGGTATCTTGAGTAAAATAGAACCCTTAAAGGTAATACATGACCCTTCAAGGTATCTCTTAGGATATATCTTTCAAACATGCATAAGGGTACCTTTGAATATATTATAAGGCCCTTCAAGGTATCTCATAGGAGATACATTGAAATAAAATTCCAATTATGTGCATGTTCAAGGTATCTACTACTAGACCCCTTGAAGGTACTCTAAGAACCTTCAAGGTATATCCTTACCTTGAACGACCTTATAGTACCTACAAGGGTAAACTAATGTATCTTTGAAAGGTATCTTCTAGGAATTTATGTCAAGGCATTAATTCTTCCCAAATTTTAAATTATCTTAACAAGATCCCATTGCCTAAATAGTCACTAAGATCTATCAACTAAAATTTCTATGACACATTCTTCATTAATAGAACTTAATTAACTCACAAAATAATGTTTAAAAATGGTATTTCATATATCAAATAGACAAGATACTAGATTAATGATAAGAAATGGAAGAGAACAACATACAACACAAACTTGTAAAACAATATGGAAGATATCTTGAAACTCTTGGGTTCACCATAGAGGTTCAAATCACATATAAGATCACAAAATATAAGTAGCTAATCATTTTCCATGATTTTTCTTAAAAACCCCATTGCTCAATATCATTTTTTATACTATTAAAATATGCATGGTTGAATGTTGATTTAATTATCTATTTTCTCTACTAGGCTATTCCACTCTTATGCATGTTTAAAATGTATCTCCTAGGAGAAACCTTTAAGTTAGGATGAAATGGGGATTGAAGTATGCAATATATGATATTAAAAGTTATTACTTTTTTGGATTGACATAAATAATATCATGTAAAAATGTGTTATACATTCTATTTTTAACATTTTTAGGGTTCAACATATCCTCATATTTATGTTATAATATAAATAGAGCCTTATCTCCTACATATAGGTATAAACTAGAGTGATTTTATAAATACCCTTATTAAAAAACCTTCTCATTTATTTTTCAAATGTCTAAGCTAAAAAATCATACATCAATGAGTTTCCAATGTGGAGACTATGTTTCACTCATAAATAATGGTAAGGTCATTGGTGAAGGAAAAATACACAAAGTATTAGGTCTAGATGTTGACTCTTAGGAATCTATAAATCTCACTTCCACATGATGTACTGAGGAAATACCTATTAAATGTGTAAGTGTTGATGCGATAAATGATTTTGATTTGGCTTTACCACTTCCATTTATTGGAGTTTTTGTGGATAATTTTGGGGATGTAGTTGATAGTTTTACTATATAGAGCATAAAAAAGGTGTAACACATCACAAAAATATTCCTATAGAGGATGACATGGAAGAAGGACAAAACAATTTTATTACAATTTTGCATATACAACTATTACAATAATAAAATCCTATATTGGATTCATTGGTTTGATATATAAATGACCCTACCACATTGAATAACCTAAGAAAGACATTTATTTGGAAAAGGGTACATTTGTTGCACAAATATAAAAATATTGAAAATGATAAAAAAATGTTTTTAGTATTGTTGAATGTGCACAACCAGGAGTGATTTTTGGTTACATTTTTATCCAAATGTTATAGAACTAATTAGGAATTACATCAATCATGTTCTAAAACATTTTTTGACTTGTAGTACAAAGATAATTAAAACATATATCATTATATGGCCTTCAAATAAGATAGTGGACATTTGAATGTAGAGAAATAAATTTACCATATAGGACACCAAATAAGAAATAAATTGAAACTGTTTGGGATGTCATGGATAATGAATTCAATCCTTGCATGAAATTCCTAGAGCAAAGGCATCAGAAACAATTAAATCATACCTATAACTACTCATGCTAAAAAATAAATCAAGTAAACACTTCACTCAATCAAGTGGATTTTGATGAAAGCATAGATAGTGAGATTATAAAAGTGCATGCATATAAATGTTGTACAAAAAAAAAATTTAGTCAAGATTTTCATTTGAGATGCTAAAATATGCAAGGATAAAGTTTATTGATTCCATAATAATAGATAGGAGGCAACATGTCTTGGAGGCCTTTTCTATCAATTTGTTTAAGAAAAATAAAAACAAAAATACCATTGATTTGTAGGGTATTGAGATCTATTTTAAAGATTGGATTAAAATGTATGGGTTAAAGAGAAGTATATTTTTTGAAATTTAAAATTCTCATAAAAATGGGAAATGAGATGCATTCCACATAGGGAGGTTTCAACAAAAGCCACAAAAAAAGACAATGCTAGCTAAATATTTGTTGGACCAAATGGTGGATGATTTTGTAGATATTTATCCAAGACCTACATGCCAAGTAGGTATAGATGGCTCATGAGAAAATTTTCAACATCTTCTAACATATTTCACTCAAGAATTTATGAGGTACCACATCAATGCACAAATAGAAGATATAGAATATGAGCCAATATCCCTACCAAAATTAAATAACATGTGGAGAACTAATTTTCATGATGTGAATAGTGCTATTTTGATTACTTTTCTATGTACAAAAATATCTTGTTGACTCAACAAAAATGCTCTGGGTCCTTGTTTAGAGATCAGGAAGATCATATCAATCAATAATTTATGTTGCACTCAAATTAGACAATTTTTATAAGATAAATTTATTACAAACATAAATGAATGTCAAAGTAATACCATAAAGAATTCCTCAATGTCATTCATGACAAGGTGGGATGTCAAAAAACATTCATGCCAAAGACAATGATAAAAAAAAATTAGTTACTGACATAATATTAGAGTTGTCAATGGTAAATATTATAACACATGATCATGGTGTAGGTGGATATGGTATTTTTTTATCATATGTTATTAGAGGGTATAAATTTACTATCACCTGATTGAATAAGTGTTTTAAGGATATGTAAACAACAATGCTAGATACCTATGTATCTTTACTATATAAACTTGGATCTTCAAAATGTCCATTGTATTATGCACTTTTATCTAATAACTACTTCCCTAAATGAAATAAATACATAGAATAATCACAATCAATTAGTGCCTTCAATAAACTTCCATCTTAGTTATACCTTCAACTAGGCAATTTTTATGGGGACACTAATAATAGGTACTTCCTTCCATCCATAATTATATCTAAAAAATGTCTAAACTTATATGGAACTAAATATAATTTTATTAAATATGAAAATTCACAAAATCATGTTTTTAGTACAAGTTTGTATTGAAATATTTATCTCTTCTTGATTACAAAGGTATTTTCCTTGATATCGATGTTGGATTTCTCCTAGTAGGACATACCCATGAGGACATAGATGGCACATTTGGAAACCTATCTAAATATATAAAGAGGAAAGATGTATGGAGTGTGGAAAAGATGATGGATAGTTATAGACATGTGAAAATACAAGAAACTTCATGCCATATTTGATTGAAGAAGTATTAGATTTTAAATATTGTGTTAAAAATTTTTAGTTGAAGGGAAGAAATGAAATAGTAGGCTTGACAAAGGGTAAATATTTTCTTCTACGCATGAATCAAGGTTAGCTCATTATGGGCTTATATATATATATATATATATATATATAGTATTATATATATATATATACATATATATATATATGTATGTATATATATATATGTATATATATATATATATATATATATGTATACACACACACGTATATATATATATATAATATATATATATATATATATATATGTATATATATGTGTGTATATATATATATATGTATATATGTATATATGTATATATATATATATATATAAGAGATATAAATTTCCCCCCTAATTACATGATGGGAAACAAAATAAAATGGCGAGCTAAATGTTCTAGAATGTAATCCAATGAAATTATTTTTTAAAGACTTGAAAAATAGAAAAATGTTGTGAGATTTCATTTTTATAAAATTCTTAGATATAAGTATAAGAAAGAGTGAAAAATAAATTAAATATAACTTGATTAAGTATGTACATAAATTTAATGAATTTGGTTTGACCATAAATAGTAAGTGGAAGGATCTAGAATATTACTTCCAAAATATCCATGACACAATGAAAGAAGACATGTTCCCTTCTAAAGTTGAGTGTAATGGAGTTTTTATTCCTATAACTCACCATGACATGCCTCTGTATAGATATTTAAAAAAAATGGTTCATGATAGGACCCTTGATTTTGGAGTGGCATCTATAGATACATATATTGGTCCAAGAAGTAAAAAATAACATATCTCCTATTTCCACATCTTGAGCTAGATCAAATGCAATTTTTATAGGACTGATCTACACAGTATGGGTTTTTAGCGATTAAATAAATATTGAGATACTAAATAAAAATAAAGATATAGAAAAAAGGGTCAAAATATCTTGGTTCATGTTACTTCATATAAGACGAAAAGATGTAAAGGAAGCACAAACTTATTCAGGTTATTTGGACATGAAATAGAAGCCAAACCTAACTAACCTTTACCATTAATTCTTATAGATAATATAATCTATTCTTGGAAACCAAATAAAAACTAGAGATGTCAACTACCTGCTATTAATGACTTTATGAAATTCACTGTAACAAACTATTTGAATGCATCATCACATTAGACACAATAAAAAATATTGATAAAGGATTGGAGCTATTGTTTTTTTCATGACATTGGCAAATTTAAATGGTGTTTCCTTAAATTTTGGAATGAGAAATATGAATTTGTTTTTTTTTAAAATTGTCCTGCATTTTTTTAAAATGTAAAATGTTTTATTAGACTCACTTAGGAGATGCCTTACTATTTGATTTACTTTTTGAGTGTTTTTATTGTCTTCTTTTGTGGAATTTATAAAAAAACCTCCCTATTTTGGAAATTATGTATTAGTATTCCAAGCTGTACCTTATTTTATTTTAGAATATGACAAATTTAGTATTTGAAAACTATGTATCTATACAAAGTATTCAACATTTGACTACTGGAATGCATACTTTGCATTTTGAGTATTTCAAAATGGTCTTAATCTTTTATGTATTTCAAATAACAAGTTCAAAATTTGTGAATCGTAAAAACATCTTCAGATTTTCATTTTTTCAAATTACACTTCACATTTTTCATCCTTTAAAATGGGACTTGGCAAATGGTCTTTAAAATTTTCACATTAGAATTTACTCTTTGGAATTTATGCATTACAAAATATACTTCAACATTCTCATGTTTACAAAATGATCTTCAAGGTTTACACCTTAGAATGTCCCATTATTTTTCCACTTAGATATTAAAGTTTTGAGGAAAGGTCTTCTAGTGTTTTCTGCATTGGCATTATATGCATCAGCAATCATAATTAGGCATTCTACAATTGTGCATCAAGGTTTGTTCTTTGATATTTATATATCAACAAATGGTTTTCACTTTTTAAGTTTTTTAAATTAAACATAGAAATTCAAGTATGAAAAAATGGTCTTAAATAACTCACCACTCACAAAGCTTATCTATCACCAACTCAAAGTGAGAATGGATAAGTGCCTAAGATCATGCCACATGGCACAATCTTAGTGACTTGGTTGTACATAAGTATGAACAGTCAAAAAAATGTCCAAAATAGTGTGAGCATCAGAGATTTTGATATGCATCACAATCTCAATAATTTAGCTATGTGAGATATTAATATAAACATCTGAGAGGTGTCCAATGACCTAAACTTCTATGATCATGCCACTTATCTCAAATACCAAAGTTAACATGGGTGAATTGGTTTCTAATTGATCGACACATGGCCTATGCACAATAAAGATAAACTTTGATAGTTGTGGGGATGTCACTTGAAGATTAAACAAATAGATCATGATCCAATAAACTACTAACATGTGGCATCCTAATCATCCTAGGTGACCTAATCACATATCACCTATGTGTTAGATTAATGGATGAATTATTTTTATTTATAAAATGAACTACCCAGACTTAATATTATTTGTAAACACATGGTCTATGAACCAATATGAATGGTTTTATAAATTTGATTGAAGATAGAAATACCAATGTCTTTCTAATAGTGTGATCTGACTATTTTTCACACTTAGATAGATGTGATTTATTTGTAATAATTCCAACTAATTCTTGATAAGTCTAAGTAATTCTTGATAAAGCCCAATTTATTTATGATAGTTTTCAAAAATTGGACTACTAATCATTTCTAATATGTTTAAACAAGTTGGACTTATTTCAAACATAGTAGATAGACATGATTTATTTTTAATATGTCAAACTAAATCTTGATACAGTCTAATTTATTTATGATAGTTTGGAAAAAATTAATTACTAATTATTTTAAATATATTGGACTTATTACAAATACATTAGACATATGTGATTTTTTTACAATAAGTCTAACTAATTCTTGATAAAGTTTAATTTATTTCTGATAGTTTTCAAAAACTAGATTACTAATTATTTATGATCATTTTAATACATTAGATAAATATGATTTATTTGTAATAAGTTTAACTAAATCTTGATATAGTCCAATTTTATTTTTGATAGTTTTCAAAAATTTGATTATTAATTGTTTTTGATTATTTTAAATAATTTGGACTTATTACAAATACATTAGATAGATGTGATTTATTTACAATAAGCACAACTAATACTAAAAATTTCAATTAATTCTTGATAAAGTCCAATTTATTTTGATATTTTTCAAAAAATTGATTACTAATTATTTTAAATAAATTAGATTTATTACAAATACATTAAACATATGTGATTTTTTTGTAGTAAGTCTAACTAATTATTGAAAATTTTAATTAATTATTGATAAAGTCTAGTTTATTTTTTATAGTTTTCTAAAATGGACTACTAATTATTTATGATCATTTAAAATAATTTTGACTTATTACAAATACATTAGATAGATGTGATTTATTTGTAATAAGACTAACTAATTTTTGAATATTTCAATTAATTATTGATAAAGTCCAATTTATTTTTGATATTTTTCAAAAAATTGATTATTAATTATTTTTTATTATTTTAAATAAATTAGACTTATAAAAAATACATTTAACATATGTGATTTTTGTGTAGTAAGTCTAACTAATTATTGAAAAGTCCAATTAATTCTTGATAGAGTCTAATTTATTTTTGATAGTTTTCAAAAAATGGACTAGTAATTATTTAAGATCATTTTAAATAATGTTTACTTATTACAAATACATTAGATAGATGTGATTTATTTGTAATAAGTCTAACTAAATCTTGATAAATTCTAATTTATTTTTGATAATTTTCAAAAACTTGATTATTAATTATTTTTTATTATTTTAAATAACTCAAACTTATTAAAAATACATTAGATAGATGTGATTTATTTTTTATAAGTCCAATTAATTCTTGAAAATTCCACTTAATTATTGATAAATCTTAATTTATTTATGATAGTTTTCAAAAAATGGACTAACAATTATTTATAATCATTTTAAGTAATTTGGACTTATTACAAATAAATTAGATAGATGTGATTTATTTGTAATAAGTCCAAATTAATATTGATATAATCCAATTTATTTCAGATAGTTTTCAAAAATTTAGACTGTTGATAAGTCCATGTTATCTAAAATAGCCCTTATATAACACTTCACAATAATTGTGCATGATATAGACCATGGTGCCCATCAATGTCAACAAGCTCAAAAAACACAATTGTTAATGTCACACATGAGGCCAAGGGCCACATAAAAGGGAAATAAAATGTCAAAATGATTAAGAGAAAGGGCCACACTTAGGAGGACATAAAAAATGTTTTACCCAAGTGACATCAATTACGTTTCATTAAGAAAGGCCAAGATCCACACATAATAGTGACACACAAAGTAACATATCCTATAAAAGAGTAACAAGATCAATGAAACATAAAAAATAGAACTAGCCTACACCATCCATATATATCAATGTCATAGTACATTATAATGGCATATCATGTATCATATTTTAATAAATTAGTAATTAGAAATGCATGTCAAGCAATATAAATGGCTCAACATGGTACAAAGGTCATGAAAAGATATAACCTATAGTAGTAAAACCTATGAAACAATATGTCCCTAGTATCTACAAGGCCACTAGGTAGATCAACAATAACCATTGTATGTCCATGTGTAGCATGTATGTCATGTATGTAAATAATATGACATCTACCAAACACGTAATAAACAATATGTGTCAATAGTGTAAACTAGTAATCATGTCATGCTCAGGACCTACTTTTTGATTTTTTGAATATTTTTATATGTTTAAAATATTTAAAATTAGGAAAAATTGGAAAATGATATACTCAATGGTATGGCCATAGGAAGTATTTTTATCAAGTGGTGGATGGATACTCTATTATGGTTGGGAGTGTAGACACTAAAAATTTACACTATTATATTAGTATGAATATATGTGTCTTACCAATTCCCCATCCCTTTTACATTAGTTAAAATAGTCTTACCATTTACTATATTCCTTAATGTAATTAATATTACTAATTACTTTCTACCTAGGTAACTAATTAACCCTCCCTAAATAACTAAAAATCATGATGGAGGAAGCATCCCATGTAATGTTCTAAATACCATACGAGCTAAAGGTACCAATACAAGTCAAAAAAATGATGTATCTACACATTTATGATCTCATCTTGAAGAGGCAGATCTCAATTAGATAGATCTACAATTATTACAAAGAGAGGGGTATTAATTATTTTTATGAGCCTCTGATGGGACTTCCAAACCATTCATGTTATTTTTGAATTCATCCCACCTATTTCAACTTTGTGCACATAGTCTCCATGGGAGGTGATAGGGATAGGCTAGAACCTACTTCCTTCAAGGAGGTCTATGAATAGAATAAAGTATGGAAGAAGCTAAAAAAGGGGGACTCACTAAATTCATGGAATAAGTTACAGAACATAATGTTGAGATTGTTTATGACTTCATGGTGGCCTAGAATAATAAAAAGTGACCATTTATGGCATCACCATTAATATTTAGGAATTCATCAGTGAAGCTACCTAAATGTCATGTACAAGGACAAAGTATTTTAAAGACCAGTCAAAAAAATAAGAGTTGTTATAGTGGTTTTTTAAAACAAACAACTTTACATAGATAAACCAAAAAGGATTTCTTTGAGATGATCTCTCACATTATTGGCCTTTTATTTATCTCCAAATCATGTGGTGCATGCCACTTGAGGGTAAATATACACTTATTTTATCCCACCATTTTTTAATTTTAAATCACTCCATTGGGTATAAAATTAGTTTTCCCTAATTTCTCCTAAAGTCTCTCGAGAGTACCATCCTATTATAGCAATTAAATGACACAAACACCATCCTTCACTAAGGATTGATTCTCATCATGGTTAAACATGGCCAAGCTATCTATGGTTGATAGGTCCCCCTCATGGGTTTCTCCTCTAAAGAGGACACTTAGGAGGGCCGCCTGATGGAGGATCCAATCAAGGGATCCCACTAGATATTTGATCACACTCCCTAAGATAGTTTATCAAAGTCCCCCTTGATGATCTTCCACTTAAAATGTTTATCCCCAAACTAAAACCCATTGCTCTAAAATTGGGAACCCTTATGAAGACATATTAGAAATGAAAAACTATTTTTATGGAGAAGATGGAAAAGAACAAACTATAGCTTGAGAATTTTAACTCGAAGGTCCAACAATCAGGTTTGGGTTTATCCAAACTCATTCAGGACTAGAATGCACTCCATAGGTAAGTTGAATCCATAGTTTTGAACTTCATCCTTTTTATACATCCCACTTAGTCCCCTACATTTAAATCACCTAAAGTTTTAAAATCCCTCCTCAAGGCTTCCCCAAGGGGGCACCCCCAAATAATCCCCCATATAGGTTAAAGGAAAGAAACACCCCATAATGATCTTCCCTAGAGAAGTGGAAAAAGGCCTTAAGAACTGCACTCAGGTTAAAATATCAAAGGAAAAATAGATAATTCCTAGAAAGGACACTAAAGACCCTTAGGAGGGACTCTTCTCCTAGTTCTATTTTGTTTTTTTATTCTTATTTTTCATTCTAAGTACTATAACATTTTTTTTTATTATTCTCATCCTTGTTGATGGCCTATGAATACTCTTGTAATGCACTCTAGTGGTTCTAAGTCCCTATAAAACCTAGATTTTACTTTATCAAATAAAAAATTAACCCTCCTTAAATCTAGTAAAATATTCCCAAATTTGTTACAAGTTATTTTGACCTCTTACCAACCTTTCACTAACTAGATTTTGTTTAAAATAGCCTAGGAATAAGTTTAACCTCATGAATTGGAGTTAGTTAAACAAAATTATTAAACTTTGACTATATTGACACTGATATCCATGATGTTTATCGATCCTATTGGATCCATGTTGATTTAAACTTAGACCATCCTTGAGTAGAAGGATCCTAAATTCATACACAAGAATGCTAGATAACTTATCATGAAACACCTATGAAAGAATGACATACCTATCTCATCCCAATATCACTCATTCAAAGGTTAATAACATCCCTATTAATGTGATTATTCTATATAATATGGGAATCATTTTAGAGGTAAGGATATTGCTCATTTGAATATCTTTTGATTATCCTATTATTTGTTTACATTTTATTTATTACCCTTAGTCTAGTTAGATAATCATTACCTATTCCTAAGTCATTCAGAATACCTTAAATCCCACCTTTAGGTACCATTCCAATATTTCTTTCCCCACTATTAGGATCGATGATGATTCCTCACATAAATCAACACTGATTACATAATTGATACCAACACTGATTACATAATCGATCCCTATGTTTTTATTTTTGTCTACAATTTAAAGCTAATTTAACAGTCTAAATTGGTTTTAATTATTTATTTATAGTCTTAAAATAATTAATTTATGATTTTATATTACACTTTAAGGCATTATACATGATGAGGTTTCCATTTATGATTTACCCATAGTCCCTCACCCACTCTTCATAGATCAAAGTGATATTTTCTTTGAGCTAGGAATTTATGGAATTGTCTTTGCCCTTACTCTAGAAGCAGTCATTAAATAATTAGAAATAATATAGGAATAATAAGATTCATCTATAGCTTATTAGAAAGAATGATTTTTGAACATCTATGCAATACATTAATCTATTTCATTTTAGTATCACATCTATATTATCATATGTTTTGTTATAATTTCTATTATTACATTATTTATTGGATTACTGAAAATAATGGAATGACATCCTCTTAAGGAAGTATATCACTTCTTATAAATTATCTAATATCAGGTAGTCTAATCTATCTTATTAATAAATCCTTCTTGAGTTGTCTCTTATGTGTAGGTGATCATTCCTAGTCAAAAACAAATTCCCACTTCACTATATCAATGGTGTGAAACCTTCGTCATAGGTATCCCTTTAAAATCTTATATCACAATTTCTATTTTTAATAATTTTATTTTTTAATAAAAATGAATATAAATACATTTAAACATTATGTCACACCCAGTGGGACCCTAGGTCTCATTATTTTTATTGTGTTTCATTATGAAATCATTTGTTAGTTATATTTTATTAATTGTGTTTTTGCATTTAAAAAATAGAAAATAAAAAAATCTTGCTTTCCTTTTTAAAGTTTAAAAATAATTGCATTCATCCCCCTAATTGCTTAGATAATCCACATAGATTAATTTATCTATATTAATACATCATGATAGTCATGCTATCTCACACACAACCAAACCATGGTAATATTAAAAACAAGCATCAAAACATTTCCTACCTAGGTGGACCTACATAGATTTCATCACTAGGGTGAAAAATTACTTGGTGTACTGGTCGAGTATAATTTTTTTAGAAAAGAAGTATAAAGGCTAAGCACTCAACACCCTTATCATTATGGTGTTTGATGTGGGGGGTAGGTCCAAATACTAAGCTATGTAATTCCTTCCAACATAGAATTAGGACTCAATGTACCTTTGTGTATATGGAGGTTCCAAACCTAAAACTAGAGTTAGATTACCATTTCTTATTACCTTCATTAACCCATCTCCTCACCACATTCCAAATTTAGTTTATTAAAAAGTAAAAATCTTTAAGTACACTTAGAGTGTGTGTTTTCTTTCATTAAAATGAGATAATCAAAGAACATTATGTGTCTTTGAATTTCATTCATTATTTCTTTTTCAGTGTTACATGGTTTTAACACAACAATAATCATTTAAATAAACCAAATATCATACCTCATCATCTTCCATGGAGAACACACCAAGTCTTCCTACCTCTCCTAAATCCATGGGAGAATTCATTCCTAAATTTTATACACATGGAGACCCATAATTCACTAGTATATTAGATTTTAATCTAATTTACCTTAATTATTATCTTAGTACTCGATTCATATGAATTATGGTTTCCCCTTAAACCCAATATTTTGGGTTTTTATATGGCATACCCCTAGAAGGACCTAAATTTATTATTTCATCCATAGATTCATATTATATCAATTCACCTCTAATGAGTTATGATACCAACATATCACAACCCCTAGATAATCCACCATCGTTAGTATCCAGTAACCCTTCTCTGATCATTACCTAGACATAAAATGTTACTACAAACCAACTTAAACTTACTCCACCACCCACTACTTCATCCCCAAAATTTAGTAATATCAATCCCTATGACTCTCACACCTATCCAAACAAATACATCTTTGAATATTCAAACCCAACCTTTATAATAGGTTCTCCTAGTTATCCTCTTTATCAGTATATCACCTTGACTAATCAATACATATCTCTCTCACAACCCCTTGTGACCACTTACCTTCACTCATCCATGCAAAAAAACATAAACTTTCAATTCCCATAGTATGTGGCTACATCCCAACCTATCGTGACCACTTCTATTAGTTATCCCCTTTCACAACCATTTTCAACTCCTTTCCCCACATATCAACATTTACCACAAAATGTCTTAGGGGGTATGCCTCAATATAATACCTATCCTAACCTCATGAAAATCATTATGAAAAGATGTAAAATCTAGAAGCCTTTACCTATGAGCATAAAAATATTATCACATATGAGTAAATTTATAAGAACCTATCAATCCTATCATCCTAATTAATCAATATCCCTTGCATTGGGAACTTCTTAAATTTATGGAATTTTAAAATAGGGAAGATCACTAGAAACACCTTAGGGAATTTAGACATACTTGTTACCTTATAGATCACAATGATGTTATCCTTTTAAGGATATTTCCAATGTCATTATCTAGACCATCCTTAGATTGGTATACCTCCATCCATCAACACTCCTTATTTTCTTTTGGGCAATTGGCCCAAGTCTTCTTATAACACTTTTTCATTATTATCTCAAGGAAAGTAACCATAACTAACCTATATTCCATTATACAATTTGATGATGAATCTATTACCAAATTTTTATCAAGGTGGTGAGGCCTTATAAATAAACTAACCTTATCCCTTTCTCAGATTAAATTAAATGAGTTATTTACAAGATAATTTGCTAAGCATATCTCATTAACACTACAAGTTCAATCATTAATAACTTTTGACAAAGCCTTTACCATGACTCATAAACTAGAATTATGAGTCCTAGAAGAAGGGAAATTGAAGTTACATTTTAATAAATTCAAACCCAACCATTCTAAAGGGACCAACAATGCTAAAACTAAAAGCATAATAAATGTTGTCTAAAAATTGGTACCTCCACAAACAAAGAACCACTCCAAACCTTTTACCTCTCAAACACAACCACAAAAAACCCTAACATATTTTCCTCCTCAATAATACACACACTTACGAGAGTTATATGCTTCAATTTTAGATAAAATCTTAAAATATTCCATTATCAAGCTTTCTCCAATTATACCTCTTGATGATTTTCACCCCAAACCTATCTAGTACAATGAAAGTAATCTTTGTGCTTATCATCATATACCTAGTCATGGGGTCAATAAGTGTCAATATATCAAATGTTTGGTTTAAAAACTTATCAATCAAAGATAATTACAATTAGATAATCCTAATTATCTTCCTAATGAATCCATCGATATCTTTAGGAAACTATTCCATAACCATCCTTATACATCTAATTATGTACAAGTAAATTTTGGAAGCACCTCAAATCATGAAACCCATGTAATAAACATAATCTTTGATCAACTTTTACCTAAAGAAGTTGATAATGCTTTTGAATCCTTTTTAGAAATAACAAGGGTCCTAAATCTCCTTACAAGATATATTTTAAAACCTTATTAACCATATAGATTTATTCCTAATATCCACTCAAGTTTTCCTTATCTCATTATTTGGGATCTTCCTGAAGTAATGATACCTAAGCCTATTCAAGGCAACCAATCAAAAATAATGGTTGATAAAAATATCAAGGAGGATACTTGTTTAGATATCTTAAAACATACACACACCACTCCTTTAGTCACTACAGAACCTTTATGTAGCATACATATTCCCCCTAACTTACTCCTTCCTAAGATATCTAATATATTACATTAACTAGCTCAAAAACTATCTTCCCTTACAACTTAGGCCAAGCCCAATCCTATAAAAGGGAAAATAGGGGAAATGTTTCAGGAAGATGAGACAAATACATTGGGGTGTCACGAGGTAAATCCTTACAACATCCACCAATAATAATTAAGATACCTAAAGAGGATATTCCTACTACTTTTGACTGAGCTCAAAAATGAAAAATGGTTATGCCACCACCTCAAACTAAAACATCCATACTTAGAACTTATCCTTCTATAAAACCAAAATCCACCATTATGGAATCCTCATATAAGAAACATAAACCAATAAAAAAGGATCTTACCACAATAATAATGACAATATATAATCCCTTAAATCTTTATTATCCTTAGAATCTTGGTATAAGGTCTTATTTAAAGCATAAAGTACCCTATGTTGGAAACATTCAAACAATCAATATAAGGAATAAAGAAATGAAAGCAAATATGGCCCCCATGAAAATAACTCAAAAGGTGGAAAAATTTAACCAATATCCGTTATGGGGGTCTTATTACATGATCCTTAATCAACTCCTTTGAACCTCCCTTATTACACTACCACTTATAAAGCCTATTAATCCCCATAATAAAAAATTGGCATGGTATTGAAAAAATAAGAAATGAGCTTACAATCAAATATTGGTGCATGATATATAAAGTTATAGTTTTTTCAAAGCTACAATCTAAGGTTTATTAGTAGAGGATGATCTTTTATAGGAATAGTTTCGTCCTAATTATCCTCATAATCAAACCACTAGAGTCATGATCACCTTAGCGATTAGTACATTACTAAGAGGGTTAGAAATAAGTTCAAAGGAAGATAAAAACCATGATGAAATTAATTATTGGCCCCTCTTAGACCCTCTAGACTTAGAGGACTCTAGAAACATAATAAACCAACCATTATTTCAAATAGATACAATACATATAGCCACTCGATCCTAAACACAGGGTCATAAAACCTAAAATCCCAAAAAAACCATGGTGTCAAATGCAAAAGCCCCTAATTCTACTATAGATAATCCTATAATGCCTATTCCAAAACCTAAATTTACTAGTCTAGGGAAAGCACAAAATAATAATCCCTCAAAGTTGATATATATATATATATATATATATATATATATATATATATATATATATATATATATATATATATATATATATATATATAACTCCACCAACTTCCCATTAAAATGTCTTTATACAAACTTATCCAAAATTATCCACAACATTGTGAAGTATGATAGAGGCTATAAAAGCCACCTAGGTATAATCAGATGAACTTTAACCTTTATCAGCCTTCATTTGATTCTTACAAAAGTTTTAATCCATTATATTTCATGACTCCAAAATATCCCCATTACAACTCGATGATTAGGACCCACCATTTTTTATCACTACCCAATTTAATCAAATACAAATCAAAAGAGTTATGATTGATAATGGAGCCAATATAAATATTATCTCCTCACACATTTTTAGGCAACTCCAATTACCATAAACTATTGTCTCAATATCTAGTTATCCTATAAGCCTTTAATGACACTATTTCCCAAAAATTAGGTACAATCATCATCCCATCCAAGTAGGTGTGCGTACTCTCCCATAGCTATTTTATGTGATAGAGGGAGAATTTTAATATAACTTCCTACTAGGACATCCCTGGATATGCACTATACATTATGTCCTCTTTAATTTACATTGATGCCTAAAATTTGAAAAATAAGGTAATATCCATGTTGTCTTAGTAGACCCACATCCATTCAATATTTTCAACTTGACTTATTATAATAAAGATGTCTTAATCCCCCTAAATAGCTCAAGCTCATTATTTTTAGGGTAAAGATCAACTAGTTCTATAATTACCTCATCTTGTATCCCTGATGAAAACTCCTTTGACTTGGCACTCAAAAAAAATTTTAGGGGAGTATCAATTGTTAAATATTAGCACCTTATCAACCCCTCAAGAATATGGATTCCATGACCAAAAATGTACTTATCAACCCAACCTAGTAGATATTATTCCCTTCAACCCTCCTTACCTACAAACACACTTAATCTATGGAGGAATCAATTAATCACCTTTATACAGGGAAAGTCAAACATGTACCAAACCATTTTCATCTAAGATTTTATTTATTGATAAATCACACTTCACATAAACCTATCTATAATGATGTTCATGGAAAGGATTTGGCCTAGGATGTTATGATTAATGACCTCATGAGGTTATGATAATGACCATAGAAAACCATATAAAAACCATGGCCACAGTTTCAATAAAATTCCTAAAGATGATAATTATAGCACTTTGTCATCTAATATATCTATAAATATGGATAAAAAGTACCCTCATCCCCACTCAGTTATCCTATGGTAATTGATGATAGCATATCCATCTCGCCCAACTTGATTTTTTATTAAAACCATTCACTTAGAACCACTAACTTATCAAAATAATGAACAAACCTTATCCTTACCCTAACTTTTCTTGACCTAATAAATGAAGATTCCTCTTTAGTCCATGTAATGGAGTGTCAAGAGCCAAGATGATGACTCTATTCTAACATATTTATGGGGAGGATATTCATATGTAAACAATATTATACCATATGATTTTCCTAGTCTTTTAAATGAGGTTATAACTAATGTTAACATAAGAATGTTGAGGTCCCATAAAACATCAAAGTTAGCCATTCCTTAGATTATAAAAAACACCAAGATTTCATGACATTATTTTCTAATCATATAAAAGAATTTTTTTGGTATTATAGTGATATGCTAGGAAAAAATCATGTTATAGTCATCCATAGCATCATGACCATTCCTGAAGCTAAACTAGTAAAACAAAAACTTTGAAAAATACATAATCACATAGTAATTATTATTAAAGAAGAATTATAATGGTTGTTATCCATTAACTTTATCCAACACATCAATAATTCTCAATGTGTATATAACATAGTACATATTATAAAACCTATAGGGTACTATGCATTATACCAACTTTTGTGATCTTAACATTGCCTATCTAAAAGATGATTTCCCCCTTCCTAATATTGACCAGATCATGGATCTTACTATAGGACACAAAATTTTATCACTCATGGATGGATTTTTTTGTCTATAACTAAATCCTTATCACCCTATAAGATTAACGTAAAACCTCTTTTTTTACTCCATGGGTGATTTTTTATTATAGGATCATTCCTTTTGGTTTAAAAAATGTAGGAGAAACTTACCAATGTGCCATGACCTATATTTTCCATGAATTAATTTAAAAAATCATTAAATATTATGTGGATGATCTCCTTGGTAAATCTAGGTATCATAAATCTCACCTATTTTCCTTTAACTAATATTTACCTATTTAGTGAAATATTAGGTTTGTATTAACCCTAAAAAGTGTGCCTCTAGGGTTTTATCAAGAAAGATTTTAGGTAATATAATTTCCCTTTGAGGAATTGAGGTTGATCTTGATAATATTAATTTCATTATTGATATTCTACCTCCTTCTAACCTCAAGCAACTTTGTAGTTTCTAAGGGAAACTATAGTCTGTTCACCATTTTATTTCAAAATTATCTTATCAATGTCAACCATTCCATCACATTATTAAGAAAGATACCTAGTTTGTATGGTATTAAAATTACCAAGTATCCTTTGATATTATTAATAATGATCTCTTATCTCTCCTATCCTTATTCCACCAAGAGAGGATAAACCTTTTTACTTATATATCTCAGCTACATGCCATGCTTTAGGTGTCATGCTTACCCATCAAGATGATCAACATAGAGAGAAAGAAGTTGATTAGATAAGTCACACTTTGGTTAAATATGAGACTCATTACATGCATATTGAAAAACTATGTTGGCCTTGGTATTCATAGATTCTAAACTTTACCACTATTTGTTTAATCATAAAACCTATGTGATTACTAATACCGATCCTCTTAAGTTCATGGATTCAAAACCCTATCATAATCAATGAATGGAAAGATGGCTTGTGCTTATCACTGGGTTTAATCTTGAATTCCTTAAACATAAGTTGATTAAAGGGCAGATCATTATTGATCAATTAGTTGATGTACCCCTTATTAATAATCTCCCATTCAATTATGAATTTATAAATAAATCTATAACCTTAACATCCCAAGTATATCTTGAATATTAGATGACATTATTCTTTGATGGATCTAAATGCAAACATGGGGTAGGGTAGGGATTATTCTAATACCAATAGAAGGCAATCTTATACCCCTATCTTTCAAAATTGATTTTTACTGTACTAATAATATGGTAGAATATGTAGCCCTAATTATAGGTCTCCAAACAACTTTGGATTTAGGTGTTAAGTGACTTCACATTTTTAGGGACTCTTAGTTGGTATTTAATCAAATAATTGGCATATATTAGTGTAATTATAACATCCTCCAGAGGTATAAAATTTTATCAAAATAGATATTAGCCACCTTTAACCATTATTTCATCTAGACCAATCCTTGGTCAACCAACAAGTTTGTTGACATCATGGATTCCTTGGCTTCCTTTATCCCATCTTCCTCTCAAAAATCTAGATTGTTTCTCCTTATCCATAAGATCAATCAACCTTATTATACCAAAACTAATCTTACTTCTATTTATATTGTAGAATAAATTTTCCTATGTCTATGATATACATATATACTTGATTATTTATCTAAAGGTATCATTCCTCTAGATTTATCCAAAAATGCTAAGCGTGCTTTTCAAAATCAAAATAACTAGTAAATAATACTAGGGGTGTGATTTGTAAGTGGGGGTTTGATGTTATTCTTATCTATTATCTCCAAAGTTATAAATCAAATCTCACAATCAAAGAAACATGTGATGGAATATGTGGTTTCCATTTTAATGGTTTAACTATCACCAAGAAGATTGTGTGAATATGTTATTATTGGCCTACATTAAATCAATATTATTATGAATATGTCAAGAAATGCATGAAGTGCCAACATGGAAACTTATCCCATGTCCCTAGTCATGTGGTATAGGTAATTAGTGACTTTTGGACATACTCTCAATGGGGTTTAGACCTTATTGGCAACATTAATCATAAATCTTCTTAGAGATATAACTTTATCATTATTGCTATTGAATATTTCACTAAATGGGTGGAGGTTGTTTTGCTTATTTTGAGCAAGGAAGATAATATCATTGATTTCATTAATCATCATATCATATGTCAATTTGATGTCCCATATAAAATAATTACAGATAATGGGAAATATTTTAAACATAATAAAGTCCAAAAGTTGTGTAATTATTTTAACATTAGGCTAAGCTTATCATCACCTTACTATATGCAAGCCAATGGACAAGCTAAGGAATCTAACAAAACCCTTGTCAATCCGTTAACCAAACTAGTCAATAAGGCTAGAAAGAATTAAGATCTTCACATACCTTTTACTTTATGGGTGTATTGAACTAGTATTTGAACCCCTACAGGTGCTACCCCTTTTTATTTGGTCTATAGTACTAAACCAATTATCCCCATAGAAGTCCAAATTCTTTCTCCTCAAATCTATCTTAAGGACATCATTTCTAAAGAGGATTATCATCAATAATGATTAAAATAATTGGAACTTTTAGATGAGAATTGAGCCATAACCTTTTATTGCCTTCATGTATATAAAAAATGAATAAAATGTGCATATAATCAACATTTAAAATAATGAGAATTGAACATCGATGACCTTGTCCTTATATAAAATCAGCAAGTCAAAAATATGGAAAGAATATAACAAGGAAAGTTTTCTCTAAATTAGCTTAGACCATATATTATCACTAATAAGTATGAATCTAGAGCATAACACTTTGCCTCCCTTGATGGGAAATCAAAATGTAAACCTCTTAATGCTTTGCATCTACATCTTTTCTACTATTAATGATCCTATTACAAAATACATTTAGCATAAGTTATCATAAAAATCTTATCTTCTATATTTAAACATACCTAATAATGATAGAGAATCATGTGAATTTATGGTAGTATACCCATTTTATACTTTAATATGTACACCCTGGCTCTATTCATAACATGTCCAAATGGATTAACTCTGATAAAAATAGGTAAGAGTTCCAAATAATTATTTGCTAAAATATTTCACCTTAAAAGCTTGTTTGAAAGGAGTATATTATTGCCTTGTTCTATGGATTGGTTTATGAAAACAACCTAAGTTGCCTTAAATCTAATCTATGGAAAAAAGGTTAATTTGGGATGTGAAATCAAGAAAAAACTAAAAATTACATTATGATCCCTTGAGAGATAGTTATTATTAAAATCAAGAAAAAGATTAAAGTTTCAGACTAGTCCCTTAAAGGACAACTGCTAAAATACATACATCTAAATATATAGACCACTGATTTGAAGGATGGCTATATGTGTATTTTTTTAGGGAACCTTCCTACATTAATCAGTTTTATATTAAAAAGTAGACCTTTTACGACATATATAAAATCAAAATTATATCCCATGAAATCTTCCCACATTGATTAGCTTTCATAAATTTGTAGACTTCCTGCATTGATCAATCTACATATCTACATGGATTAGCTTAAGGTTAAACTCAAAATCTCATAAACAAAAAACAAGACGTGTATTCTTAGAGAATTAAATTTTCCCCCTGCAAACATAAAAATCCCATTTTTCAAACCAAATAATTGGGAATTTAGTTGACATGATACTGTTAAGGATTCTCATTAACATTGGATAAAAGGTCACATATGTGAAAGCAACAAGAGGCCTAGCTTTGGTTGGTGTCCAAGAAAATTATGGTTCATACATTATTGATAAGTTAATACATAATACATTCCATCATAAATTACCATTATTAAAAAAACATTTAAATTCATAAAAACCATAGCATAATCTAAATCCATAATCAATTGTGATATAAATTTGAATCCATGATATCCCACATAATCTAATTAGTATAATCAAAAAATAAAAAACCATGTAAACAGCATCCATGTAATATAAAATTCATAGCCAAATCCATAATCAAGATAACAATTTAAAGCTACATTGCATGATCTAAAAACCATAATTCATGTAAACACCATATAATCAATATAAACCATGATATATCACATAAATGAACTCATAAACATAATCTAAATAATTTGGATCCATAATCAAATAACACAAGATCATGTAACAAATGTGTGGTATGTAAAACTCATAATTGTATATAGAAAATATCAAATATACATTGTAAGAATGTCATGATATATAATATATATATATATATTATATATATATATATATATATATATATATATATATATATATATATATATATATATATATATATAAAGCCAATCCATATAATAAGCCATAGATATGGCTAATGTATAAATTTGACTAGGCTTAAGTGGATACTCACTCTGCCTCCTCCACTACTTCCATCCTCACCTCCATCCCTTCTATCTCTCCCTTGTGGTATGCTCCCCATTATAGCTCTATCATTCTATGTCCATTATGGAGTCCTACCGTATATGGCTATATGGGTGGCATATTTAAGAACCTCTAACAACTGCACTATAATAATCTTATTATAATACTAGAGTTCTACCACAACATCCTGATACTTGTCCATACTTATAGTACTTAGTGGCCCCATCCTCCTACCATATGTCTGTCCCCTTTTGGTAGTTCTTGACACATCTCCTCTTACATCCCCTGCCAATTACTAGAGTTTATCACATGGGTCATGATACATATCCCTACCCTAACACACCTCATCATAACTCACATATAATACATCATAATACCAATATAACTTAGTCAATCTAGGTTATATATGATCCCTCTCAAATTCAAATCCAAATAACTGCACCTATAACACATCTATCTTTGTTATCACTATTCATAAATCTAGCTCTCCCTCCCCATATCTATTACCTCCACATCCACCATCTTTACATCTCCTATATCATGTCTAAGCTACACCACCCTCTCTTATCCACCTCTTAATTGGTCAATACACCATAAAAAGTATGCCTTTTTAGTCCTAAAATCATTTATATCTAGTCCCTCTGTCTCCTCTTCTACCAAAATTTTAAGATCTATCACCTATGGCTCTAGTAGCTCCCCCTCAAATTTATCTCTCTTATATACATGTGGTACCTTAAGTGTATCCTAAATTAGACTAAACTATAATTTCATTCACCCAAACTAGAATATCTCTACATGGTCTACACATTGTACTTGAATCCACCTCACCCACTATCCCACCATCAACTCCCTCTCCATCCTCATCCATGTTGGAAATCTAATGTATGGCCTCCACACCACCTCCTCTTCCTCTAAATCCTCTATAATTTATCAATAGTAATCTAAGTCATGCAATTTCACATCTCCATTTGGATGGGAGAAGTCATCTCTCCATCATAATAAGATAACACTAAATGTAAATCAGTGCCATCCCATCCATGGTAGCCCTGGTAACTAATATAATCATATGTGCTCATAATCCTATCACTTTATTATAAAGGTCACATCCATACCAAAGTTTTGTTGGGTCATCCACCCCTATATCTCTCTCTCTATATATATATTATATAAGTGTTAGATCCCATGTAAATGCTATATAATTCTCCAAAATGTTTGCTAGTACCTCTATCAAGCTCCATGAAAATATCCCACCACCTGAATCAAGAAATACATAACAAGAGATAGCTATCATCATCATGGTAATCACTCATCTCTCATCTTGATCTTCATCATATAGTAACTCAAATCTAAATAGTCCTATTTTAAATGTAATATCTATAACATCATCTCTATATATATGTTTAAAATTATAATTTTTCCTCTTTCATCCACTAGAATAATCTTTACCCATGCACTAGTAGTCATAATATCTTATATATCCTCTAGTGTTACAATTATCTCTCTAGTATATTGCCAAAATATCCCTATAATTAGATCCCATCACCCTAATAATACCACAAGTAGACTCTAATATCTATGTACTCAGTTATAGTGGAGTAATCCACCTAATCTTACCACCTCTAAATGCTCTCAATCTGCATCTCCCATCACCTCTCAAATCTGCTCTAGTAATGGTGGCACTTGATCCTACATTGTAATAAATATGTGTGCCTGTAATCTCATGAAACCCCTAGGTTTATTTAGTTTAATATATCACTAAATATTTATTCTAAGTTTTCTATATCCTAAGAATTATAAATGACTTTTATAGTATTGACACCAATTAGAACCTAATTATCATCAATTTTTTATCAACATCAATCTATAACTAATAAATGATCAATCATCAAGGAATTGGTATTAATCCACTATGGATCATTTACAACCCTTTTTAACTCTAATTATTTCCAAAATATCTTAAAAAATTAATAAAAATAAAAAAATTCAAAACCAAAAGTAAAAAAATTACCCCTACCTCATCGTGTGATCACCGTCGCCATTAGTAAACACTCCTACTAGTCTCAATCTTTTATAATTCACTAAAACATGAGGATGAGTGTCAATTTTTTGGCTCTATATTACACATTCTCAATTTAAAATGAGTTCTTAACATGTTATGCATAATATTTTTAGCCCTCTAGGATTGATTTTGATTATTTTGCAATCGATGTCAATTCTCTTGAATTGATATTGATCCATTAAATCAATGTCAATTATGTCTATTTTGTCTTATTAATTTCACTAATTTAATTTTTTTCATCCTTAGAGTCCTATCACAAATCCACTTAATTTATTTTTTATTATAGATATCATATTTTTTGTTACCCAACATTATTAGCTTCTAGACATAGACCCAATTGTTGGTCCATAGCCTTTGAGAGGTCTACAATAATTTTAGAGTTTACCCCTTTTGGATCCTAAAAGTATACCATCTTAAGATCAAATATATCTAAGTAGCATACACATACTAGGCACACTAGATGCTTTAGTCATCCCACCTTAGCCTTTTCCCTCTTGACTACCATCGATTGAGTCTGCATGTTCATAATTATGATAATCCATTACTTGTTTACCTTGGGGCTTTCCTATTTGGATATCCTATATCTTGGTAGTACAACATTACATTTCATTTGTATCCTTGCATTTTGGATGCTCATTTTATATCTACCTTATCCATTACCACCTCATTTTTAAACCCATATCCACCTTGTCATCCTTCATCAGCTCCTAGTTTGAGGGGGAATACCTCCTCACATAAACTTGGGAATTGGACCCATCTTATATTTTATCTCATAGTAGGTTATCATAAACTACTTAAAAAAAAGGGGGGATGTAGACACTATGATTTTACACTATTATATTAGTATTAATATATGTATCTTACCACTTCCCTATCCTTTTTACATTAGTTAATGTCAATTAACCATTTATTATCTTACTTCAACTAATTAGTCTTACTAATTAATTTTTACCTAGGTAATTAATTAACCCTCCCTAAATCTAGTCAAATCTCCTTAAGATTATTATAAGTAAGTTATTTTAACCTATTAACAACCTTTCACTAACTTGATTTTGTTTAAAATATCCTAGGACTAAATTTAACCTCATGAATTGGAGTTGTTTAAATAAAATTGGTAAACTTAGACTGGATCAAAACCAATCCCTATGATCATCATTGATCCTATTGTGATCAATGCCAATTAAAACTCAAACCATCCTCAAAGAGAAGGATCTTCAATTTTAACACTAGAATTCTAGAGAAATTATCCTAGAATACTCGTAAACTAATGACATACTTGTTGAGGTCAACATACCCCCATTTTTGGAAAATAGGGACCCTTATACAACTCTAAACTTTAACATTGAAAACTTGACATGTTTTATACATTATTTGTATTTGAATGTCATCCATGCTTGATAAGGATGGCATATTTTTCTCATGATCCTGATTTAACTTCACCTAATATTTCTAATAATGAATCTTAATGCTTCAGTTATAAATTTCATGGGACCCTCATTGAGTGGATTACACTTGAATTTTATAGATTAATCCTCATTCAAGATTTTACTAGCCTTTAGTCTTAGGAACTCAAGACTAAATCCATGTTCTGAATGTCTTGAAATGTTCCTTTAAAAACCCTTGATTAGATCTTTCAGTTTAAATCTAAATTTTTTGGGACCAAAATTGGTAAGAGCACTTTAAAAAATGCAATGAACTAAGTTTAATTATTATTCTAAAATTTAATTATGTTTTTAAACATGACAAGCCCTATCCTAAAAATCATGTTTGGTCACTTTATGTTTTTCCCTCTTTTGCTCCCTTTTGTTTTAAAAATTGGGTCTAAATTTCATGTTTGTAGGGTCCTTTACTTTCCTATCTCAACCTCACTTTATGTTTTATGGTCCCTCTTAGTACTTAGCCTAACATCTTAGTCCTAAGGCCCTATTCATGTTTTGAAATATAAATGAGACCTTGTCCCTAAGGATTTAGCCTAAATTTTTACATTTTCTAAAACTCTAACTTAAATGTCTTTCTTCTTCATAAGATCGATGGTTCACACTTCATTAGAAAACATTGATCAGATGGAGTGAAATAGACCAGTACCAAAAGGATTTGATCCATCAATGTAATCTCACTCAATCACTTAGATCATAATTAATGGCTCATGGGAGCCCATACATAGATCAACACTCTACCAACTCTTTATAGGGTCAATAAATTCCAAGATTAAGAGCCCCATGGATTTTCCATGTGAAACTCCCACATTTAAACTCAATATCAAAAGGACCTTGGGATAATATATTGCGTTATATGTTTTAAATTATTCAAGGGGTCATCATTTTTTATGTTTCAAAGACTTAGGCTTATGACTTATTCTAATTTTTATATATGGCCACGACCTAAATTGATCTACTTTATGACTATAAGGACTAATAACATACATCTATTTGGATCATGAAATATATTTTGCACTTACTCATAGGAGATAATCTGATGGAGTGTATTAAACCCAAGATTCTATGGGAACTACATTTAGGACTTAAATTTGACATTTTTGCACCCATAAATTGATGACTGTGAGGCCATTATTGACACTCGTGAGGCTATAAAATTTTATCCCCATATTAAAATTTATTAAGATATTAATTTTTACATTCATGTAAACATCATTGATGCCTACAAGGTCATCATTAATGTCTGTGACACTATCAAAATTTAGCCTAAGAGATAATTTTACTCAGAAGATAAATGTGCTTATGACTTGAATATTAATGTTAAAATTTATCTTCCATAGATTAATTTGGTTTATTTAAAACCATGTCTAGACTCAAGATCCTAATAACTAGGTTTAAGATTTGCATGGGCTAATCTTGAATATCATGATATAATCTATTCATGTTTTAAACATTTACCCAAACCTTAGCCTATATATACCCCATGGTATTTTGAGACTAATGGGCTTAGTTTAATGAAAGGTCCCATTACCATAAAACTTAGCTTAAAAATTTTAATCTAAATTTTTATCATGTTTATTAACATGGTAAAATTCAAGGTTAAAACCTTACATTATATCCTTTGTTATTTGGGCCCCCCTTTTATTGTGTTTTAAACATATCCTAAAAACTTTGGTCTAAATTTCATCTCTTGTTTATTCACATAAAATAAAAATATAACCTAAAGTATTTATCCTAAGTTCTTTATATGTCCTGATACTGATTAAAGTTTGTATACATTTTCAAGATCTACAACTTGCATATGATCAGGCAAGAAATATTTGATGACACAAACTAGGATGGACTTTTCAACAAAGCTCTGGGATAGTGTGAGACCACCACATGGTGAAAATTTGGTAATGTGTAGACTGGAAATGTGAAGATCTCTAAAGACCCACAAAACTACCAAATGTCATAACCATGAATCTTGATATAGACAAGGACAAATATCATGCAAGTCTCAATATTGAGATCAATGGTCTACATTGAACTATGCACAAAGATCAAAGGTGTGAAATAAAAGATAAGTTTTAAAAGGAAATAGATAATTATTTAAAACAAAAAGGCAATAGCTAATTATTTAAAATCATTATGAAAAGTGCCATGAAAGCTACCAGTAGGATGCCAAATGGACACAAGATGACAAAACTAGAGATTTAGTGGGCCCAAAAAAGTAAACATATAAATTCAAATGTCTAAATCAAATCTAAGGAACAAATTCACCTAAATCCAAATAAACTATCACCATTAAAGTTACATAAAATCCCTAGCCTCTACTTAAATCCCTAACTTGATCCTACATTAGCCACAATTGAATTGAAAAGATCCTAATTATCATTTGAGCTAGTGTAAACTGATCTAGAGATAATTTGTAGACTACTAGTGAATAGTTTGTAAAACTCATAGTCATGATAGCATGGAAGAAACATAGAGAGGAAATTGATTTATATTTGAGCATGGACTTAGAAGGAAGGGTCATTAAGGACACAATATTTGAAACCATGTCCTTGAACACTAGAGAAAATAATTGGTCCAAGATCATTTAGACAATTGAAGAATTGTAACCCATAACCAAATAAGATAGGAAGATTGCATACTTCAAGACAAGGTATTATGACCTAGTTGTAGCAAAAATGGCAATCCTTCACCATGCAAAAACTAAACTAGAGGTACTTCATTGTATAGATGTCCTTCTCCCTATTTTTAAAGAATGTGAAAATGAAAAGGGCATGCTAATTAATGAGTGTACTTGTAAATTCATTTCTTATGTGTCCCCCATTGAATTTGATAGTTACTACAAGATCATAAATCCCTAGGTAGATGTGACCACACTAGTGGAATGGGCTAAGAAACATAACCTCAAAACTATCCTGACACCATGACTATATTCTAGAAACCATGTGTTTTCTAAAGTGGAAACATTCCCATCAACCAATTCTAACCTAGAATTAGAGTAATAATGACCCTAGTGAACAAACTCCATGGAATCTCCACAACCACTTATGTTGATAGAATATGGGTGCCCCTAGTTTATTATATGATTAAAAAGGAGCTAACTCCTATTGGTGATCTTATTAGCACATGCTTATATAGATAGATCTATATAATCAAGAAAGAGACTATGATAGAATTCTATATGATTTCCTACCTCCTAGATGTCCTACTTGCCATAATTGAGATCCTTGACTTTAAGGGATGGTCTCCTAAAGGGACACAAATAATGTCCTAATTTTACTTCAAGCTACATATCTTCAAATATAGAGACCATATTCATTTTATATGTGATTTCATATATCCTCATTTGAATGAAGCTATAATAGGGAAACTTATGCCATGGATCAACCCATTAGATAATAAATTCATTCAATCCATTGGGGACATATGGTATTACTTAGACTACATAATCATCTAGATTAAGGGAACACAATGCACTCCATTGAGTTTACTAGTCCATATTCCAGATAAATTATCTAAGTATGAAGTTGAATTTGAAATATGTAATGGTATAGATGGTGTTTGTAGGGAGAAAAATAAAATATTGATGCATATTCTACCCTTAGCTATCGGCAGGACCATATTCCAATATTAGAACAGAATTGAAGATGTTGCTAAATGTAAAACCTCTTTCAAATTGTAGTATGGTGACTTAAGGCATTGGGACCAAAATGATAATTTCATAAAGCATTTGAAGGCCAAATAATGTGCTGTATAAGCATCACCCAGGTGCTTATGATCATATGTACACAAAATATTCATCCTTATATGAGGTCTTAACAAGGTTGAAGAAATTCAACATCAATCAAGAAGCAAGGTTGATGAGTGAATAGAAGGGAAATGATGACATTTGGTAACTTAGTTTGAGTTAGTACCACCTATTAGGGGATAAATATTCTAGACTTATTCCAACACAAAAACATAGCAACCAAAGACATAAGTTCCATAACAACCTAAAGTGAAGATTGAATACAAGCTTGAAGAAATTAGATCTGGTGAGGGGGCATAATCTTTAGCCCAGCCTAAGACTAGAGTCTCTTATTGAATATATAGATGTAATTATATTTGATCCAAGTGAAATATTGGAAGATGCATTACAAACATTTCCTAATGCCTAGGGGTTAGATGAAGAAGGAGAACAAGTGGAAGAACCTCATCCTTAAACTGAAGAGAAATTAGAGGAAAAAAAGGATAGGGGAAAGGAGATATCATTTGACCTAGTTCCCATTTCTCCCCCATAGAAGAGAAAGGCTAAACTAGCAATGGTCTCTATAAGACCAAAGTTATAGATTAACCTTCACTTATCCATTGAGTGAGGTTAATATCTTTAGTGATGAGAACCCAATTCATGGGCCCACTATTATTGAGTGGTTTATTTATGAAAAGATGTAAAAGATACCAACCATGCACCATAATTGGGTAATTACAAAGTCAATAAACATTCATGATCATGAGGAACTCAAACTTTGGATTATAGAGCTACAAAAACAAGAGAGGGAGAGAAAGATAACTACCCCTAAAGGATCATGTGGCACTCATATGGA
Organism: Torreya grandis; assembly: GCA_037957365.1. Taxonomy (NCBI): domain Eukaryota; kingdom Viridiplantae; phylum Streptophyta; class Pinopsida; order Cupressales; family Taxaceae; genus Torreya; species Torreya grandis. The sequence continues at coordinate 94,254 of JARHVA010003214.1, forward strand.
TACTCTTAGATATTTAGGTGAAGCACAAGTTGAGATTCATACTCCAAAAGTGACTTAATCATCAGTAGAAGTCAGGTTTAATCTAGAAATGTCAACATGGAATGAGTGATTAAGAAAAGGGATATGGTAGGAGGTGAAGAGCTCACCATCTAAATGGTTAAACCATTTATCAGTTTAACTCTAATAGCTAAACAAAAGTCTAAACAAGACAAGATATTTGAATAAAATATCCTTGAACTAGCCCAAGATCAAAGTGATTAGTTGAAAGTAATGATCAAGGGTTTACTCCAAGAAAATAAGAATTTAAAAGACGTTATTGTGTTGTCCATTCATGAATACAAGTTTAGTAAATTCAAGGAGATCATGGTGGGACTATTCATATCTTTGAAAACAACTAGAGTAAGACAAAAATAAATAAGGGTGTAAATCTCTAAAGTAACAGGCTAAGTTGGCTAATGGTAGGTTACAAGCTTCTAGGTAAGGGAACTTATTAAGGCCATGTCTAGGAATCTAGTCCTAAGTTTTATAACTATTAGCAAGGCACATTTGAATATGGCCATGGCCATATTGGTTGACAAAATTGAGGCCCTGGATAGCTAGTCCAAGGATATGGAAAACCTTGCTAAAGGCTTCAAATAGCTAAAAAGTGAAATTTCTCATATATTAGATAGCTTGATCAAATATCCTACAACCCTCATACCATTGGGTCTCATTGGAGATGAAGAGTTCAAATAAAGGACCTTGTAATTCATGCAAGAATTGAGAAAACAAGGAGAAAACCAAACAACTAAAGGCAATAGAAAGTGCATGGGTCTACTTCTCTCCTCTAAAGAGAAAATAAGAGACGTCAGGGGCATCAAACAAAATATGGAAATGATTGATAGGGACCTTTAGGACATAGAATACCATGGACAAGAGATTTTATTAAAGCTAGTAATTGATCTTCAATTTATTGGTGACCAACACTATGGAATAAAGATCCTTCAGCAAATGTAAGAAGTTACATCAACATAGGGCCCACCAACTAGTTATAAATATTTTGGTCTTTATGAACTTTGTAATATTTAAAAAATGGAAAATTTTATTATAAAAGCATGTCTAAATTTGTTAGCACATTTTCCTAAAGGTCAGGTCAATTGGAAAACTCTAGTATATTATTAAAAAAATTAAAAAATATAGTTGTCCTTTGTATAATTTTAATTTGATGCAATAGACCAACATGCTACCTCAAATTCTATATAAAGACCATTATCTATTGTAAAAGAGGGAGGGAATTCTAATAGCTAAAACTACTTTGTAACTTTTGAAGTAATTTAATACAAGCAAGGAATACTATAAAGTTTGTCACAATTGTTTGTGTGAATTGTTATCATTGATTCTCTCTCAAATATTTGTTTTAGGTCTTAGATTTGAAGTGTTTTTAAAAATTCTAGACATGTATCTTCAATACAGGGTTGCTAATTTGGGCCAACACTGATTATTTGAATGTCTTTAAATTTGCTTCATTTTTTTTGTTCTACATAAGGATGTGTAAATGTTATTTGAATGCAATAGTAGATATTTAAACCAAAATAAGTTCTTACTTGTATTTCTTCATATTATCCTTAGATATTTACAAATTTATAATAGGATTTGAGCATATGCTATTTTACATTATACATTAGTTAAATGTATGTTCAGTTGTAATTTAAGCCTTGTCATGATGTTTGAGACAAATATTATCAATCACATACTTTCTTTATGCCCTACCTTTCCTTTTTGCTTCTTTTTTAACCAAATCACCCTAGTTTAGGTCCCATTGTAAAAATTCATTTAGATTAATCATTAGTTTAGATTTTGATCATAATTCACTAATAATATCATAGATGATTCATAATTGTTATATATTTTATTAGTTGGACCATGGTGGCTCCCAATAATCAACCAATATAAATATTTTGGAATAGTCAACTCACTCTACCTCTATTTCATCAAAGATAATCCAATTATCACAACCTATAACTCATGCTTTGAATTTCCTAAATTATAAAATGAGAAGTGTTATTTAAACACTATGAGCACCTATGATACACTTAAAGTCATAAACAGGTAGAGCTCTACTAGTGTTAGAAGGAGGGTAGCCCCCAATTCTTTGTGAATTTATAGAATCTTTAATAGTTTTGGTATGTTTTGATCTAAGGTTGGTGTTACTTTTCATATTTACATAATTCTTTACTCAAGTGTGTAAATATCATTGATATTTGTGATCTTTGACCCATCTTTGTGTTTCCTTTGGACAAAGATTAACTTTCTTTAAAGATGAATGTTTAATTTTGGTTAGGATGGTCTAAGATCTAAGAATCCAAAGTATTTGAGGTTAAAATAGCCTATTTTGAGAAAATATTGGTAGATCCTTCAAAAATTTAAGGTTATTTGAGCTTAGAAGTGTAAATATCAATTGCATTTATGTATTTGGACATATCTTTGAGATAATTTAGTTGAATATCTTGGTCCTTTGTTATTCTTCACATAAATATTTGCAAAATTTGCTTAGTGTGTAAGCTTGACCTTGATTCTTTATAACTTGACAAATTGTATTTCAAATAGAATTCAAGGTCCTTAAGGTGGAATTGCCTAAAATTAGAATGAGATCACAATAAAGCTAAGAAAAAAAAAGGTAGGCATAGACATTTGAAGTATTTACAAATTCACCATTCCAAAATACTCCTACATTCTACCATCATCAAGGTAACTCTTACATCAATGTACCAGGTGTAGTACATGATCTCCCCTACAATCTTGAGAAATATTTGATGACATTTAGTCCCAATGGTGTTGTAACTATAGAAGAACACATTATATCATTCAAATCTACATTAATATTTTTAAATATCACCCATGAATATGTAGCTTTAGGTTGTTTATTTTTACATTAAGGGAAGCTGCATATGAGTGGTTTATTAATTTTATTGACAATTACATTACCAACTAGGATGGTTTTAACAATGTCTTTATTGACCAATTTGGCAAGGTTATTAGTCCCTATATCCTATACCAATAATTAACCACCATTAGAAGAGATGCTAGTCAGTCCATAAGAGAATTTAATGTCACGTTTCAAAAGATACATAACCAGATGATAGATCCATAAAAATGGATGATGTTTTATCTTTATAAATATATAAGGATGTAGTAGGTCCTATAAATTTTATGTTCCTAAAGACATCACTTCCAGTCATAACCACCTTAGCCCATGCCTATTTTGAAGCAATGATAATTATTGATCAAATATAGCCTCAAGGAAAAATGGCCTATTCCATCCCAAATGTTTATCCACATATGCCCACCTTGAGTATATTTCCTAATAACAATTAAAATAGGTTAGCTGTGAATCAGATCCCATCATTAAACCAGTTACCCTTGAACCATGCTACCTATAACTAGAACTTAGGATTCCTGAGCCAAACTGCCACTGGATTCAATCCAAATGATCAAAAGGCATTAGTACCAGCCTATGGTGTTAATCGTGTTCATCACTATAAAACTCCTAAGAGTGAGAATGACTCTATTTTAAATATGGTCCAAAAACTTAATACAGATTTCCTTCAATTGTAAAATCAAGTTGGCAATACTGGAGAATGTTCTGGTAGAAACTTCTCTTTCCAAAGGTTTAACAAACCCAATAATAGGTTTCATAATGATATCTTTCATAATAATAATAACAATGAATAATCTTCTAATAATATGAACATGGACATTAATCTTATTAATATTGATTTTCCTAACTATTGTAGAGTTCATTGTACTATTAAACATGGAGTAATTGATTGCATTGAGATCTATAAAGCTTTTGAAACAAATTAGGAAGAGTTGGAAACTTTTGAGGTAGTGCCTAACAAAGACAATGGTAAATGTACATAAATATCTTCTAAATCATCTAACCAAGATTTCATGGTAGAAATATTTGGCTTCCCCTTCCAAGAAGACAACAAACCTGATAATGTCCCTAAATAAATCCAAGCTTTATAGTAGCTCCTAAAGAAGACATATCCTCTAAGGAATAGGGATCAAAATCATCTGTTGACTACTTCAACTCCTCCAAATAACTTTGGTACTCCTCTAGACACTACATTAGATAATAACCTAGAGCCTCCAAAAGGAAGTAATATAAGCATAGTAATGATGCTTTTAATTCTTCAAATAGGACTAGTTAAAATATTGTGGAGGATATGAATAAAATTAAAGCTAACATTACTTTTCATGAATTGACATAGATCACTAAACAAAGGGATCTATTGATAGATTCCTTATCTAAAAAACATGGAAAGCCATCCAAATCTGATAATGCTAATGTTGTTATGTGCAAAGCTAAGATAAAGTCTTCACCCTTCTTATTTATGATCAAAATATTTGGTAATAATTTACATAATTATTTATTGGATTATGATGCCTCTAAAAAATATCATGCCTATAGGTATTTGTAAACAACTTACTTTAACCCCCATTAAATATGATAGCTTTGTCACCTAATTAGATAAGTGTAGGGTTAAAGTGATTGGAGAATTGTTAAATGTTCACATGTAACTAGCTTCTGAGATAAGATTCCAATAATTCATAAACATCCAAATGGTGGATATTACTGATTCCTATGAACTATTTTTAAGTAGAGAATGGAAAAAATATTTAAATGGATATATTTACATAAACTATTCTCATTTATGGCTGCCTTGGAAAGGAGTTCCAAACTAGATTAGAGTTGAAAAAGAACCTAGAATGAAACATATGATCACTGAATACAACATAGTGAATGAAAGAGTCAACATAATTGACTTTAATTTATGGGTATTCACTCTGAAACTACTAATGTAAGTGATCCTAAAACTTCCCATATCATTCTTGGATTGTGGAAGATGCATTTTGATGGTGCTAGGTGTAAATCTAGGTTTGGGGTAGGCATTACTCTAATTGACCCTATTGGAATGAAATATCATGATTATTATAGAATCCAATTTTTATGTACCAACAATCTCACAAAGTATGAGGATCTTATCTTAGGACTGCAATTTGCCATTAAAAACAAATTTAAAGATCTATTGGTGTATGGTGACTCAAAACTAGTAGTTAATTAGGTAAGGAGCAAGTATTAGTGTAATTAGTCATACCTTAAGAGGTACAAATTTAGGGTTTAGGGTTTAGTTGAGTTTTTTGATGCTTTCAATATTATCTCTATCTTTAGGGAGGAAAATAAATCTACTAATGAGATATCCTCTACTACAACTAATCTCAAGCCTGACCATGACTCACCAAACTTTAGCATTGAGTTGATACCTTATCCTTTTGTCCCAAACATGTAAACTACTTATAGTTATTTAATGATGACTAATAAATCTTGAACTTCATGGCCAACTTAGGAGCATTTGAGTCTCAGATCATAAATGAGATTGATGAAACCACCCTTGAAGATATTTTTTATGGAAAAGTCATTCATCTGAATGACAACAAGATCCCCAAGGGAATGATTTCTTTAAAAAGGTTATTTGATCAGGATAAGCTAGCTGGGACCTCTAAGATTCCCAAGGTAAATGGGAAGGATTATAATGTAGTTGATCTTGGACCTTACGATCAACCTCATCTAGTCAACATTGGAAAATCTTGTATAAGTGTTAAAAATAAAAGAGCCAATGAAATGTTAACAAATTATAAAGATGTAATAGCTTGGTCATATTATGACTTGAAGTTTTTTGATCCAAGGGTCATCACTCACACTAAATTGAAAATTTTTGAGTTAAATTATCCTTTAATTGATAAACAAGCTTTTGCATTAGTCAAAATTGTCAAGAAATTTAGGCACTACATTCTTAAGAATAAAGTACATGCCATTCTTCTAGACCTAGCCACTAAGTTAAAGTTAAGCCAATTGATATTGGGGAATGAAGAGGTAAGTGGAAGTCTATTCTTCAATAATATGGCATAGAGATGAAGACTACAAAATTGGTAAGATGTCAAGGTCTAATTCAAATGATAGATAATACTAGCCCCAAACTAAGTATTATGCAAGTTGATCAACAAAATTTCAAACCTAATAACTAGTATGATCCCACCATTCACTTAGTAATTGATGAAACTTGTCATACAAGACTAACTATGGAGCAAAAAATATCCATAAAGATCAAATCATCTCACTATTTGATCAAGAATAGAATCCTATACTGAAAGAACTTTGAAGGTGTGTACTCAAAATGTGTATCCAAGGAAGAAGCTACTGAGATAATGAGCACATTTCATGAAAATTTAGGAAGTTTAAATCCCTCTAAAAGGAAAAAAACTCATAATATCCTTAGGGATATATACTATAGGCCCACCATTTTTAAATATGCTCATAAGCATGTAAAGGAATGCCATTCATGCCAGATTTTCAATACAAAAGAACCAAATGTAGCCATGACTTTACAATGGGGGTTGGATTCATCAATCCCAACTCATATTAAGGTCATAAATATGTTTTGATAGCTACTGACTATTGCACTAGATGAACTAAAGCAGTAGATACCAAATAATGTATAACTGAATAAGTGATTAGGTTCTTAGAAGAAAACATATGCACTAGATTTGGAACTCCACTCTCTTTTGTATGTGAAAATGGGTCTACATTTATATCCATATAAATGATAGAATGGGCATATTATAATGGTATTATCCTCAAGTTCTCATCTAACCATTACCCTCCAGGTAATGGAGTGTTTGAATCAATGACCAAGAACTTGATGAAAGTAATTAAGAAGTCCTCTATAGATAAACCTAGAACATGGAATAAGATCCTTAATTATTCCCTTTAAGTAGATAAAATAATATTAAAATAGGACCTTATATCATCTCTGTTATTATTGGTATATGGCCAAGATCCCCTATTCCCCATCACACTTAGGCTACCAATTTACACGTTTATGCAAGAGTATATGGGGGAAGACAAAGAATTTGCAAACTCAAGGCTACTTGACATAGTTTAGATGGAGGATGCCTAAGAGGAAGATTTTTATAACTTTAGTAGGCACCAGACCATAGTGAAAAGGTGGTTTGACAAGTGATCAAAGGTCAAGGTGTTTAGGTAGGGAGACTTAGTTCTTTTTTAGGACAAGGCATCTAAGCCCAAGGGCAAACATGGTAAATTAAAACTTCTATGGATTGACCCCTATAAGATTGCAAAAAATCTTGGAGATAACATCTTCAAACTAAAATATCTATGAGGATAGTTCACACTCCCCACCAAAGGGAAATATCTCAAGCATTAATTTTTTGTTGCTCCACCTGGGATCTTTATGGAATGAATCTATAAGGATGGTTAGAATTAGTGTAATTAGTCTAGTTTGGTTCAATTTTATCCTTTTCCTTCCTATCCCTTATTTGTATATAAGCTAGTATATATTTTCTTGCTTTTACTTTACTTCCTATTTTGTTACTTTTTATTATGTGTTTGGATTCTATTGCTTTGTTCCTTGTATCTAATAAGTTATATCCCTTAGCTCAAAGTTCACTTGATTACTTAAATAAATCTACAAGTTTAGAAATGTACGTATGGACCTTAAGTATGTGACAACCATGGGCTTGAAATATGAGCTTGATGTTATAATTTAAAGAAACTAGTAAGGACGAATGAATGGGTTGACTATTCCATAAGGACTTGAACATTCTTTTGATTTAAAATTGGTTTTATGAAGAATTTGACATGTAGAATTAAATCTTAAACTATTAAGGAATATTCATTTTTACACTTAGCAAATATCCTTACCTAGGAAAAAGGTTGAAACCATTGGTGATTGTTCAAAGATCAAACACTTGACCAAATCCTTAAACCTAGCTATCCTATTTCCCAAACTTTGTTGGAAAGCCCAAAAGATCTAAAAATACAAAAATAAGAGCTTATTGTAAAATCAAAAGATTTTCAAGCAAAAGTGATTTTGGTAATCTCCATTGGGGCTATGGATGTCTGACTAGCAGTGGAGCAAGGTCATGAGTGCATCCAAAGGCATACCTATTAGGGATATAGATGCATGGTTAGTAGTATAATAATGCCAAAGCCTTCCCTAAACTAAGATCATGATGCTTAATGAGTATCCAAACATGCACTAAATTAAGGTTAATTAATAAAGACTTGAAACCTAGATGTTATCCCCTGAATCTCATGGTAAAGAGTAAGTGGAATCAAAACACACATAACATGGCTATGTTTTGATGTTTAACTCTAATTTTATGGATGCAAGGTTTGTTTCAACCATGAGCTAATCTTAATAATGACATTGGTCAATTGGAATAAGTGACCTAATTGTTTTTCTAAACTAGAGTCTCTAAGTTCTAACATATTTCTATGTTTCCCCTAGAAATTACCATTTGTTGAGGTCAACATTCCCCCATTTTTGGAAAATAGGGACCCTTGTGTAAACTTGAACCTTAACACTAAAAAATTAATATGTTTTATAGATTTTTTATATTTAAGGATCATCCATGCCTAATAAGGGTGACCTATTTTTTTCATGATCCTACTTTAACTTCACCAAATATTGTTAACAATGATTCTTCATGATTCAGTTACAGGTTTCATGGGACCCTCATGGAGTGGATTACATTTAAATTTTACAAATTAATCCTCATTTAGGATTTTAGTTTCCTTTGGTCTATAGGAACTCAATATTAAATCCATGTTCTAAACATATTGAAATCCTGCTAAAATATGTGCTTAGATTCTCTAATTTAAATCCAAATTTTACAGGAGAAAAATTGATGGTAACACTTTAAAAAATGTAATGAACTAAGTTTAATATTTATGCTAAAACTTAATCATGTTTTTAAATATGACTAAACCCTAACCTAAATATCATGTTTTGTCCCTTTATATTTTGCCTTCATTTATTCTATTTTATTTTAAAAATCAAGTCTAACTTTCCTAATTACAAGGTCCTTAATTTTCCTAGATTGGCCTCACTTTATGTTTCATGGTCTCTCTTAGTAATTATCCTAATGTCTTAGTCCTATGTCCCCATTCATGTTTTTTAAAATAAGTGAGACCTTATCCCTAAGACTTTAGCCTTAATTTTTATTTTGTCTTGAGCTCTAACTTAAATATCTTGCTTCTTCATAAGATTGATGGCTCATGTTTCATCAATCAATATTGATTAGACAGAGTAAAAGGGACCCAACACAAAAATATTTGATACATCAAGCCAATATTGCTTGATAACTTGGATCACAATCAATGGCTCGTGGGAGCTCACACAGAGATCAACTCTCTATGGACTCTTCATAGGGTTAATAAAGTCAAAGCTCAAGAGCCCCATAGAGTTTCCACATGGAACTCCTATGTTTGAACTCAATATCAAAAGGACCCTAGGATAAAATCTTGCATTATATTTTTTAAATATTTAAGGGGTCATCATTTTATTATGTTTCAAAGACATAGGCTTATGACTTAGTTTAATTTTTATGTATGGCCCCAAGATAACTTGATCCACTTTATGACTGTAGGGACCAATAACTTGCATCTATTTAGATCATGGTCCATGATTTGCATTTATGCATAGGGGATAATATGATGAAGTGTATTAAACCCAATCTTATTTGGGACAAACTATGTTTAGGAATTAAATTCAATGCTCTCGTACCCATGAATTGATGACCATGAGGCCATAATTGACATTCTTGAGGTCATCAAATTTTATCCCCATATGAAAATTTATTAGGAATTTAATTTTGACATTCACATGAATGTCATTGACACCTATGAGGCTATGATTAGCATCTGTGAGACTGTCAAAATTTAGCTTAAGAGCTAATTTTACTCAAAATGTAAATGCACTTAAGACTTGCCTCTTAATGTTAAAATTGGTCTTCCATAAATTAATTTGGTTTATTTAAAGCCATGTCTAGACTAAATATCCTTATAACCAGGTTTAATATTTGCATGGGCTAAGCTTGAATATCATGTTAGAATCTAGTCATGTTTCAAACATTGACCCAAAATTCAGTCTATATATGCCCCATGGTCTTTTGATCTTAATGAGATTAGTTTAATGAAATGTCCCATTACCATAACACTTAGCTTAAAAATTTTAATCTAAAATTTTATCCTATTTATTAACATGGTAAAACCCTAGGTTAAAACCTTACATTAGATCCTTTATTATTTAGGCCCCCATTTTAATGTGTTTTAAACTTAGCCTAAAAATTTTGGTCTAAAGTTCATTTCATATTTATTCACATAAAATATAATTATATCCTAAATTATTTAGCCTAATTTATTTACATGTCTCAATATTGATTAATTTTCATATAGATCTATAGGATCTACAACTCACATATGATCAGACAAGAAGGATCAGATGATGCAAAACCAAGATGGACTTTTCAACAAAGATCTAGGTAAGAACAAGACCACATGGTAAAAGCATGGTAATGCATAGATTTTCAATGTGAAAATATTTGAAGACCCATAAAAATACCAAGTGGCACAACCATGAAGCTTGATATGGATAAGGACCAATAACATGCAAGTCTCAAGATTGAGATCAATAGTCTATATTGATCCATACATAAATACAAAATCGTTCCACATTATGAAAGCTAGATTTTAAAAGACAGTGGATAATTCTTTAAAACCATTATGAAAAGTATCTCAAAATTTACCAATAAGATGCCACATAGGCACCACATGGGCACAAGATGACCAGACTAGAGATTTTGTGGGCTCAAAAAAGCAAACAAATAAATGTAAAGGTCAATCAAATCCAAGGCATAAATTTGCCTAAGTCCAAGTAAACCATCACCATTAAAGCTACAAAAAATCCCTGCCCTCTATTTAAACCCCTAATTCAATCCCAAATTAACCATAATCAAACTATACAGATCCCAATTATCATCTAATCTAGTGCAAACTGATCTAGAGACAATGTGTAGACACTTGGTGAACAATTTATAAAACTTACAGTCATGGAAGCCTAGAAGAAAAATAGAGAGGACAAAAAGCTATATTTGACCATAGACTCAGAAAGAAGGGTCTTTAAGGACATGGTACTTGACATCATGTCCTTGAACACTAGATAAAATAATTGGTCCAAAGATCTTTTGTACAATTGAAGAATTTTAACCCATAACCAAAGAAGATGAGAAGATTTTATCCTTCAAGATAAGGTATTATGACCTAGTTACAACACAAATGGCAAGTCTTTACCATGTAGTAGTTAAACCAAAGGTACTTCATTATATAGATGTCCTTCTCCCTATTTTTAAAGAATGTAAAATTTAAAAGGGAATGCTAATTAATGAACATACTCATAAATGTATTACTTATGTGTCACCCATTAAATTTGAGAGTTACTACAAGATTTCCAATCCCTAAGTAGATATGCCCACACTTGTTAAATGGGTTAAAAAAAATTACCTCAAAACCATCCTAGCACCATAGATGTATTCTAGACACCATGTGTTTTTTGACCATAGTGGGAACATTCCCATCAACCAATTACAATTTAAAATTAGATTAATAATGACCCTAATGAATAAACTTTATAGAAGCCCCACAACCACTTATGTTGACAACATATGGGTTCCCTTGGTCTATTTTATGATTGAAAAGGAACTAACTCTTCTTATTAGTGATTTTATCAACACATGCTTATGTAGAAAAATATCTGTAGTCAAGAAAGGGACTAGGAGAGAATTTTATACCATGTCCTACCTCCTAATGCCTTTCTTGCCACAATTAAGATTCCTAACTTTAAAGGATGGTATACTGAGAGGACACAGATAGTGTCCCAACTTTAATCCAAGCTACATATATTCAAATATAGACAACATATTCATTTTATATGTGATTTCATCTATCCTCATTTTCATGAGTCCATAAAAAGGAACCCTATGCCAAGGATCAGCCCATTGGTAAATAAATCCATTAGGGCCATATGGTTTTACTTGGATTGTATAGTCATCTAGATTGAGAGAACACAATGCACTCCATTGAGGTTACCAAACCATGTTCTAAATAAATTAGCTGAGTAAGAAGTTGCATTTCAAATATACAATGGTATAGATGGTGTTTGTAGAGAGAAAAAGAAAGGATTGCTATATATTATATCCTTGGCTATTAATAGGACTATATTCCAATATTGGATCAACATTGAATATGCTACTAGACATAAAGCCTCTTTCAAATTACAACATGATGACTTGAGGTAATGGGACCCAAATGATAATATCATAAAGCATTAGAAGGTGAAGCAATAAATGTTCCTTATGTGCATCACTTAGGTGCTTATGACCATATGTACACAAAATATTCATCTTTCTATGAGGTCCTAAAAAGGTTGAATAAATTTAACATCAACCTATAATCATGTATGATAACTGAATAGAAGGTAAATTATGGCATTTTTAAACTTGGTCTAAGGCAATACCACTAGTTGGAGGGTCAATCTTCTACACTTCCTCTAACACAAATACAAAAACATAGTAGCCTGTGACACAAGTTGAAAAAAACTTAAAGTGTAGATTAAACATAATCTTGAGAAAAGTATACCTAATGAGGTGGCATCATCTTTATCCCAACCTAAGGACTAGATTCCCCTATTGAATATATGAATGTAATTGAAATGGATCTAGGTGAAATAGTGAAAGATGCATTACAAACATTAGCCAGTGCCTATGGGTCAGATGAATAAGGAGAATAAGTGGAATAACCTTAGCCCTAAACTAAGGATAAATTAGAGGTAGAAAAGGATATGGAGGAGGAGATATCATTAGACCTAGTTCACATTGCCCCCCAATAAAAGAGAAATGATGAATTAGCACTAGTCTCTAAATAACCAAATAAACCCAGACTAATCTTCACTCATTGATTGAGTGAGGTCAACATCTTTAGTGATGATAACCCATTTCATGGACCCATTATTCCTAAGTTGTTTCTATATGGAAAGATCAAAAAGATACCAACCATACACCACCATTTGGTAATCACAAATTTAATAAACATTTATGCTCATGAGGAACTCAAATGTTGGATTATAGAGTTGCAACAACAAGAGAGGGATAAAAATATAACTACCCCTATAGGATTATGTGGCATGAAATGGATACTCCTAAAGCTTTAGGTGAATCACAAGTTGAGATTCCTACTCCAAAATTCATTAAATCACTACTAAGAGTCAGGTTTATTCTAAAATCTTTTATCATAGAATGAGTTATTGAGAAAAGGGATATGGTAGGAGGTGAAGAGTTCACCTTCCAAAAGGTTAAACCATTTGTTAGTTTAACACCAACAATTTGAAAAAATCTTGGATAAGACAAGATATTTTAAGAAAATATCTTCAAAGTATCCCAGGATCAAATTTATTAATTGTAAGAAATGGTCAAGGGTCTACTCTAAGAAAAAAAGAATTTAAAAGAGGTTTTTGTGTTGTCCATTTATGAACAAAGGTTTAATAAATTTTAGGATGTCATGGTGGGACTATTTAGCTATTTGAAAATACCCATAGCAAGATAAAAGGAAATAGGGATGTGTTGATGTCTCTAAGTGTATCACATGGTTTCTTAGTGTTTAAATAAAACTTCTCATTTTAGAATTCAAGAAATTCATAGAATGAGTAATAGGTTGTGGCAACTTGATATTACCTATGGTGAAATCACAATAGAGATATGTATTAGTGTTCCATAGTTTCATAATTAGTGATGGTTGGGAACCATCATGGTCTATTCTTTGTGAATTACAAAGAATCTATGTTAATGATTATTGAATTATGATCCATATTTAAGTTATAAGCTAATCTAAGTGGATATTTATAGTGGATTTTAAACTAAAGTGATATGGTGTAAAAAAGGAGCAAAGAGAAGGGTAAGGTAAAAAAGAAGTGAGTAATTTCCAATTTTAGTTTCAAATATCATGACAAAGCATCAATTACAACTGAGTATACATTCAACCAATATATAATTCAACATAGCCTAAGCTCAAATTTCACAATATATTAGGCAAACTTCAAAGGATAATGTAAAGAGTCACAAGTATGAACCATGACTACTATAATCAAATATAATTTACACATTTGAATACAGAGAAAAATGAAATGAATCAAAACCTAAGATCCTCTAACTAATATAGCATATGTATAAATTATAAACCCTACGATTAGAAAATGTAACCTAGATTTCAAAGAAACTATTCAAATTCAAGACATAAAACTAGCAATTGAGAGAAAAGATATATCAGAAATTATCCTATCAAATGTGGATAATCTTTGCAGAATTCCTTGATTATATTAATTTCTTTGAGTGTACAAATATGCTAAAAAATTCTCTCTCTATTTACAAGATGGTGATGCATAGATTTTATAGAAAGATAACATAGTGCATTGGTTAGTTACAATTTATAGGTGTACAAAAGATAAGGACAATTATACTTAAAAGTCATAAAATACACTTGTTCTTCACAATTGGACTAACTTAGGGGAAATATGCTAACAAAATATAATATGCCTTACAAAATAATATTACTATTCTAGATATTACAATATTTATAAAAAATAAATACTAGCTACTGGGTGGGCCCATTACTGAAGGGTCCCCTTATTGATTTTATAGAAGTTCCATTACCATCTAATGTTGGTTCTTGATGAGCTCCATGTCCACATCTAGATTCATTAAGCAAACCTCTTCTTGATCAGCCAAGTCATCCATGTCTTGGTTATCCCAGGCCATGGCTTTCATTATGCTCCTTACCTCTATAATTTTCTCTTCTACTATGAAAATCATGTCCAAAATTATCCTATTATTCCTACTAGAATATCCCTAGCTCTTGCTTCTAACTAACTACATGACCAAAGTAACCCTGTGTTTGAATTCAACATCATCAATGATTCTAATTGTAGTGGTCTTAGTAGGATTTAACAACATTATTCCTAAGATCTACTCAATTCTAGTGATCAATCCTTTGTCATCTGCTAACAGTCTATTTAAATTATTTATCCAAGTACTTAGACCTTAGACCTTATCCACTATTACTCTTAGTATGTTGTTCAAATGTGCTAATATAATAGTCTTGAACTTAGGAATATTATTCCTATTCATAATGTCAATGATATCTCTATCTTAGTTCTTTATCTTTTACCATTTTGTTATTAACTCCTTAGATATTTCACTTTGTTGGCTTAGGGAATCTTGCCTTAGATTTATTTAATTTAAAGAATTGAACATATCAAAAAATGAGTCCTTGAACATGTCCATAATGGAGATAGGGATTAAGAAAATGGCCTAGGTTTATATATTTTCTTTTTCTTTTTCCAAGTTTTGGATCCTCTATTTCATCCCTTAGACCCCAACCTTTACTTAAGTTGATTGAGCCTCAATCAAGCTCTCAACATCTTCTTCATGTATAGTGGCCTCACCACGTTGTTGACCTCCCATTAAGGTTAAACCTACAAAGGGCTCCACCTTTTGAAAGGTGAATTCCTTAGTGCCCACCATGGGTGTCTTGGTGGTAACCCTTTCCATCTAGATATTTATGGATTAAATTGAATAGTGGTAGATGAACCTATGAATTTTAAATTTTATGGGACCCCTACACCTATGATACCTGATGCTCTAGGAACATCCATTTTATTTCTTTTTGGCCTAGGGGTGACCAAAATTCTCCTTTCATCTTATTCCTTTACCATAGCCATAATCCATGGCTTCATGTCGTCATTTACTTTAACATTGGAAACTTTCATGAGTTCCCATGCGTGAGAGAGAGAAGGAATATTTTGTAATTTTCCATAAATTAACTAGTTAGGGATGACTAGTCTATGAATGGGGAATTCATCACTAAATATATTGACTTCACTAGTGGGGTTGGTGAAGGTCAATCTTGGTTTATTTCTTGGTCCAATAAGAACCAATGTTATCTCTACCTTCCTCTTTTCTTGGGATACCATAAGGACTATGTCAAGAGCAAATTATTTTATTCTATCCTCCCTAGACTCTCCTACTTGGACTTGGGCCTCTTCAAATTATTCTTCCCTATCAATGTCATATGCCTCTATAAGTTCCTTGAGAGCACCCTCAAGTGTCTCTTTTGGTTCTAAGGCAATCATATATATTTATTAAATTGGGAAAGGTAGCCTTTATGGGAGTATTGAAGATGAGGGCCCCTCTTCATGCCTCTCTTCCAATTTCACTTCCCCCAATTTCTCTTTATCATGGCCTTGTTCATCTTGGCTTTGCATAATTTGCCTCTAAGGTTATGGTTTTTCTTATTGGGGTTATTCCTAGACTATCCCAAATGGTACAAGTAGTAAGTGATACTATAAAGGATGCATTTTACATGCCTCTTCTGATGGCTTATCATCCTTGGTCAACTTGAGTTCAAGTTTGATGTTGTGCCCTTGGATCCTAGCCAACACCTCTTCATAATTATTGGACTTAATGTAAATGGTGTCATGAACACTAAGTTGATGCATGTATTCAAGATTATGTAGCTTCTTCTCCTTCAAATGATTAATCACTATATTATTATGATCCCACATCTTGAGTTCATCAAGTTCAAACCAAAATGAATCCCTATGCTTGGCTATGGTATCAACCTATTTCCAATCTTGAAGTATGGTCCTCCTAATAATTAGAGGAAGTGAGTGGAGAAGAGCCTTCTTATTTTCTTTACAAATTCCATAAATCCCATGGATGAGCTGAGAGGTAATTTCTTGCTCAACAAGCTTGCTCAGAAGATACTCTACCAATCTATAGGGTTGGAACATGATCCCCTCAATCTTGATAACTGTACAATTAAGATAGAACCAAATGTCACCCATAATTTCTACATAATTATTGATTAGTGGATGGACCCTAGGCATGGGAACACCTATGATCTCCTCCATTATGGCTAGCTAGACATAGTCATAAATAAATTGCATATGGCTCTTTTACTTAAAGATGTGTAATTTGTAGTGGTGGGAAATGGTAGTTTTTCCCTTAAGAGACTAACTCATAATCCCTAAGAAGTTGAGAGAGGCAATTAGGGAATCTATTAGGTATGACATCATATAAAATTGCTTATATGTCTTCTTTTTGATGGAAATGAATTTCTTGGCCAAGAAGACACTGATCAAATCTCCAATTAGAGGGGTGAGATTTTCTTCCACCATGAAATACACATAGGGGACCTAGATTTTTCACATAGGTCTTTAATGGGGATCCAAAGGCTCAATAAAATAGGGTCATTATTACTTCAATTCCTTCCCAAAATTAGACTACTAGGATATTTCCCTCAAAGTCTCTCTATATATATGGTCCTTATTGTAGCCAAGGTCTAAGGATAGAGTCTAGGTCATGATGACTAGTCCAATATTTGATTTTAGACAAGTCCACATGGGGAATTGGGAGATTATAATATTTATCAAAAGCTATAGGATAAATATAAGCTACCTTATTATAATTTCCCTCATAGATGATCCATTCATTATCAATTCTACAATCAATAAATATACAAACAAGGATATTTATGTAATGCAGTACCTCACATTTTGCCACAACATAGTGAAGGCCAGACATCTAGACAATGACTATGTCATAATGCCTCTAGCTCACTATGGCAATTCTTTGCTCCTTCTTTGTAATGTGGTTTATCTCCTCCATCATGAAGATGAGTTTAAACTAATTCCTAATGCCTAGGGAATTTAAAGCCACAATATCTAATTTGGTATCCTTGAAGATTTACCCATCATTATCTATCGACAAGTAGAGTTTGGTCTCCTCCTTCAGTTTTTGTCTCTGCTATGGTTTCTATTTCTATAAATTATTCACACTAGTTTAATAATTTGTCTTTGTGGTATCTAATTTTCACCTATAAACATAATCAAGATCTCTTTAGATCAGATTGTAACCAATTGAGTTCATTTGGGTCATATTTATGCAAGTTTTAGGGTTTTGGAGCTTTAATTGTAGGATATATCCAAACTTTATCTTATACATGCCTTAGATTTTATTTGGAACTTTACCCTTATACTTTCACATTTTCAATCCCACAAGATTTTTCATTTTGTCCTTTTTTGCTTACATGGTGCCTATGTGGCATTGGTCTCGACCTTCTATGATATTTTTCATAAATGCCTTTGAGCACTAGCCACTAGTATTTAAAATACCTTATTTTATTTTTCACCATCTAAACAAAACCCTGGATTAACATGAGCTATTTATTGTAAGTTGGTCCCTTGCCTATGATTGGATCCTTTCTATTCCAAGCCCCATGGTTGTGACACTTAGTGTCTTTGCATGCCTTCCCATGCTTCATATCCTATGCTAGTCATTTTTTGAATGAGAATTAGTCATATAGCAAGATTTTTGGCCTTTTAAAAGTCATGGGTACCTTCACACCATTAGATTATCCTCTAGTAACAAAACATGAACAATCAGATCATCTGAGAGTTTTGCTTCAAATGGGCTTTCTTCACATGTTGAACCTGTGAGCTCTTGGGCTTCTATTGAAAAGTCCATAGGATCTTAACATCATTGGTTCATCTCCTGATGATGAAGCACAAGTCGTTGATCTATAAAGATGCATGAGCTTTAAGTTAGCATGTTACTAAAGAAATATTTAGGATTAAATTCTTTAGGCTAAGGTTTATTTCATGTTTATTAAACACAAAATAAACCTTAGGCTAAGAAATTTATACCTAAGTTTTCCAAATTCATATAAACGGGACCAAGGTTAAATATTTTAGGCCAAAGTTTGCATTGTGTTCAATAAGTAAAAAGTATTCTTTTGGCTAAAATATTTATGCTAAGCTTTATAAGTCATGCTCTTAATGGGTTTGAAATGATATAATGCTCTAATGTGAAATAGGGTTTTAATGTATTAACAAAAACATGAAAAACCTTTGGCTAGATGCATTTACCCTATGTTTTACATTTTTAAAGACATTTTAAAATGAGACTTAGTATAAGTCTTTAGCCTAAGGTTCATGGCATTTAAACAACATGAAATGGGGACCTTAGGATATAGACTTAGGCTAAATTTATTTTTCATATACTTAGACCATAAGACCATTTTATTATTTATAGATTCAAGATCTCCCATGTTTAAACATATTTTGAGCACTTCCCTTAGCTTATAAAGTAATTTTTGAGCCTTCCAATAAGATTTTGGAGCATAATTTGATCCTGATCAAAATAATTAATTATCTTAAATTTGATGATCTCATGAATGCCAAATGCATCCTCATGGGCATCAAATGATGGTAATTTGAATGTCAATTCTAAGATAGTAAAGATTTTAATTTGATGGGCTTAAAGTTGATGGTCATGCAAAATTCAAATACGTTCTCATAGATGTCAAATGATGGTCATGCCAACATAAATTTTAAGATCATCAAATTTTTGTGACCCAATATGAGGATGCCACTTGGTACCTCTACAAGGATTCCCAAGATCTTGGGCTTAATTTTCTTTATTGAATCAAAACCAATGATGAAGCGATAATTATACTATCATGATCTAAGAGCTTACTCAATGATTGTTTTTTTTAGGTGGGTACCTTTGCTTTTAATCCTTAAATACAAGGGTGTTATGTGTCAATCATTTAAACCTTCCATAATCCTTTAACCTTTCAAATATGTTTTACTCCATCTAAGTATGTCTTCTAGATGAAGTGAGACCCATTGATCATGATCCAAGGGCTTGAATATGATTGGATAAGGGGATATGTTTGAGATTATGTCAGGCTTTCCACATGCCATCTAATCAGAAGGCCATGAGGAAGTGAAAACTATTAGATCACCTGAGATGCATGATATTTAAGTCAAATTTTAAACTTTTCTCACTCCATTAAATCAAATACCGTGATGAGGTGAGGGTCGTTAGATCGTACAAGATATAAGGAAGTTAAGTTAGGACCATGATGATATAAAGACTTAGGCTAAGGTGTGAATTCTAAGGTTCCAATTGTATTAATAAATACATCTGGGCCTTAGGATTAAAACCTTAGGCTAAGGTTTAGTCAAGGGACCAAAATAACATAAAAGTGGACTCAGGTAACCATAACTTAAACTAAGATGTTAAGACTAAGGTCTTATTAATATTAATAAATACAATGGGGCCTTAGGGTTAAAACATTAGGATAAGTTAGGGAATTTTAAAAGGACCATGTATAAAAAATATTAGTTAGGTACATAAAAAACTTTAAAGGGGGAAATAAAAAAGGGGACCAAGCATTCTAGGTGAAGTTTTAGTCACGTTAAAAACATGAGTAAGCTTAAAACATGAACTTTATACTTACGTATAAAATGGATTTTTAAAAGGTTCCCGCCAGTATTCAAATTTGAACTGAGGGTTTTAGAACATGAATTTCTTAGGAAAAAACACCATGGAACCTACAACTAAAATCCATAAAGACCATTTATTAGCATTATTAACCAAAATTAAATCAAAACATGAGTAAGTAAGCTTGATTTTAATAAAGTGGATGATCTTCAAATTATACAAATGATCTTATCATCCCATATTTTTATGTTCAATTTCTAGGGTTTCTTAAGGGTCCCAATTTTCAAAATGCGGGTATGTTGGCCCCAAAAAATAGTGACTCATAGGGGGAAACATATAAATATGTTAGAACCTAGAGACTCTAATTTAGACAAATAATTAGGTCATCTAGTCCACTTGATCAATATAATCATCTAGATCAGATTATGGTTGAAAAAAACCTTGCACTTGTAGACTTAAGGTCAAACATCAAGTCATAGCCATACTATGTGTGTGTTTTTATTCCACTTACTATTTTCCATGAGGTTCAAGAAATAACTTTCAAGTTTCTTATCTTTGATCATTAATATTTGACTTGGAGCATATTTAGATATCTATTAGGAACCATGATTTTAGCTTGGGGAAGGCTTGGGCATTGCTCTAATACCAACTAGGCATCCATAGCCCTAATAGAGATGTCTTTGGCTCCATTAAAGGCCTTACTCCATTACCAACCAAGTGTCTATAGCCTTGATGGAGATTACCAAAATCACTTGTGTTTATAATTCTTTTGAATTATGCATCGAATTATTCTTTTTGTATTTTATTTAGATATTTATGCTTTTATCAAGGTTGGGAACTAAAATATCCAAGTTTTAGGATTTGGTCAAATGTTTGATTTTTAGATAATTACCTATGGCTGCAACCATTATCCTAGGTAAGGATGTTGATTAAGTGCTAGTATGGCTATACCATGATATTTTGAGTCCTCACCCTACAAGTGTAAATAATCTTAAAACCAATTTGGGTTCAAGACAATGGTCAAGTTATCATGAAATGGTTAAATTATTCTATTGGTCCTTACCAATTTCTATAAATTACAACATAGTATTTATAGTTCAGGACCAAGGTCATTACATGCATGGGGTACACACTATTTATAGATTTTGGGGGTTTTCCAGAAAAAATCATAACTTTGGACTTAGGATTGTCCACAAATAATTATTAAGATAAAGGATCAAGGCAAAAAGAAAGAAAAACTCAACAAAAAGTAGGAAGGAAATAAATCAAAGGAAAGTAATTAAATACATACATGATTATATATAAATAAGGGACAAGAAGGAAAAAAGTGAAGGGAAACTAGCTAGCCTACCTATACTAAATATAACCACCTTAAAATTTACTCCATGAAGTTCTTAGGGGGGCATCAGAGAAGTAGTGCTTGAGGTAATACCCATTGGTGGACAATGTGAACTTTTCTCCTTGTAGATATTTGATCTTGAAGGTGTTGTTTCCCAATATTTTTGCAATCTGGTATATGGGACAATCCACAAAGGTGTGAATTTTCCATGTTTTCCCTTAGGCTTAGATTATTTGTCCTAAAAGATAACTAGGTCTCCTTGTCTTAACACCTTGATCTTTGATCTTTTGTCAAACCATATTTTTATCATGGTTTTAAGCTTTCTAAAATCAGCAAAGGCTTTATCCCTTACCTTTTCATCTAAATTATGTCTAGTAATCTTGAGTTGACAAGTTCTTGGCTCTCTTACATATATTATTTCATGAATATATATGTGGGTATATTAAGAGTGATAGGAAATATAGGCTCTTTTCCATACACTAATATAAATGGTGAGACTCTTAAAGCTTGATTTATTCTTATCCTATCAGCCCATAACATGAATTTAAGGAGCTTGTGCCAAGTCTTAGGTTTATCTGTAATAGACTTTTTGATTGATTTCATTAGGTTTCTGTTTGTAGAATTTGAGACTTCATTTGCTTGGGGATAATGGTTGGATGCAAAATTAAGAGTGATGGCATTATCATAAGCGCATTTAGTCATATCTATAGATATAAATGCAGATTCATTATCACACACTAGAGAGATTAGTGATCCAAAGCTAGTATAGATGTTTTATTCTATGAAGTTGATCAATTCTTCAATCCTATATTATTTAGTGGTTACAGCTTCAATCTACCTTATATAATATTCTATGGTAGTTAAGACATATTTATGACCTTAAGATGAATTAGGGTTGATTACTCCTACAAATTATAACCCCATTGAGCAAAGGGTTTATCAACCATGACTAGTTGTAGAGGCATTATTGCCTTTGGTCCCTTAGTTATAAAGACTTGACATGAGTCACATTCCATCACATGTTTTTGAGAATCCTTAAAAATAATTGGCTTATAATAACTAGTGCTGAGAATTTTATGGGTTGTGGTCCTCCCAGATGGATACCTAATACCCAATTTTTCATGGAAGATGTTCATGATTTGGGTGGCTTATTCTTATGAGACACATCTAAAGTAAACCCCATAAAAATTTATTATATACAAGACCCCATCCTTGATTAGGTAATGGGTTACCTTTAGTATTAGATCCCTCATTTTTTCCCTAGATAATCCTTCAAGACAAGTACCATTAATTAGCAAATGCATGATTGAATCATACCACTCACTAGATTGAAAGTTATATTGATCCACTTGTATAATACTTAACCTAGGGTTAGTATTAGAAATCATCTGAATCAAACCTTAACACCTCACCAATTTTTTTTTCATTTCCAAAT
Source organism: Torreya grandis (assembly GCA_037957365.1). NCBI lineage: Eukaryota > Viridiplantae > Streptophyta > Pinopsida > Cupressales > Taxaceae > Torreya > Torreya grandis. Next base: position 117,272 of record JARHVA010003214.1, read on the forward strand.
CATACTCTTGCAAAATTGACATCCACTTACCTCTACATTCTCCCAGATCATTTTGGCTAAACATAAGCTTGGTGGTAGGGTCAGGTAATATAAAATATACATTATTTATAAGGATATAATGCATAAATTTCTTAGCTACCTTAACTAATGCATATTCATATTTATAAATCAATGAATAATTTAACTCAACATTCTTAAAATTAGTGCTCATAAAATCTATTGGGTGATCATACCCTTCAATATTTTTAGTTAACACTGTAGCTATTGTGTGGTCAGATGCAAAGGAATAGAGGTAGAAGTCCCTTGATAAGTTATGACTTATAAGGACTGGATCTTGGATAATGGCCTCCTTGATATCATTCAATGCCTTTTTAGATTCTTCATTCTATGTGACTTTAACATCCTTCTTCAACATGTCATTTAGTGGCTTGACAATCTCTACAAATCCTGAAATAAACTTTGTTACAAAATTTATCTTACCAAAGAATGAATTTATCTATTTTTACTATTTTTTTATTCTATTATATATATATCATCTACTCTTTCAAGTTTTATAGAGATCCCATCTTTGGTTATAACATGTCCCAATAATTTTCCCCTATATCACAAAAGATACTCTTCTTAGGGTTTAAGGAGATTCTATACCTCTTGAATCTCTCAAAGACTTGTTTTAAGTGCATGAATTGATCTTCCCTATTTTTTGAAAAAATTGTTAGATCATCCATGTATATAATAATATACATACCTATCAGGCCCTATAAGGCATGATCCATAGCTCTTTGAAAATTAGTTCCCACATTGATTAGCCCAAAGGCATCCTCTTGTAATCAAAGGTTCCCTACTTTGTTGTGAATGTTGTTTTCATTATATACTTTTTGTCAACCAATGCTTAGTTGTAACTTGAAAATCCATCAAGAAAAGACATCATAGTTAAACTTGAAACAACCTGTATTACTTGGTTTAGAGAGGGAATGAGGCAATTGTCCTTTTTTGATGATTTGTTTAAATTTTTTAAGTTGATAGAAAGTCTAATTTCACCATTATTCTTCCTGACTGGCACCAAGTTAGTGACCTAGGTAGAATGTCTGATGGGGAAGAATATACTATCATTTAGTAATCTCTTAACCTCTTTAAAAATCATTGGCTTTAGGATAGGGTTTACAGGCCTCTACTTCTACCTAGATTGTTTACAACTTTATTTAAGGGGTTTAATATGGGTAATGAATCTTAGATGAAAGATATTTAAGTGATCATAGGACCATGATATGACATCCCCGTATTTGGTAAGGAGCTATTTATCTTTCTTTTTCTCAATGCTTGTATAAGAATTTCTAACATTTACTAGCTGGGGTTGATCATGGAGACTAAGATCAATAAAATTATAATATTTCCCACTTACCTTGGGAATATTAGAAACTTTAGCCAGTTTATCTTGATCAAACAATCTCTCTAAAGAAATCATCCCATTAGGGATCTTATTGTCATTCAACTGAATGACTTTACCATCACACTTGTCCTCCTTAGATGCATTTTCATTAGTCTCATCAATAATATGGGAATCAAATAACCTATAATTGGTCATTAAATCTAATATATATTGATCATAATTGAAAACTTGAAAATGGTTGACATTATTAGGCACTAAAGGATAAGGGATCAAATTAATGCTTAAATTGGGGGAATCTTGGTTGGGTATGAAGTTGGTTGCAACAAATGCCAACTCATCAACAAGTTGTTTTTCCTCTCTTGGGATGGAAGTAATGATAAAATAATCAAAGGACTCAATAAAATCCTAAAATATAAATTTATACCTTTTAATAAATGAGAGATTGCATTGGTATTTGCTTCTTACTTGGTTGACCACTAGTTCTGAGTCCCCATAAACTAGTAGTTCTTTAACCTTATTATTATCTATAAAAAATTGTAAACCTAAGATAAGGGATTCATACTCAACAATATTATTGTTTAAATGTAATTATATTTCATAGGAAACATGGTAATTTCTATTAGTAGGATCAGTTAATACAATACCAACACCCGATCTAGCTTTACACTTAAGACTGTCAAAATACAATTTCTATAATCCAGGAACAACATGGGCACTTTTGGGATCACATACCTTATCATTATCTAGGGTGAATACCCATAAGTATAATTCAATTATGTTTAACCTCTCATTTAAAACATTTTATTCCATTATCAGGTTAAAGCATAATATTGTGTCCCATTTTATGGTACTAAGGGGATAGTAAAAAATGAAAATCTGAACATTTCTCAATTTGTATAGACAATAGTGACTTAGCCATATAAAATATGAAAATGGTGTAAAATAATGAAATGTTTCATTTAAAGTGTAGATTATATTTATTATTTTGTTGAAAAAAAAAGTTTTTTTAATAACTAAATACACTGTGTGTATGTTTCATGTATAAAACATTTTATTGAGTACTTGATTTCTCATTATTTTCTCAAAACATAATATTTTCTCAATATTTTTTGAAAAGAGGTCTTAGAAACATAGACAGAGTGAAAAATTATTTTTTATAATTTTTTGATTAAAAAATATGTTTTTAATTAATTTTTAATGATCAAGGTAAGGAATATCCATGCTTATGTCTTCTTGATATATATATATATATATATATATATATATATATATATATATGTCAAAATAGACTATTTTTTTCACCACTAGAAAAAGGACATTAAAGTCAAGTGCATTGATAGTTTTCAAATTTTTTTGGCTATAGTCTCCTATTTTTCCCAGTGCCTCAAATGTATGGTAATTTATTTTATAAATTAGTATATTTTACTAAATAAATCAAAATAAATATTAAATATTATTAAATTTAAAAAAAAATCATATTATTAGAAAGCTCTTACATATGTGTGTGTGTGTGTGTGTGTGTTTATTTTATTTTTTCATCCTAATATGTGGCATCTAAAGTGGTATTTTTAGGCCAATAGTAAATTTCCACTTCAATGGGTGAGGATTTCATGCCACATGGGGTTTGAATAAAGGGGGTTAGAATAAAGAGGGTTCGAACGACCCCCTTCATTCTAACCCCCTTCATTGGAACCCTCCAAATATCGTTCAAATTAATAAAAAATTAATCAAATTCTAAAGTAAACCTTTGACCCCCTTCATTTTAAGGGGGTTCATTTAAACCCCATTCAAAAAATACACATGGGGGTTTAAATGAAGGGGGTTCAAACAAACCCCCTTAGAATGAAAGATAGTAATAAAATTAATTAAAAAATGTGTGCTCCACAAGATTCACTAAAATATATATTATTTTATTTATATAATTTCTTTTAAATTTCTATTATTATTATTTACTAAGTAAGATTATTATTAAATCGTGACAACACTATTTTTATTTCATCATATACATAATCCCACATGTTAAATCTTAATATGGAGATGAAGATGTTAGGTAAGGTTAGATCATCATGAACTAATGTTTTTCTATTTAAAATAATAATCCTTGAATGGGGTTCCATTGAAGGGGGTTCAAACAAACTCCCTTTAAACGAAGGGGGTTTGTTCGAACCCCAATTTTTTGGGGTTTGGATGCACTTAGCCACCATGTGGGACTAAATTATGTGACATATGCATATCATGTGTATCATTGATGGTTCTCTCTCAACCCTAATTTGATTAGGAACTCCATTCTAAGGTAGTCGTACTTATAAGCAATATATGGACATGTAACCATTAAAATCTTTGGTCTATTCCCTGCTCAATAAGATTCCATAAACATCAGGTATGTAAGTAACTTGAATATTAATGAAATATTATACCATAGGATTAGAATCTAGTTTCATGTGAACATTTAAAAGTTTCCCAATTACCTTGCCTATAGATTTATCTAATTGAGTTACAACTCTATCAGACTATATAGGTGTTAATCTAAGTTATTTACATATACCTATAGGCATGATATTGGTATATTCCCTTAAATCTAATAATAAATTATGTAAGTTCTTACCAAACATCCTGACATTGAGCACGAAAGGATGGGATTCAACTTTAGCTTTGTGCACAATCACATTGGCACGATCAGCCCTAGATAGATTATTGGACTTATTTAACAAAGACTCAACAGGAGGTCCCTTTGCTTTGTGATATGTGTAAGTTCATGAAATTTAATATTATCCTTTATCTTATTCATATATTTAACTATGTTATATCTAATTTTAGAAGAACTAAGAATTTTAATGTTGGGTTTAGAAGTACTCCCTTTAGGTGGCTCTAGATTGTTGCTTGAAGAAGTGTTTGGAGGAGTTCTAAAATTTTTTGGAAGTGTTGAGGTGGTCAAGGGATGTCATTTATCTCTATTCTTAAAGTGATAGGTCTTCTTGAATAACTATTAAAAATCTTAGATCTCCTTAAGGATCTCATTAGGTTCATTCTCCTCTTGAAAGGGGAAATTAAAAGTCTACACCATGAAAGCTTGATCAGATGGTTTATATCCAAAGGTAACTACACCATTATCCTTATTAGGCACCACTTAAAATTTATCTAGTTCTTCCTGAAAAGTCTCAAAAGGATTTTAAAAAATCAATATAATCAATCTCTCCATGTTTGGTTATGAAATGCACTCTACAATGCAATATCAGTGAAGTTAATGTCTATGGTATTATTTTTAGAAGATGGCTCATTATTCCTATTATTATGAAGAATATCATTATGAAATCTATTATTTGGCCTATTGTACCTTTGAAATGAGAAGTTCTAACCTAAACTTTTACCATTTTTCCCAACTTGTTTTTGTAGCTAAAGAAAATTAGTGCTCAAGTTTTAGAACATTTTAAAAATAGACTCATTCTTATTTTTAGGAGTTTCAAAATTATGTACCTGGTTATTGTTAGCACTAGAAGTTGATACCAAATCCCTTTGATCATTTATATTGAAGCCATTGATAGGATTATTTAAGAATCCTAAGTTATGATTGAGAGTATCATGACTTAATGGAAATTTATTGAGGTTTAGGAGTTGATTTAACACTAGGATATTCTAGTTATTATTGGAGAATAATTTCATCACAAACATATGTGGGTTGATATTTAGCATAGAGTATGCCATTTGTCCTTAGGGCTACATCTGGTCATTAATGGTTACCACCTCAAAATAGGCCCTAGATAATGAAGTTATAGCTATCATGGATCTCTTATAAAATATATAGGTCATGTGATCTGCTACATCCTTGTAGATTTCTAAAGCTAAGACATCATTAGGCTTATAGGGTTCTCTAGTTCTATTGTAAATTTTATAAAATATAGCATTAAAAGACCTAATAGGCTCACTTTCATATCTTCTAATAATGGTGAAATAATGGTAAATAACACAAGGACTGATAATCTTACCAAATTGATCTATAAAAATGTCAGTGAAACCATCCCAACTGGTGATGTAATTATCAGGGAAGTTTAAGAGCCATTCATAATTGATATCTTTAAAGGTGAAGGGGAATAACCTAAAATTTACATCCTCATGCATAAAATTTAACAACCTTAAGTCACCTTTAAAATACTTAATGTGCCCTTTAATAGTTGTAATACCAATTGGACTAAATGTAGGCAAATAATTTTTAGGGTTACATGGGATATCATGTACTATACCTAGCACATTCATTGAATACTTTCCTAACCAAGCCATAGCTGGATGAAGGTTGGAGGTAAAGGTACCTTAGAAAGGTGAAGTTGGAAGATATTTGGATCTCCTACATCTACCTTTGTCATGTCTATATTTTTTATGGACCTCAAGCTCAAAGAAAGATTCCTTAGTTTTTGAGTGTGATCTTGTTCTAATCCTTGGCAATTATAGCTTGAAATTTGAAGATCCTACTTGAAATATGATGTATCAAGTTAAATTTTATAAAGAATAGTCAAAACATGTACATTGAGATTATTTTGAAAAGGTTATATAAAAAATAACAAAAGATGTTGATCTTTGATTGAATTAGCTAAAATATGCATTCAATTATGTGATTATGATATATCTTTATAATTTTAAGCTTAAAGGAACTCATATCTATAAAATATATGCCAACCTTTGATCGAAATGAGTTGTCCTAACCTAAGATACTATGGATATTCAAATCTTAAGCTAAATTTACTAAAATTAAGCATCAAATCTCAAAGAATGTCAATCTTTGTCTAAGGAAACACAAAGATTTGTCACGAAAAACAAAAATCAATGATATTTATACTTCTAAATAAAGAGTTTATTAAAAAACTCAAAGATACACTGATCTTAGATTAAATAGATTTAGATCAACAAAGATTTAAAAAATTCATAAGGATCTCAAAACTTTTAGTGCCAACAGAAAATGCCTTGTTGATGCCTCTACATGTACCACATGGATTTTTAGTGTTCAAAGAACACTTCTCATTTTATAATTCAAAGCATGAGTAGTAGGTTATGGAAACTTGATGTTACATATGGTGAAAAAGTAACAAAGATATGTATTGGTGTTCTACAAATTTATAATGAGTGATGGTTGGGAACCATCATGGTCTATTCTTTATGCATTTCAAAGAATATAGGTTAATACTTAGTGAATTATGATCCATACTTAACTTATAAGCTAATCTAAGTGGACATTTATAGTGGAGTTTAAAATAAAGTGATATGGTGTAAAAAGGGAGCAAAGAGAAGGGTAAGGTAGAAAAGTAGTGAGTAATTACCAATTTTAGTTTTAGATATCATTACAAAACATTAATTATAACTAATTATACATTCAACCAATATATAATACAATATAGCCTAAGCTCTAATTTCACTATATACTAGGCATACTTTAAAGCATAATGTAAATAGTCACAAGTAAGATCCAGGTCTAATTTAATGATTTACTATAATCAAATAACATCTACACATTTAAATATAGATAAAACTAAAATGAATCAAAACATAATATCCTCCAAATAATCTAGCATACGCACAAATTATAAATCCTATGATTAGAAAATGCAACCTAGAATTCAAAGAAACTATTCAAATTCAAGACACAAAACTAGCAATTGAGAGAAAAGTTATATCAACAATTAACATAACAAATGTGGATAATATTTTTATAACTCCTTGATTATATTAATTTCTTTGAGTATATAAATTTTCAATATGGTGATGTATTCCTTTTATATAAATACAAGGCAATGCATTAGTTAGTTAAAATATACAAGTATTAAAAAGATAAGGATAACTATCAATAAAAGTCCTAAAATACATTTGTTCTTCACAATTAGACTGACCTAGGGGAAATATGCTAATAGACTAGCATATGCCTTACAAAAGAATATTCCTATTATAGATATTAAAATATTTATACAAAATGAATATTAGCTGCTAGGTGGGCCCATTACTAAAGGGTCCCTTTGTTCATTTTGTAGAAGTTTCATTACATTCTGATGTTGGTTTCTGATGAGCTCCATGTCTAAAATTGGCTTCATTAGGAAAACCTCTTCTTGATCAACCAAGTCATCCAAATGTTGGTCATCCTAGGCCATGGATTTTATTATGCTCCTTGCCTCTACAATTTTCTCTTCTCCTATGAAAATCTTGTCCAAAATTATCTTAATGTCCTTACCAGATTGGCCTTAGCTCTTGATTCTAAGCAACTGCATGACCAAAGTAAGCCTATGTTTGAATTTAACATCATCAATGATTCTAATTATAATGGTCTTAGTAGGATTTAACAACATTGTTCCTAAGAGCTACTCAATTCTAGTGATCAATCCTTTGTCATTTGCCAACAGCCTATTCAAATTATTTTTACAGTACCTAGACCTTAGACCTTGTTCACTATTACTCCTAGTATGTTGATCAAATGTGCTAAGTTGATAGTCCTAAACATATGAATCTTATTCCTAAGAATATTTTTTATGAGATCCCTAACCTATGTCTCTACCTTCTACCATTTTGTTATTAACTCCTTAGTTGTTTCACCTTATTAGATTAGGGCATCCTGCCTTAACTTTATTAAATTCAAATAATTGAACATATCAAATAATGAGGCCTTGAACATGTCCATCATGGAGTTAAGGACTAATAAAATGGTCTAGGTTTCTATATTTTCCTTTTCTCTTTTCAAGTTTTAGATCTTATATTTCATCCCTTGGACCCTAACCTTTGCTTGAGTTGATGTTACCTCAATCAGGCTCTCAACATCTTCTTCATGTATAGTGGCCTCACCAAGATATTGACCTCCAACTAGGGTTAAGCCTATAAATGGATCCACCTTTTGGAAGGTGAATTCCTCAATGCCCACCATGGTTGTCTTGGTGGTGACCCTTTTTATTTCAATTATTTCTAGATTAAATTGAACAATGGTAAAAGAGCTTGTGAATTTTAGATGTTATGGGACCTTAACACCTATTTTTTATGATGCTCTAGGAGCATCCATTTTCTTTCTTTTTGGTCCATAGGTGACCACAATTTTCCTTTATTCTTGTTCTTTGACCATAACCCTAATCCATGGATTCATGTCATCATGTACTTCAACATTAGAAACCTTTGTGAGTGCCCATGAGTGAGAGAGAGAGAATTAATATTTTGCAATTTTACATAACTAAACCAATTAGGGATGACTAATCCATGAATGGGAAATTCATCACTAAATATATTGACTTCACTGGTAGGGTGAGTGAAGGTCAATATTAGTTTCTTCCCTTATCCAATAGGAACCAATGCTAGCTTTGCCTTTCTTTTCTCTTGGCATTCCATAGGTACTATGTCAAGAGAAATATCTTTTCCTCTATCCTCCCTAGGCTATCCTACTTGAACTTGGGCCTCTTCAAACTATTCTTCTTCCCTATAAGTGTCATATGCCTATGCAAGTTCCTTAAGAACACCCTTAAGTGTCTCTTTTGGTTCTAAGGCAATCATATCTATATATTGAACTAGGGAAGGTGGAATTTGTGGGAGTGTTGAATATGAGGTCCCGTCTTTAGGCCTCTCTTCCAATTTCACTTCCCCCAATTTCTCTTTACCATGGCCTTGTTCATCTTGGCTTTTAATAATTTACCTCTAAGGTTATGTATATTTTTATTGGGGCTATTTTTGGGCTATCCTAGATGGTCTAAGTAGTAAGAGATATTTTAAAGGATGAATTTTCCATGCCTCTCTTGATGGATTATCATCCATGGTCAACCTATGTTCAATTTTGATGTTGTGCACTTAGATCCTAACCAATACATATTCATAATTATTGGCCTTAATGTAAGGTGTCTCATGAACACTAAGTTGATGCATGTATTTAGGCTTAGGGATCTTCTTCTCCTTCAAATTATTAGTCACTATATTCTTAGGATGCCACATCTTGAGTTCATCAAGTTGAAACCCAAATTAATCCCCATGTGTGGCCATGGTATTAGCTTGTTTCCAATCTTGAATTATGGTACTCCCTATAATTAGAGGGAAGGGGTGGAGAAGACCCTTCATATTTTATTTGAAAATTCCATCAATACCATGGCTAAGCTAGGAGGTAATTTCTTGATCAGCTAGCTTGATGGAAACATACACTGGTAATTTGTAAGGCTAGGACATGATCCCCTAAATCCTGATAACTATACAATCAGGGTAGAACTAGATGTCACCCATCATTTTTACATAATTTTTCATTAGTGGATGGAACTTAGGCATGAGAACACCTGTGATGGCCTCCATTATGGCTAGGTAGACATAGTCATAAATAGACTGCATATGGTTCTTATACTTAAAGATGTGTAATTTGGAGTAGTGGTGGGAAATGGTAGTTTTTCCCTTACGATACCAATTTATAATCCCTAGGAAGTTAAGAGAGGCAAGCAGGAAATCCAATAGGTATGACATCATATAAAATTGACTTGATGTCTTTTTTGATGGTAGTGAATTACTTGGCCAAGAAGACACGGATCAAATCTCTAATTAGAGGGGTGAGCTTTTATTTCACCATGAAATTCACATAGGGGACCCATATTTTATTCACATATGTGGTTGAGGGGGATCAAAAGGCTTAGTTTAATAGGGTAATTATTATTATGATGTCTTCCCTAAATTGGACTACTAGGATCTTATGCTTTAAGTCTCTAAAGATATGGGGTCCTTAGTGTAGCCAGGGTCTAAGGACATAGTCTAGGTCATGATTGCTAGTCCATTCTTTGATTTTAGACACGCCAACATGGGGAAATGGGAGCTTGTAATATTTATCAAGAGATATAGGAGAAATATGAGCTACCTTCTTAGAATTTACCTCATGAATGATCTATTCTTTATTAATTATATAATAAACAAATATAGGATCAAGGATATCTATGTAATGTAATACCTCATGTTTTGCCACAACATAGTGAAAGATAGCCATATAAATAGTGACCAAGTCATAATGCCTCTGATTCACTATGGTAATTCTCTACTCCTCCTTTGAAATGGGCTTTAGCTCCTCTACCATGAAGAAGATTTCAAACTAATTCCTAATGCCTTGGGAATTTAGGGCCACAATATCTAATTCAATGTCCTTAAATATTTTCCCCTCATTATCTATTGACAAGTACATTTTAGTCTCCTTCAATTGCTATCTATGAGCTACCATGGTCTCTATTTATACAAATTATTCACACTATTTTGTAAATTGGTCTCTATGATATCTCTTTTACACCTATGAACACAATCACTATCTCTTTAGATCAAATTATAACCAATTGAGTTCATTTGGGTTACATGTATGTAGGGTTTAGGGTTTTGGGGCTTTAATGGTAGGATATATCTAGACTTTAGTTTATACATGCCTTGGATTTGATTTGGACCTTTGCCTTTATGCTTTCAAATTTATGTGCCCATAAGATCTTTTGTTTTGTCATTTTTTTCACTGCATTGGTTTGGAACTTTCATAACATTTTTCATAAATGCCTTTAAGCACTAGCTATTGTATTTCAAATACCTTCTTTTATTTTTCACTGTTAGATCAAAACCCTTGATTAGTGTGAGACATTGATTGTAATATAGGCCCTTACCTATGATTTGTTCCTTTCTATTCCAAGACCTATGGTTGTGACACTTGGCATATTTTCATGCCTTTTTGTGCTTCATATCCTATGTCAGTAATTTGTTGAATGAGTATTGGCCACATGGTGAGCTTGCAAGATTTTAAAACATTATGGGTAGCTTCACACCATTAGATTATCATCTAGTGATAAATCACAAACCATCAGCTCATTTGAGAGTTTTAATTTGAATGGGATTTCACCATGCCTCAATCTCATGGGATATTTGGCTTCTATTGAGAAGTCTATAGGATCTTCACATCATTAGATCATCTCCTCAGGATGAAGTGTGATGTGTTCATCTATAAATATGCTTGAGCTTTAAGTTAGCATATTACTATGGTAGGACTTAGGCTTAAATTCCTTAGGTTAAGGTTTATTTCACATTTATTAAATACAAAATAAACCTTAGGATAATAAATTTATAGCTATGTTTTTTAAATCCATACAAAGGGGACCAAGGTTAAATATTTTAAGCCAAAGTTTGTGTTGTGTTTGATAAGCACAAAGTATTCTTTGGGGTAAAATATTTATGCTAATCCTTATAAATCATGCTCAAAATTGGTTTAAAATTATATAATGGTCTAATGTGAGATAGGGCTTTAATATTTTAAAAAACACACATAAACTTCTAGTTAGATGCATTTAGCTTAAGTTTTACATTTTTAAAGACCTTTTAAAATGACACTTAATATAAGTATTTAGCCTAAGGTTAATGACATTTAAACAACATGTAATGGTGACCTTAGGATATAGACTTAAATTAAATTCATTTTACATATAGTTAGACCATACGACCATTTTAGTCTTTGTAGATTAAATATTTCCCATGTTTGAGCATCTTTTGATCACTTCCTTTATCTTGTAAAGCAATTTCTAAGCCTTCCAACAATAATACAAGGGTTTTGTGTGTTGATCATTCAATACTTTTGTAATCCTTTAACCTTTCAATTTTGCTTCACTCCATTCAATTGGGTCTTCATGATGAAGCAGTAACCATTGATCATGATATGAGGGCTTGAATGTGATTGTCTAGGGGCCTATGTACAAGATTAAGTTGGGATTTCCTCACACCATCTGATTGAAAGGCTGGGAGGAAGCATGAACCATTATATCACCCAAGATTCATGTTATTTAAGTTAAAGCTCAAGTTTTCCTCACTTCATTAGATCAAATACTATGATGAGCTGAGGGCCATCATATCCTACAAGATGCAAGGAAGGTAAGTTAGGATCATGGTGATATAAAAACTTGGCTAAGTTGTAAAGACTAATGTCTTGATTGTATTAATAAATATGTTAGGGACTTATGATTATAGCCTTATGCTAAGGTTTATTCAAGGGACAAAGCTAACATAAAAGTGGACTCACAGAATTGGAACTTAAGCTAAGATGTTAAGACTAAGGTCCTATTAGTATCAATAAATATAATGGGTCCTTATGGTTAAAACATTAGGCTAAGTTAGGGTATTTTAAAAGGACCTTGTAGAAAAAATATTAGTTAGGCACACAAGGAAATTTAAAGGGGGAAATAAAAATGGGGACTAAACATTCTAGGCTAAGTTTTAGTCATGTTATAAACACAACTAAGCTTAAAACATGAACTTTATACTTATGTCCAAAATGGATTACTAAAAGGTTCATACCAATTGGTTCTCATTAGTATTCAAATTTAAACTAAGGGTTTGGTTAGGGTTTTAGA
>JARHVA010003214.1:135000-392500 GCA_037957365.1 Torreya grandis
GTTGGGATAGTGCATTGACTATAGTCTTTATCTCATTCTTATTATCAATAGGCTTGATTTTATAATCTATTTTACTTTTAAATTTATTTTTTTAAGTATTCATAGTATTTTATGGATACTTAACTTTGTTAAAAGAAATTAACTTGACTTATTTGTCCCTCACTAAATGGTATAACTCATCAATTGATTTGAGTATCTCGAATATAATTAATACATGGAGTAGTGATATTAATATTTATTTAAATATATATTGTAATTCATTTTCATCCATAAAATTTTTTAGCTTAGATATCATGGTCTTATATTGAAGCACATAGTCACTAATTGGTTTGTTATATCCTTGCTTTAGCTTAGCAATTTGTGCATAGTATATATTATCATCTATGTTGATGTAAAAGTGTGTCATAAATTAGTCATAAAAATGGTATAATGATATTAAATTTTGAATATGGAAATCATAAAACCATCTCAATGCATATTCATTAAGACTTTTTAGAAAAAATTTAGTCAATAGTTTGTCTTTGTATGCATATTTCAAGCAAGTTACATGGAATAGTCTAAGACGTTATCTAGGATCACATTTAATTTCATATAGTGGGATATTTGGAGATAAAAATACTATTATTAAAGGGTAGGATATTATATTAGGTACTAATTATTTATGGAGAAATGTTTGTGAATCCATGGCATGGTTATCTATCAATGCATCTTGTTCCAATTGGAACACTTTGGTATGTAGAGATGTAACAAGTTACTCAAGGGAATGTGATTTAGGAAAGGTTGATAGTGGAATGATCATATACATAATGGTATGAATGAATGTTTTATATGAATGGATATGTATTATGACATTTTTAATTACTTTTATTACCCCTAAACTTTGGGTGGATGTCACATTGGTCACTGAAGGTGTAGGTATGGGAATAATACCAATAGTAGTGGTCTAAATTTTTAATGTGGAACTTAAGATAAAATTTTCTAATCATATTTTTATATAACATGGAAACAATATTATGTAGGTTAATATTAAGATATTAAATTAATTTTTCATCCTCCAATGCATTTCATTGATCTATAGTAATTGTATCATGAATCTCAATATTCATGATAACTCCATTAATATGGTGAATATGACATGTTGTATAATACATAGTAGGAGGATCAAATGAAGTCATAGAATCCCTTTAAAAACTAGTTGTAATAATAATAATCTCATATTATATGTTACAACAATAAGATTATATTAAGGATTTGTATTTTTCATTGGTAACTTTAGCATTATTAATGAATTTAGATTTGACTTTGTTTACCCATTTTATTAAATAATTGATCAAAATAAGATACATTATCCATGTAGAATAATATGAAAAGAGTAAAATTACTTATGTTAACAAATAATTTTCATCAAAAATGGACATTATTAATGTTTACTATTAGTGAATAATCAAAAATCATGTCTTAAAAAAAACCCTAAATCTAAAATTTGAAACCCTATAAGGATGAAACTTTATAAGAAAAACTAGGGTTTTGCAATGTTTGATATGTATATGGATTCACCAATATGTTTTACCCTAATTTGGATTAGTATTATAGATTAATTTAATTAATATATAACTTTGAAATGTAATTTATATAAATAAATGTGTCATTCAAGCATATATCTGAATGTAAAAGACTAGGATTGATTCTTTTTATTTGACAAGGATAAATGTTAATTATATAAATTACTAAAGATATCATGATACGTATATTTTATTGTTTAATTTTTATTATTATTGTATTTTAGGCCTATGGTTCATTATGTTCCATAACTAATCATTTTATAACTATTATGTTATCTACATTGGAATAGTTCTATAGGATCAGGTTAGAATCATCAATTGATATTGAGTTATTAGTTAGTGTCACCCTACACATAAGTATGACACATTAAATGTATATTCACTTTATATTATCTTTAATTTTTTTGTGTTTTTAATATCAAACCATAATGACATGCGCATATCCATAAATCAACCTTTTTTCCTTGAAACACTAGATCTCCTTGTGAGGGTTAGATACTTTAAGATGGGAGAAGTGTAATAGGATGATTTGACCCATTTCATCTTCACCTGATGATTAACCATTGCCTATGTATATAGTATTACAATTAGGAAAATAAATCCATGTTTATCTTTCCCATTTAGTGTGATTATGTAATTGTGCTCCTTCAATATGTGTATGCAATGAAATATTAACTTTGGTACTTGGCAATGCTTTCTTTGATTTGGATTTTCAGTGTTTTAGAGTTGGCTTGTGACTAATCCTATATATATATATTGGTAAGAATTTTTAATATTTTTTTAGTGTGAAATATTATATAAATATATACAAAATAAGTGATAATTTCCTTTTGAACGATACCTTAAATTATTTATATTTAAATCCAATTGACTAATTTTTAATGCTACCGACACATGAATCTTAAAGACAGACCCTAAGGATGGGTTTTATTTTATAAAATATTTTTCTTAGGTTCATGTTAATTCTGACCAACACAAGTTATTATTAATTATTTATAATGATTATAACTGGAGGAACTAACCTATGTACAAGTGACTAAACTGATAGTCTAGAGATGTCTATGTTAGATATTTAGTAGGTTTTTAAAAACAGAGGTTATTATATATGTATAATAGTATAATGGATGGATTAATTCATAATATAGAATAAAAGTGTGAGAGGATGAATAATTAGGACCTTATTTGAGTGTTCAAGTCATGCATGGTACATTATCTAGTACTGATGGCCAAATTTTAGTATGTACACTAGGTGACCATTTTAGGATAATTTGTGATACTTTACACTGAAAACATATGACTAATCAATAAAATAATGGATCCATTTGTGCCTATAAAATTTTGGTTGATTAAATATTTCTAAATTTGAGCCATGAAATAAATAGTGGTGTTGATGAATCTTAAATAGGCCAACTTTGTGTTACGTCATTGCTGACAAATATATCTACATTGATTTGATACCCATAATGAATAATAACTTGTAGAGGGCCCCTAATATATTAAGAGAAACAACTTACCATGAATTTCATAATACATTAGACATCCTAATATAAAATACTCCTATAATTATCATTCATTATTATAAAGTTTATGCATGCATTGATAAAATAAAGTTCTTTTGAGTCCATGAAAATCTAGTGAGAGCATACCCACATTTTTCCTGAAGGAATTCAAAAACCATAAAAGATTAAATTATAATTTGGATTAATAATGTGTCCATATTTTATTTAAATATAGTTCTCTAAGTAGTGATGCATTTTTGTTGACAGTTGTTTTGATGGTTATACCCAAGTTGATTTTATGTAGGATTTGTAGATATAATCATTGGTACCTCTATTAATACCTCTTTTTAACACATGGAGAGCATTTATGGAAAATGTATTAAGAGGCATAAAAAATATTTTAGTAGTTATTCCCTCTAGGAAAGACATACATTGAGCATACCAATTGTTCTTGATCCAATATTCACATAAATTCATAGATGATCAAATAGCCTTGAATGGATACCTATTATTCTAAATTATTATAATTTATATACATTTTAATCTATTAAGCAACATAACTTCATGTAATATAACTAAAATATAAATGGATTTCATGTCAAATTCTAAAAATATTATATATGGAACTGATTATCTTTCCCCTAATTTTTATATAACATGAAAATAAGAACTCTATAAAAATGATCCTAGTTTGAAAAACATAACAAACATTAATTATTTTTGGTAACAACAAAGTTTGGAAAATATGTAATTTTTATTTGGAAATATAAAACTAGAGTTGGTAATGTTGTCTCTCAAGTGTAGTAAATGAAGCATACCCATTGCATAATCTTTCTTCTACTAAAGTGAGGTACTTTGAAAGGTACACCAATGTAATTATGGATAAAACCACTTCAACTAGATTTCCTTTTTAAATGAGATTAGTTTATCATGGATTTTTCTTATTTTCATTATAAAACATGATTTTTTTATACTTAATTTCACTTGCAAACCATGAGTATCAAAAAAATAGTTTAGAATGCCAACATGTCTTCGTATACCTATATTAGTTTGTGACATGAGACTAATGTCATCTAAAAATAATAAAATATTGATGCTTTTATTATATTTAATATAAATATTAAATTTTATCCTTCAAATTGAAATGACATCCTATAATTAATCTATGTAGAGACTAAATAAAATGAGAGAAAGTGGACAACCTTGTTTAACACTAATGCTTCTATTGATATCTTTTGTAAAACTAGTATGACTTTGGACTTACCCAATCACCTTATCGTAAAGTGTCATAAGAATAATAACCAAATTTTCTAGAATATGTATATCTTAAATCCATTTGATTATAAACTATTTGGAAATAGTGTCAAATGCCTAATAATGATGGTTCTATTTTATTGAATATTATAGAAATAGATTCCATGAGATAAACCCAACAATGATGATTCTATAACTATTTATATCATGTTGGTTTCTTAATTTAAATATGGGATACATGATATGATATTCTTATGCATTTGGGAATAAATTATACTTAATAGATCATAAATATGTATTTCTCGGAGAGTTGGACTATAATGAAGAAATTATACTCTTAATTTCTCTATGCTAGATGATTTACTTATCTTAAGTTTGAAAATAGCTTACAACACCTATTTTATCAAAAATTGACATAAATAGATATTAAATCCTAATTATGACAAAATATTGTGTAAAATCACACTACATAAAATATGGAATAAGTCACACAAATTGACTTGTAACTTACTATTTTTAGAAATATGCTAAATATTAAGTACCAAGGAGAAATAAATTAGCTAAAAATTAGGCATGTATGACTTTGATTGTGACTATGAAAAGAGTTGTATGTATATGTGAGGTCACTATGAATCAAACATAGAGATATGTATCTACTTAGTACAAGGATGAAATAATTGAATGAGGTCATCTTACATTAGAATCTTTAGGGTGTGTTAACATCTGTATAGGGTTTTTACTCTTTATATAAATTTGAATTAGTGTACCTTCACCTATAGGATATGTGTGCATGATTCATTTTTTATCATTCACTATGGAATCATATATTTGCCTTATTATTTACTTATAACCCTAGCTCAATATGTAATGAGGGATAAATAGAATAAATTTTAAAAAGCTATTAGTGACTGAAGTTGTGTTTGACCTTAACATATACTATATTGAGTGTTGCCTACATACCAATACTTTAAAGAAAGATCAAAATTCATCTAGTTATCCCAATATATAGTGATGTGTGTGAAATATTCTTGTATTACTATATGTTGGTGCAATCCTAGTGTAATTATATATTTAAATAATGAATTATGTCCTTATAGGTGTATTTAGACTTAGTTCAAGGATACTTGGATTATATAGACTCCAAATTGGGAAGTATATATGATTTCATCTCATTGTGTTATTAGAATAAATTATATAAAGTCATAAAAGTTATAGTTTCCCATTAAAGGATATAAATTATGTGTATAAAGTGGTATTTTAGCAATTTAATTGAATGGAACTTTAAATATGTGGGAGATGACCCATTAGGTGAATTTTAATTTGATCAATTAAATATTTTTTGTAACAAGACATGGTTGGTATATTCAAAAACTACTAGAAAGTACAATAATATTAAATGACTAGCCTTATCGAGGATTATAGGTAACTATTATAGACCTAGATTGTACCCTAGCTGAGCAAAGGATTGTTAAGGTCCTTTACTTAAATCTAGTCCAACATGGGAATGACCATAGGTTGTGGGTTACCTAATATTGGATCAAACCTCTAGAATTTTTAATGAGGTTAGCTCCTCTGATATGATAATATAGTTATTCTCCTAAATCTATACCTATACCAAGGAAAAGAGAAAGTTAAGAAAGATAAAAGGGACAAAACCTAATCTAAATGGTGATGCACCAAATGTTTAATGATGCACTATCATCTTAGACACTTTTATGACTACTAATGAATCTAATTAGGATAAGAACTAATCAAATTCTATGGCAAGGTTACAAACATGAGTATTTTGTATCAAGGCTAAAAAGAAACCTACAACTAAAAGGACCAAAAGATATAGGTTTAAGAAAAACACTATAGACTTATGACACTTCAAGGGAAACATCACTAGCCAATACTTCACACAACCTATGAGAAACCAATAGACTTGAAGTAAGGTACATGAAGTATTTAAAAATCATGAATAGGAAACATACACTCTACAAATCAAACTTCAATAAATCACACTTCACATTTAACTAGAATCTGAGATGTCTTATATTAATTTAAAAGAGTTTTACAAAGTGATTTTAGTAAAGATTCACTATGTCAAGATAAGGGATCCAAATGAAGAGTTCAAATCTAGTATTTATAGGAAGAAATAAAGTAAGAGAGAGAAATTAGTGTTGAAGGAGTCATTAATGAGTCCAATTTCACTCATAAAAATTACCACCATAATCCTTCTTGAAATCTTGTCATACATTAATGTCACTATATCTTTCTTTGGCATGATGGAGAGTATGAAGATCAAGGCTATTTGAAGGAAGAAATCTCCACTACTAAATGAATCCTTCTCGAGATCCTCTACATTAATGCCCTCCACTATCTTCCTCAATCATGCTTGATGTTCTTTCTGACATTTCTTATGTAGTAACCATTCTAACATTTCTTCTAAATCTTTAATATAGATCTTTATAGATGAAAACTAATCACCATATTGGTTTTTGTATATTTATGGTTGCACATGAAAATCCATAGACTAGGGTTCCTTAGATCTGAATGAGAGGTAAAACCTAAATCTAGAAGCTTCTAAAACATTTTATAGGGCTTTAATGGTATTAGATGGATTTATAGGGTCTACTCTTGGTTATCCAAATCATGTTTGATCTTTCATTTATTTATTATACCTAATCGAGGTTGAAAAATGCTTCATCCAATGTGTTTTCCTTCATGGCATACTCTTGAAACATTTTCCCTGGCTCGACCTAAGTTAAATTCATTCTCCATTTGAAGTTCCTGGATTTCAAATTTTAACAATGGCCATTGATCTTGATCTAGGTTTCCCAAACTATGCCATCTATAAGCTCCACATTAATCTTCAAGATATGCTAAATCTTTGACCTGTCACTCACCATCAATCTAATTTTTTTTGAATGAATGCAAGCCATATATATTATTCTAGATTAACATGATTAAGACACTTGTCACCTATGCATTTTCTCTTAGGATCCACATAACCTTTGATATATTGCTTACCATTAGATCTATTTTATATAATATATCATGCACTATCAATATAATTGGACCCACTAGATTTTTTAGTCATCATGCAGTATTATATCTCTATTTAGGTACCTAAGATCTTAACACTTATCTTTCATTTGTTTACATTGACCTTTTGACTTGATGTTCATTGTTGATCTTTGATGCATGATCAAATATGTGCCATTAGATCTTCAGGACCCACTGACTCATCAAGTTACCCACTCACCATTATATTTTATCTTAGCTCCCAATATTTGAACCCTTGTTAGCTAGACATTCACCCTTGGAACATTCGAATTCAAATAGTTATTTTCCACATCTTTAACTTGACATCTGCATGCACGTTTCAATCTACAAGTCTAAATTTAAAGGCTTATATCTTGAGATAGTAAGCTCATCAAGATACAAAATTTGAAAAACATTATCTTTGTGCCAAATGAATTGATCTTGTGTGATCCTTCAAATTTTGGAGGATTCGAAAGCATACTTACAAAATGCATAAGTAAATTCAGTTTTTGCATGACATGTGATGATAGTTTGGTTCTTCGAGACTTATTCTTGAGTTATTTCTTCATCTTTCAAAGCTATGATGAGTCTCTGAGGCTTGTGTGAACTCTTTCCATGATCCTAACTACATTGATCATAGTGTAAACCTACTTTCTCAAATTTTGACAAACTACACTTTAAGTTTACTTAAAGTGTTTCAAAAACTTTGCAAGCTATATGTGATATTTGGACCATTCATTCCATTAAAAAATATATTTATCTCATCCATTTATGAAAAAGCTTTGTATTTAGGCTAAAATTATCCAACATATTTGATTACTCAATTGGCTTGACCATCCTACTAGTCATGGAACCTATAATTTTATCAAGTTTATTCGTTGAAGTATTACTTACAAAAGGATTCTACCTAGCTCTTAGAAACACTTTGAATAAATGAGACACACATGAATGAAAATAAATAAATAAATAAAACACACCAAAAAACCACCCAAACAATATAAAAGAAACAAATAGAGAAATTTGCAAGAGCACTTCGAGGTAAAGACAGACCTATCTACCTATGTACAAAGATCATGAGACAACACTAGTAGCAAAATTTAAGATACCTCCCATAGATATCGATGAGAAGGATCTCTCCATTCAACCTATCAAGCTCAAATACATTTCTCTCCTTAAAAACTATTATAACATAAGTCCCACTCTAAAGAACATCAAACTTGGAATGCTTTTTCAGTTTTACATAGTCCTCATCCTATTTGAAGACTATATCACCTTATTGGAATGTATTTGTAGAATATATCTTGTCAAATGACCTCTTCACATGGTTATAATTGTATAATATAATGTGCATAATAGTTTCCCTTATCTCATTTAGTTGTCTTATCTCATTCAACTTTATCTACATAACATCATCCTCTAGGAGCTCAAGTTGATGTGAAAGCTCTAATGCTAAAAGTTTAAGAGATATATGAAGTTTAGCTTCTTTCCCATAGATAATAAGTTATAAGGAGTTTAAAATAGATTTTTTAGGTGTCACTCTATCTACCCATAGGTTATTTCTTAGTCTAGTATGCTACTCCCTCTGACCATCTTCCATAGTTATCTTGATAATCCTCAAAAAGTTCTTATTTGTGGACTTTTCTAGTCTATTACCCTATGGGTAATAGTTAGAGGATGATTTGAGATAAATACCATGTTAAAGAGCCCACTCACATACCTTATTTATAATAAATTCCAATGTATTATTGTAAATTATTTTATAAGGCACATCGAATCTGGTCACAAGGGTATCATAAATGTCCAAAACATAAGCTTCATTAGCTTCCTTGAGGGTAGTTGCTTCAACCCAACTTGTAATGTAGTTTGTAGTTTTAATGATCCATTTATGTCCTATAATTAATGGGGGTTTATCATCCCTATGAAATATAATCCCCATTACATGAAAGTTTTTTCTACTTGTATGGGTTAAAAGGGGAGGGAAGCTAATTTCTGCTTGCTAATAAACATTGCACATTTTGGGCATTTTCCTACCCAAGAGTGTGCATATATAAAATTTGTGGGATAAAAGTACCTATATATAATGATATTAATGGGTATGGTATTTTAATAAAAGCTCCCACTAATTAGATCATAATGAAACTACTCAAATAACTTGTCTCTTTGCCATGATTCTACACATCTCAAAAGCATGACTCCTATGTCTCTCTTGAAAAGTAATCCATATATCAAGACATAAGGTATAATTTTCAACTTGAAGTGCATTATCTTTTCTCTATCTATCCCCATAGGACATTGGTTTGACTCAATAAATCTAAGTATATCATGTGTCCAACTAAAAGGTGTGTTGTGTGCAGGTACTTGGTGGCTATCATGGACTACCAACACTTGATATTTAGCTTGTTTTACCTTAGATTCAAGGTGTTAAAATAACCATATAATCCTTATAATTTTATTAACCCTAATCTCAAGGTCATACTCCATTAATTTTATCACCCATTCAACTCTTTTCTCATTGAGGTCTTTATTGAGTATAAACTCTTTAATACTTGGGTGTACCACCATGAGTGTGATCTTACTATTAGATAACACATGCTTAAATTTATTCAAATATCTCATTACTACATAAAAATATATAAATCTCCTCATACCCCTCTAATTATTGACTAAATAAAGTAATAGGTTGTTCTAAACCTTGCTCATTCTAGTACATCAACATGGTAGAGATTGCATCTAATGTAGAGAAGGCATACAATCAGAATTCATTATTAAAATTAGGATTAAGAAGTGTAGGGGCATGATATATGGCTTCATTTATTTCACCAAAAATCCTCTTACCTTTTTGTCTATGTAAACTCCTTACATTTCTTAACATGTAAGTAAGAGGCTTGATCATATTTGCAAACCCTGGGATAAACCTTCTTATAAAATTAATCTCTCCTAATAAACTCTATAGACCTTCTTGTGCTTGGGTAAGGGTAAGGATAATATGGACTCAAATATTTTAGTATCTATGGAAATACCATCCTTGGACACTACATGTCCTAATATCCTACCCTCATGAACACCAAATATACATTTTTTAGGATTCAATGACACACCAAATTCTCTGCATCTTTCAAATACTAACCTCAAGTGAGCAATGTGATCAAATAGGTCCTTTGAGAAAATAGTGATGTCATATAGGTATATGATCACCATTCCATTGATAAAACATTTAAATATAACATACATTACCCTCCGTAAAGTTTTTCCAACATTGGATAGTTCAAAGGGCATTGCATATATAAATAAGTGCCCCACTTTATGGTAAAGGTAATCTTATGCCTATCTTTTTCATTGACCATAATAAGATTATATCCAGAGCATCCATCAAGAAATTAAAATATTTTATAACCCACTACCTTTTGAATAATCCAATCCATTAAGGATAGTGAATAATAGTCTTTTAGGGACACTTTATTGAGGTCCCTAAAGTCAACACATAAACATATATCCCCATTATTATTATTCACTAGTGCAAGGTTTGACACCCATGAGGAATGCTTAATTGGGAATATTATCTTTGATTCAATCAACTTAAATATCTCCTTTCTCATAAACTCTTCCACTTTTAGGTTGATAGGACTTTGTTTCTACCTAACTAGTTTTGCATTGCTCTCTAGTTCAATGATATGTTGTACAAGTTTGGGATTAAAACCCTTAAAATCCTTGTATTCCCATGTAAATACATCAGATAACTCTTTTCATAAAGAAATTTTTTTATCTCTCTTCTACTATGTTAATCTTTCCTAACTTAGATAATTTGTCTTTGAAGATCTCTATCCTTTTATAATGTTCCTCCTTGGCTGAGATGCATGCCTTGCCTTTTCTCACTTGGTCATATTCATTGAATATGATTTTCAATGTCACAATCCCATTAGGTATCTATTTATATCTTATATTCATTATTTTATCATCATACTAATTTTGGAAATTATTTTGATTCTTATGGTAAAATTCTACCTCCTACATCAAAAAACATATAATTTGGTCATCATTATCAAACACCTACCAAATCACCTCATTGTCAGGTATAGATGGCTTGCATATGACCTTGATCTTGTATTGACTCTAGTTTCTTATGATTCCTTCTAAAATCCGATTCTAATCTCTAATGGCTGCAAGCCTATATGCATATTGATTTTCCTCTCTTGGTGTGGATTGTATATTGAATGCCAAGAAGTTCTCTATGAGATCCCATATACCATGTTTTTAAGATTTCAAAAGATGGTTTTTGAATCCAATTATTCCTCTAATTTGATTCAAAATAAGATCACTATCACCCTTAACTTGAATAATTTTGACACTCGACACTTCTTCTTCTTGCCTCTTGCTAACCATGTAAAAGAGCCTCATATTCAACTAAGTTTGAAGTGCAACTAAATTAAAATCTTGTAGCTAAATAGTACTTCTAATCTAAGGGTGAAACTAGAATGAATCCATCTCCACTACCATTCTTTAACCTTGATCCATCAAATAATAAAGTCCATAGACCATCTTCCTCTTGAGTGGTGTTAGTTAGGCAAGGTATAGAATCACCCTCATCATGCATATAATACACCCTTAAGCTTGATTCTTCAATATTAGTGTAGGGATCAAATCCATGATTTTCATCTACCAATTCATCTAAGTACATGTTTGAAATTCTTTCAATATGGTCATGAGGCTCTTGCTTATTGGAATTTTCATCTTCATCTAATATGGTATAGTTGACATTTGAAAGGTTAGGCATATATGGCTCTAAATAGAACCTAGAGATAGGTTTTGACCTAATAGTGACCCTAGTCCCATATTTGGTCTTAAAAACCATGTATTACTAGTTAGAAGACAAATAGCCCCCAATATTATTCAAATTTCATACACATGGTGTCAAATGGTGCCTTACCCATGTTCCCTTGCTATTGAATTTGAGTTTTTGATGATGTCATGGTAGGCATAATATCTTGATTCATTGGAGGGCCTTGTGGTGGAGGAATAATTATGTCATGGCCTTGGAATGAAATAACATGTTACCAAATAGGATCTTGATACATTTCTCCACTTGTATCCATTACCATCTCATTGGACTATCCTCCTAGTTGCCATTGACCCTCTTATGCAAGGTTATTTTGTGTGGGTAAAAAGGCTCTTGAGATTCTTGTAGTTATGGGTTTATAACTATTATAAGCCCTACCTTAGGTAATTTATCATTGGTATTGTTAATTTGATGTATAGGGGTGTATATTGTAGGATTTCGAATAGTATTAGGTTTGGAAGGGAACTTGGTATGCCCTATATGAAGTCTTTTTTGTATCTCTTTATATCCACTAGCTTGTTGTTTTGTGCCTTCAACAAGTTCTCAATCCTTGTAAATTTTTCCACTTGACCATCATTAGGTTGGGATTGATTGTTTGGAGTGGGAAATGGAGCAATGTTAGGTGTAATTGGATGAAGCTTAGGAAAAAGTGGCATGTGAGGTCTTGGCATGAGTTTCCTTACTTGTATCAAATAGTTTTCTACCCTTATAGATATCTCATAGGCCTTAGGTAGAGTTGTCCCACCCATAGATTGAATCATGACTACAATGTCTAAATTTAATGCTCTCAAATATTAAAGAAAAATATAATTAGGCATGGGTTTAATGATGATAGGGATCCTATCCCAATTCTTTTGGAATCTAAAGTTGCAATAAACCATACATTTTTGGGATGCCCTCTTGATTGAGGTGAGTTATTCAAAAAGTGACACGTGGTCACTTCTATCCTCAAAATGTTTACATAAGCACTCACTAAAATCATCATAAGTATTTATTGAGGTAGGATCTAGACCCTTATACCATTTTAGTTATTTACCTTTCAAGGATGTGGCTAGTAGTTTCATGGCTATATTCTCTTGTGTAATGTTATATATTGAATAAAGGTTTGCAAAGTCAGCTATGTGCTCTATAGGGGTGGTGGTTTTTTATCTTATAAAGTATGGTAGACTCTTAAAATAGGTAGTAGGTATATCATCATGTTGATGAAGGTTAAGAGGGATGCAACCATTGAAGGGTACAAAATCTTGCATTTTGGGCCTTACCATTTGAAGGGTACAAACACTGCTTAAAACAATATGATGACTAGGAGATGAATATTTATTTTGGCGATAAGGGCCTATCCTATTAAATATTGATATTTAATATGAAATAGAATGTGGATTGATGAATTCAAAGGGAATACCTTTACTATCTAACCTTCTAGTAACCTTTGACATGAGAGGTGTTGTCTGGATGATGCTATGAACTCTACAACTTAGAGAATCTTTAGCTCCTGATGATGATGCATGTCTCCCTCTACTAAAAATAATTATTCTCAACTCTAGAAATTAGCTATGCCAAATATAATGTGACCCATTGGGTTTTATATAAAATTTTATAGACCTAGCTTGCACCCCATCTAATCAAATTATTATTTAGGTCCTCTACTCAAATTTAGTCCAACATGGAATGAACCTAGGTTGTGGGTTACCTAATGTTGGGTCAGACTTCTAGGATTTTTAATGAGACTAGCTCATCTGATATTATAATATAGTTATTCTCATAAACCTATACTTATACCAAGGAAAAGAAAATAAATATAAAAGGGACAAAACCTAGTCTAAATGGTGATACACTGAATGTTCAATGATCCACTCTCAACTTAGACACTTTTATGACTACTAATGAATCCAATTAGGACAAGACTAATCAAATTCTATGGCAAGGTTATAAATATGATTATTTTATATGAAGGCTAAAAAGAGACTTGAAACTTTAAGGACAGAAAGAGTTAGGTTTAATAAAAACACTATGGATTTATGACACTTCAATAGAAACCTCACTAGCCAACACTTCACATAACCTACAAGAAACCAATAGACTTGAAGCAAGGTATATGAAGGACAAATAATTGCTGAATAGGAAACATATACTCTATAAATCAAACTTAAATAAAACACACTTCACATTCAACTAGAATCTAATATGTCTTATATTTCTTTAAAAGAGTTTTACAAAGTGATTTTGGCAGAGCTTCACTATATCAAGATAAGGGATCCAAATAAAGAGTTTAATTATAGCATTTATAGGAATAAAGAAGGTAAGAGAGAGATAAATTAGCATTGAAGGGGTCATTATTAATCCTAATTTCACTTAGAAAAACCACCATCATAATCCTTCTCGAGTTCCTCTCTTGTATTAATGTCACTGTATCTTTCTCTAGTGTGATGGATAATGTGAAGATTAAGGCTAGGAAGCAATCTCCACTGCCACATGATACTTATTGAGATCCTTTGTATTTTACCCTTAATTGTATTCCTCAATAATACTTTATTTTATTTTTGGCATTCATTACATAGTCACCATTCTTCCATTACTTCTAAATCCTAAATATATATCTTTATGGATGAAAACTAGTCACCTAATTGGTTTTTGTATAGTTATGATTACATATGAAAATTTGTAGAATAGGTTTGCTTGGATTTG
Source organism: Torreya grandis (assembly GCA_037957365.1). Classification (NCBI taxonomy): domain Eukaryota; kingdom Viridiplantae; phylum Streptophyta; class Pinopsida; order Cupressales; family Taxaceae; genus Torreya; species Torreya grandis. The sequence goes on from JARHVA010003214.1 coordinate 149,862, forward strand.
AATGAGATGTAAAACCTATGTATATAATATTTTAAAAAACCTTACAAGGATTTAATGGCATTAGACAACTTTTCAAGTTCTACTCTTGGTTATCTAGATCACGTTTGACCTTGCATTTATGTATTCTACCTGCTCAAGGTAGCCAAATCTTTTGTCCAACATGTCTAACTTCATAGAATTCTCTTGAAACATTTTTCATATCTCAACCTAAGTTTAATTCATTCTCTATTTAAATTCCCTATCTTTTGAATTTTAATAATGATAATTGATCTTGATATGGGCTTCCCAAACTGTACCATCTGTAAGCTCCTTATTTGTCTCTAAGATATGCTAACTATTTGACCTTTCAATTCTCATTGATATACTTATGTAAGATTGAATTATAGCCATATATCTTATTATATATTAACATGGCTAAAACACTTATCACACATACATTTTCTCTTAGGATCCACTCACCTTTTGACCCATCACTCACCATTAGATCTACTTTATACGATTGATCATGCACCATCAATCTTATTGGACCCACTAACTTTATGAATTTACATGCACCATTATATCTCTATTTAATTACCTAAGATCTTGACACTTGTATTCAATGCATTTATGTTTAACTTTTGATTTGATGTTCATTATTGATCTTTGATGCATGATCAAATGTGTGTTGGTAGATGTTTGGGACCCACTGACTCATCAGGTTGCTCACTTTCCATTATATTTGATCTTAACTATTGAGATTTAGAAATTTTTAAACTACACATTCATCCTTCTAATATTTTAATTCAAATTTATATTTTATGTATCTTTAACCTAATGTCTGCATGCATGTTTCACTCTATAAGTCTAACTTTAAAGGTTTATATCTTGAGATAACAAGCTCATCAAGATACCAAATTTGCATAGGATGATTTTGAAAATAAATGAATTGATCCCATATGATCCTTTGGCTCTGAGAGGCTTCTTGATCATAATTATAAAATACACCAGTAAACTAGTTTGTTTATTTATGTGTCATGAGATTAAAGTCTGGTTCTTCTATACTGATGCTTAAATTGTTGCTTGATATTTCAAAGCTTTGATGAGTCTATAACACCTATGAAAACTTGTTCCATGATCCTGACTACATTAATCACCATGGAAACCTAATTTCTCAAATTTTGACAAACTACACTTTAAATTTACTTAGTATTTAAAAAGCTTTGCAAGTTGTATGTGATCTTTGGACTGCTCATTTCATCCAAAACTCTACTTATCTCATCCATTTAAGCAAAAAAATTGTATGTAGACCAAAATTGGCCAAAATTAACTAAACTAGAAGTGTGGATAAGTATAATCATGAGTTTAGGCTAATTAGAATGATGAATAAAAAATCAAGTATCATAATTTATTAAGGATAGAAATCATCTACATAGAAGTAGAAGAATAAAAGTTTAGAACTATTAAATTGAGCATTAGCTAAATGCATGTAAAATTATGATAACAAGTTCATAGTTTTAGAAATAAAATTTAATTTTAGTGACTATTTTTAACCCCTTTGATTATAGTGATGTATCAAATGTTAAATTACTAGATTAAAAGAAAAAGAGTTATACCTCAACTTACAATGTGTTGAGTGAAAGAGGATGTAGGCCACATGATAAACTATACTTCCAGCAAAATTGTAATGAAACATGTATAAATATGCCCTTGCTTAAAACAAAATTGGAAATAAAAGGTAATAAAAAATTTAGATCAAATAATAGGGAATGAATACACCTATTTAGATATGCAAACCATTTTATTTTTTGGTGCTAAACTAGGGATTGGAGATGGTGGAACCCTTGGAGAATTTATTCACTAAAACACCTAGATTACATTATGCATGATCTAATCCTTATTGGAAAGAGAGTGTGATAAATAACTCAATGTGTGATTTAATCCATCCTTGCATAACTCAACATGGGTATAGTGGATTTGAATCCTTGTATGAATTCTAATAGATCAATTCTAGTGAAAATGATGAATCAACCACTGTAGATAGAATAAAATTCATTTCTAGTGCAACACAACATTATTTTAATCTAGTGTATACAAAATAGAGAATTAAATTAGTTGGCATACATTATATAAAAATTTGGATCAATTTAGAGCAATAAATTGATCATGTGTTGCACACATGTCCCCAATTTAGAGCAATAAAATCAATATGTCCCTAAACATATTGATTTTGATAACTAAGTAATATCAAGTTAATTTTTGAGTAAAATATACATAAAATTTGTAACACATATTATGCATGATCCCCCCAAACTATGTAATTTTTTACTAAATTGGGACATAAAACCTAAAACTATTTCTAATTAACTATCACAAATTATTATATTTACTGAATGTAATTTTGAGAATTTTTTAAATTTATTATCTTTTATTGTTGGGATGAAAGCACATTATTTTAAACATAAATAAAATACACCCTTTTCCAAATAGAATGTTTTTGTTTGAAATTAATTTCTAAGTAAAATGTAAGTATGAACTAAAATTAGTTGATTAAATTCCATTATGAAATGAATTTTTTTATCTTAGTCTGTAATATAATACTCTATGTATTCCCCCTCTTTTGAGGTGAGTTGTGAATCATGCATAATAAATAGCTCAAAATAAAATGTTATGAAAATGATATTATAGAAAATATTGAAATTTGGATAATAATGATAATATTTTAGATCTTAGAATCATATTAATAATCTAAAAAAATAAATGTATGATACATGTAAAAATAAGCAAACATAGTGTCATGTCTAGATATATGTTAGTAATGATTCACATAATGAATAAATGATCAATATTGAGTATGTGAAATCTAATAGAAATAATCAACAACAGATGCATGATATGGATCATGGGATTAAAAAAATAGGTAGATGCATGATATCTATCATGGCATCACAATTTGAGTAAAAAAATGTAAAAAAGATTCATGGTCATGATGCTTACACAAAGAGCACACACAAGGACATATGCAACATGAAATAAGGCTAGGGTTGCACACACAAGAGACATGTTCAAATATAACACACACATATATAAGAAAACAATAAGGATTAGATATAAAAATAAGGACAGATTGAAATCTCCACAATCTAAATAATTTAAATACACAAAAAACATGAAGTAATAAATAAAACACAAAAATCATGCATGAATAAATTATGTCAATCTTTCAAGAGTTGATTAGTTATTTTTCAGGAATGGGCTATGAAAGACTGATTATCTATAAGGATAAGTGACAAAAGCAAGAACTTATAAAAATGTTCTTCAATTCTAAGGTGAACATAAATATAGATAAAAATGGTTTGTCAGAATAGACATGCCTCTATTGTTTCTAATCATCAGCCTTTGGATTATGAAATATTTGACATTACAAGGTAAGTACCATATTTTATATTCACATCATTTTATATTGATGAACCACTTCAAGGGTAACAAAATCACTTCCCCTTACTTCTTACTTAGATCTCTTGAGATCTTAGTTGAATATTTTCAATCTAATGTTGCTAATGACTTAATCCACCAATATTTTATATTCATCATTATTAAGAGTTAATAACCATTGTGGGGGAAAGAAGTGCATTCTAATGAAGAGGAAAATGATGATTTTTTTTAATGAGTGTAAATATGTGATGAAGGAGAGTGGGTGTATTTTGAATATATATAAGGATGAATTATCTTAGAAGACCCCTAATAATGTATTCTATAATAGAAACAAGTCATCCTAAGTCATCTCCATTATTAAAACTAAAAAATGCAAAGCCAAAGACACTATACAGTCTAAGCTGGAAAAAAATTGAATAAGTTTGGAAGAAGAATTTGAATTACTCCTAAAAAAGGAAAAGGGGAAGACTAATATGTTTTAGGAAGTAGAAGATAAGGATGAGGAGATTGAATAGGACAATGTTCACTTTCCCACATATTAATCCATTAAATTATTGGAGTTGGAATAAAAAATGTATAACTTGGGTTTTAAAATTGTTACTCGATTAGAAGCTTGGAATGAGATTAAAGTTAAAATATTAGCCTTGAATATGGAGATGGATACATTCAAGAGTGAAGGCATCAAAAATAGAATGGAGGTAAAAATACTCAAACCTACCCTAGAAAAGAGTCAAAAATGAAAAATGTTGCCTCCATGGCTGAGAACTCTAAATAATGACACCTTTAAAGGGATCAATAATAAATACAATGTGGTTGTGACTCCTTCCAAGAGCACATATACAATAATAAAGACATGGAATTTTTTACAGAAGGTCCAAGTAAAAGAAGTAGGGGCCACTTGAAGAAATAAGTTACCAATAAGCCCAAGGAAAATAATAATAATATTATTATAGTGGATTACACCAACTCTAAGGAGTCAACTACTTAATCTCTATTTGTTTCTCATATTAGTTTATTTTATTCTACTTTATCTTTTTATTTATGTTTTTTGTAGTTTTAGTGGTTTTTGGTGGAATATTGACAAAAGATTCTTTGATCTAGTTTAGTCTTGGTGGATTTTGACTCTTGTTTGATTTGTTTCTTGTCATTAATGATTATCTTTTGATACTTGTTTCAGTTATAAGAACCTTTAAACTTGTCTTTTTACCTAATAAAATAAAAAAGTGAAATTGATCTATATTATCAATTTGTACCATTAGTATATTCATAAAATTAGGTATCCAATAAGATAATAATGGAAAATTGAGTGAGAAAATAGGTAAATATTTCACACAATGTACTGTACTTATCATTGAATAATAGGGATAGTCATATAATGATAAAACCTATGTAAAATATGCCCCCAATAAACTTTCTAAGATGTAAACAAGTTGTGTATGGCCTATGACTTATTTAGATATCATGAAGTAGAGTTTATTTTTCACTAGTACAAGTCAATTATAATAAAAAAAGAGTATAATACGTGATAACATGGGTTATAACAGTGTTTTTATGTATAGTTTATATGTTTGAGATAGCATCACCTCTTGAAATTTCATATAAAAGTGAAATTATATGTTTTAAACTCACTCTTGAGTGCACTTGTGAATCATACTTGATATAAAAAATTGATATAGAGTAAGAATTCATACACTGAAGCACAAATCAATTGATGTAAATAAAATACACAAATCATGAATAGGTCTTAGTATATATAATGTTTTGGAATATTCTATGATTTGTATTTTTGAATATATAAAACCATGATAGTATAAAATTAAAAAAACACATCCAAGGGATGTGGATAATCAAATAGTGGATCTAGTGCAAGGTTATAAACTTATAAATATTAAAACTTGTCAAATTCCCATAGATCATCATCATTGTGATTATCATACCACTCATTCTCTATAATTTTATCATTATATTTTGGTTTTTTTTTCTGAATTTTATAGAAGCTTATAGCATATTTTTACATTTTTTAGGAAGCTTCATATGTGGTTTTTGGAAAACTCCACTTTGAGCCATGGTTATCATTTATGTATCTATAATTGTAATCAATACCATAAGGAAGAATACAAATTTTAATATCCTCAAATTTGAATGTAATATAGTGTTATAACTTATCAACTGTATCTTTGACTTCATGTAACCATTTTTTACCTAATATACCACTTACATAATTTCTTATTTGCATAACAAAAATTAGTGTTCCACAACTTTTAGACCATAAATAACTTGTATTGTAATATTTCATATTTAATCTTATCAATATATATCTTTCTATAATTTATATTGACCATGAATTATGTGTTTAATAAATGTAAGTGTACATACATTTGGATTTGATTCCTCATCAATTTGTATATTATTTATATACACATTCTCGATTTAAACATGAATAGTCAAATAATTCCTTCTTAGATGGTTGTAATTTATGTATATTTGACCTTGATGTTGAGCCTTAGTAGGCGGTAATATGTGTTTTATAATCTAAATAGTGCCTTTATGCTTACATTTATAAATTTCATGTTGTAATGTTGAACACATATCGATAACGTGCCTTGTTATTTTGTAAAAATGACAAAAGGGTTTTTCCTCTTGATTTGATAATATGCTACTCTTTGTGTGTGTGTGTGTGTGTGTGTGTGTGTGTGTGTGTGTGTGTGTGTGTGTGTGTGTGTGTGTGTGTGTGTGTGTGTGTGTGTGTGTGTCTGTGTGTGTGTGTGTGTGTGTAATTAATATCATGCCTTGGTATTTTGTAAAAATGACAAAAGGGTTTTCCTTCTTGAGTTGATAATCTACTATTGTGTATATGTATGTATGTATGTATCCACACACACACACACACACACACACACACACACACACACACACACACACACACACACACACACACAAATGTGTGCGCGCATGACTTAATATTGGTAAAATTAAATTTTATATTGAGTAACATCTATAGCATAGCATATGGTTTATTATATGCATAATTAGCTTATTCTAATAACTAGTTCTATATCTAAAAATTTCCACATTATTTATTGAAAATGCGAACAATGCCCCATTAATACTTGTAATGCATTGGTCTATGAATTATGCCCATAATCTCTATAAATTCTAGATTTGACAAATATGTCAGTCCATGGTACACTTGATAAAATATTATTATGTGTATTATATATGTTGTAAAACATATTATTTCCTCTATCAACATATGGAATCATTATTTTTCCTTTAGTTGTGGTCACCAAAATGATAGTCTTTGAATCATATATGTATTCATATGGGCCAATTGGTGTAATATTAAAACCACAAAAATAGTCCCGAATATTCATGTGTATTATATTTGTATCATTATCATAACTAACATCAAAATCACCATCATTGTATTTTATAGATATTAAATTTAGATCTTCTAAATTTATTAGTAAAAGTATTATTCAACATCCTCCTTTTTTTTACCTTTCTAGGTGAATGTTTTTATTCTAAAACATATAGATTTCATTTTTTGATCATTTTATCTAGATCACTAGTCTCAAATGTATGAATTTCCTCTATAGATATGATTTATGGTGGTGTAACTATAGTAGATTGAGGTTTTTATAACCATGATTAGTTCTTAGTAGTAAATTTTGTAATCTTATAGTATTTCAAGGGTTGATTATCACTAAGGCATGTTTATAAGTATTCATCATGTATAAATTAGACACATCATTTTAGAGTATAAGGTACACCTTTCATTACATGTATACATTCACTACCCACTAGTAAATTATAGTTAAAATGACTAGGCATTATTTGAAACTGAGTAGATAATATTTTGGGCCCTACCTTGATATCCAAAGTGATAGAACTCAAATCTTAGTGAGAAAAATCATCAAAGAATTTGATATTATTACATGTATTTTTATGATAATCCATGTTAATACCCATTACTTGTAACAATAGATTGAAAATACTCAACCTTAAACCATGTCAATCAACACCATTTTTATTGTTGTACTTTTGATTTAAACTTGTATAAATAAGGGAAGATTCTAATCACTAGTAGATTACAGAAGAAAATCCTAATTTATAAAATATTTTATATCATTTCGAGTATTTATAATATATTAAAATGGAGTAATGTCATGAGGCATAAGTGTTTGATTGAATGATTGATATAAGATATCCTTGAAAATAATATTTTTGTAAGCAAATTATAACATAGAAATCTTAGTTGGTGTTTTCATTAATTGATCAATAATATTATACCTTTTATATTGATTAATTGGTTTTGTTAGATGTGATTTAGGATGGAGAGGGACTGTTATATATTTTTCCTCTTATCTTTCCTAATGAAGCACCTGACCTTGTCTAGTGACAATAGATCAGACCAAAGCATCTATTATAAGACTATGGAGAATAGTAAAAGTAGTATATGAGATAAGATAGTTGGGAGGTCTAGGAATAAGAAGAATAAAAAGAACCATATAATCCATATAAAATATATTATTAGTAGTTTGAAACTCAAACTAGTCCATGTAACAATAAGCATCATAAAATTGTTCATTATTAAGCTCTTGATTGATATGGGATTTAATGTTTTTACTCTAAATTATGCATCCATGGAATGGCATGAAATTGAAATATTTTACATGGTGCATGCAAATAATAAGTTAAATATACCAAAAAAAATTTAATTAATAAATAACACATAGATTAAGTCATTATGATCATGGTTAGTATGGAAAATAGAAAATCTGAAATCTGAAACCCTATACAAGTGTACCAGTATGCTTTATCAAAAAATTAGAAAAATAGATATTAAATCCTAATTATGAAAAAATGTTGTATAAAATGAGACTAAATAAAATATGGAATAAATCATATAAAATTTATTTTCAATTTTTTATTTTTAGAAATATGCTAAAAAAGGAAGATCCCAAAGAGAAATAACTTAGTTATAAATCAAGCATGCAAGACTATGACTATAATTGTGAAAATAATTGTATGGCTATGTGAGGTTATTATGAATTAGGGACATGGATTCACGTATGCATGTGATAAATTTGTGTTAATTGGATGATTTTGGTTTGTGTTAGTATTCATAGGTCATGCCAATGTATGATAGGGTTTTAGCTCTTTGCATAAATTTGGATTAGTGTGGTTTTACGTATATTTCCTATGTGCATGATTGGATCTATGTGATCTATTGTTGAATATGTTTTATACCATATTCACTTAAAACTATACCTAAATAAAAAAATGAGGGATACACAAAATAAATGATACAATGGAGTTAGTTTCTAAAGTTTTGCTTGACCTCAACACCCCTTATGTTGAGCATTGCCTACATACCAATACTCTGAAGAGGGATACAAATATATGTTGTTCTCCCATGCTATGGTGGTGTGTGTGAAATACTAGTGTAATTATATATGTTGGTGCAATCTTGGTGTAATTATTTCATTAAAAAATTATTTATGACCTTGGATGTGTATTCAAACTTAGATAAGGGCTATCAGGGTTATATGACTTAGAATTGAGAAGAATATATGCTTCCTTTCAATGTGTATTTATAATAAATATTAAAATTCACAGAAGTAAAACCTCCCCTAAAAAGGATATAAATTACATTTATATAGTCATGTTTTAAGAATTTACTCAAATGAGACTTTTAAAATATGGAAGACAACCATTTAATTAAATTTAGATTTGATAGAAAAAAAGTCATTGTTTGGCAAGAGGACATAGTTTGTGGATTCAAACACTACTAATAAGTGGGATTATCTTGAATGAGTTGCCTTGTCTAAGGAACAAAGGAAGCTAAACTAGAAGTGTGGATCAATATAATAGTGATTTTAGGCTACCTGGAATGAGGAATAGGAATATCAAGCATCATAATTACTTAAGGATAGAGATTATTTACATAAAATCGAGGAAAATTAGTTTGGAACCATGGAATTGATCATGATCTAAGTTCATGTAAAATTATGGTCAAACGGGCATTATTTTATCAATAAAAAATAATTTTAATGACTATAACACCACATAATTTATGAAAATACACTTACCTTATAATTATTTCCTAGTGAAATTGAGACTTGGTTTAGAATACCATAAAGAGAAAATAAACATGAGGATTTCTTTGGAAGGAAGGTTTTAAAAAGGGATTTAGCAATGAAATTGAGCATGTCAATTATCTCTCCTAATTTCTTATTCACATATAACCTTTTCTTATTCATATAGGTTTGGGTCTAGCCAAACTCATCTATGGCTAGAATGCACTCCGTAGGTAGGCTAAAGCCATAGTTTAGGATTTTATTCTTTCTGAACAACCCTACTATTCAAGCACCTAAGGTTTTAAAATCACCCCCTCAAGGTTCCCCACAATAAATCCCCCATGTAAGGCTAAAGTAAAATGGCACCCTAGAATAATCTTCCCTATAGAATTGGCAGAAGGCCCTAGGAAACACACTCAAGCTAAAATATCGAAGGAAAAATAAATCATTCTTGTGAAGGACACTACTAATGCTGAAGACCCTTATGAGGGACTCTCCTCCTAGTTTGATTTTGGTTTCTTATTTTCTTTTTGTTATAAATACTATAACATTTTTATTTTTGGTTTCTTAGCCCTGTTGATGACCTATTGATACTCTTGTATTACACTTTAGTGGTTTTAGGTCCCTATAAACCTATATTTTATCTTATCAAATAATAAATATTATGATAATTTATTGTTTTAAGGAACTATTCCTATAAGGATGTTGGTGAATAATGTGTGATGTAATCTTATGAATATATTTTCACCTACTATTAAAACTAAACATTGAGATAAAAATATACAAATGGGAGTGGGGAGAGTAGTAAGGTAATTATGAATATAATGAGGTAAGGATTTGAGTGTTGTATTCCAAATTTTCAACTAGGTTATGAATAAAATTTATATCTAATGTTATATTTCTAATTTTTAGTGTAAGAATAATTAAAATTATGATTAGTGATGGATATGATAGGAAATAATTACATATTTAAGGCTAGGGAGTATGACCTTGAAAACAATTGGAGAATGTTCAAGTTTTATAAGGAGAATAACATTCACTTTAAAATAAGAGATTAATGGCCACAAAGATTTTTTAGTCAAACCATAATCTACCACACTAGCTCCAAAAATATAAGGATAGAAAGTAAAGTCACATAAATCAATAAATAATGAGATTCCAATTATCATTGACAAGTCATGATTTTCACCAAGTTTGATCAAATGTATCCTATAAGGTGTAGTGGAATTGTTAGTTTATTTTCTTTAAATGTCCAACTCTTCTGCTATCTCTTGTAATCTTAATGAATCTAAAATAGAATAAAAGTTTAATCATTGTAGTTATTGTATAAGAATTAAATTATCCTAATATTGAAACATATCCTATTATTGAGAACATGAAGATAAATATCAAAGAATGGAAATTCAACATCCCTTTCCATAGCATATGGTGAGTAAACTAGGTTGAATTACTAAACTAGTATATAAAGTTTCAAATTTGAAGCTCATCTATCAATTGATATCCACATCATTTTATCATGTTATTCAAATTCATCCACATGAATTTTGGAGGTTCAATTGTCTCTCATAAGGAAAAAAATACCACATGAACATCTAGTCTCTTGGAAAATAATTGTCCTATACTTGGAGAACGATGTGAATTCAAAGAAATTTAGTTGAGGATTATTTCTTGTTTCATGAGTCTCTATGAGAAATATCATGTATTTAATCTAGATAACATTACTTGAATAACCTCGAAAAAATAAAATATAATCTCCATAATTACATAAGGCAATTGAGATAAATGTTTGAGGGAAAATATACACCATATTACATCAAGATATTTTAGTAGCCATGGCTTGGGGTGAATTATGCATATTACAACTTTACCATTTATCATAACAACCCATTTACCTTACCATTTTACATCAACCAATTTGTATTTTTTACATTTAAATTATTTATACTACTACCTATTCATGTCCTAATCTAGGTATACATTTGGATCAAAACTGAAGATAATATTTTTTAGTTCCAAAGTAGTTATCTTATCCTATACATTATGTAAATCTAATGGTGAGAGAGTTATCTAGTAGATATCATTCCTTATTTATAGGCACATTCTAAATTTTAAGTTTTTTAAAGGAATTTATTAGTTATTTTTAAGGGATGTGTTCCTTGTTAAGCCCTATAAATTTAAGTTTTAAACCTTGAATTATATTTATTTTTATTCTTGAAGTATATAAACACAACAAGAATCATACAACCACCATAAAGCATTAACCTGACATAAGCCAAAATTAAGAGGGATACAATGTTGATTCACTTGTCTATAATTTAGAATTTATCCCCAAGATCATGCTAAAATATAACTTTAAAAACAACATTGAGACAACTATCAAAATTAACCTTAGCCATTGCATATGCAATCAGCTCCACATGTTTTCTTTGGTAGGCTATATGGCCACATCCACTTCTCTTCATGTTCTCAAGAAAATCTTGCCACCTACCTCTTCCTAAGTGATCTTGGGAAAACTCCATGTGGTAAAAATTCACTAACCTATTTCCCTATCTCTATACAAGGCTAGTACAACTTCCTTGGGGCTGCAAAGAAGTGGGATTATGCCACATGACAACATTTTTCTATCCCACTAGCCCAAAAGATTTTTACTCAATATAGATGCCTCTAAAATAGTAGAGAAATAAGATTTTATCATATGGTGGCATCCCACTCACCTACTTATTGATGGGCTTTGTGCCTAGTACATACATCTATAGAAGAGTAGAGAAACTATATTTTTTTACATGTAAACATCTCACTCACCTACTTTCTCATGGACTTCACAGCTATTACAGACATCTTAAGAATAGTAGGTCACAAAGATGATGTCAAGTGGAAGCATCCCTTGAGCCCACTTGCTCAAAGGATTTATAAGCTACACAAACATCTATGAGATAACATTTTGTTATGATGATGCCATGTGGAAAAATATTTCAAGCCCATTTACCTAGAGGTTATGTAATCCATACATTAATTTTAAAAATTATAGAGTTACAAGATTGTGCCATGTGGAAACATCTTTCTATCCCACTAGCCTGGTGCAAATTATACAACTGACTACATTAATGTCACTCCCAGGCCTTTAATATGATGACATGTGGCTTCCTCTAAACCACTCACCAAAACATCATGAAATCAACTTAAGCAAAATTCCAAAGAAAATCCAAGATGATAAATAGCCTAGTTAAAATTATCTAAAATTGTTCAGATGATACCACATGGCATCATGTAGCTAATCTTCTAAAAATTATGTGAATTAGCTAAGGAAAAAGCTATGGGTATACCTATCTATAAGGCATATAAGGTAAAGTGTAGGAAGATGAATTAAGTCAATGAGGAAACCTAGCTATTTAAAAAGGCCTAAATTTGATTGAGTAAAAGCTTTCAAACAAATCAAAATGTGACTAATGTAATTAAAGGTTGATTATGTCATTTCTCTATGTAGACCAATTTATCAAGGTTAAAATCTAATGATTTAAATGAAGTGCATAAAACACGTATGGCCAACTATGAAATTGATCAACCAACAAAGAAAGAATGAGTCTAAGATGATGAAAAAAATAGATGTTCTCTTTACATTAAACCAATATTATCATTGGTTTATTCAAATATTTCATAAACATCAAGAAAGATTAACCTAAAAGCTAACTCATCTATAGCTGAATCTTATATTATTATTATGGAGACCTCATCTATTAAATCAATGATAATAAGATTAAGCTAAGGATTTACTAAGGTTTAAAGAAACAAATTATGGGATTATATTGACAAAACATTGATAATCAATAAATAATATCTAAAAGGGTCTTAATGGTTACACCCATCTAGTTGCCTTGTATTATTAATGTTTTATCCCAAGAGCTATGTTATGTTACTTATTCTCCCCCATTTTTATTAGGACTCTACAAGGTATACCTTATTCAAACCTAAAGGTTTCATTCCTTGTTAAGAATATAACATAAGAGTTAAATTCTAATAGAGTTATTCTCTTAATGTGAAATGGTTCTAATAGGGGAAGGTTTACAACATTTTACTTATTCACCTACTAAGTTTTAGGAAACTCTTCCATAAGACATAACCTTGAATCAAAATAATATCAATCCATAGAACTATTAAGTTTGATTATATTATTATTCTCAGTAACAATCACTCAACCATTTATTTGAGTTCCACTTATTTATAGATAATCTTAGTCCATAATGTAAATTCCAATAGAATACATGAGGAGGCACAATGCTTATTTCTTAGGCTAAATGACAATAAGTTTTGAGTAAGTATTATATATTCACCATTTTATTAAAAGATCCATATGGGCTTAAAATTTATTTCCGACTTGATATATTCCTTCTATGGATATATAAAATCAAGGCCTATTGAGATCCTCCATAATAATCTTTCTAAGAGTTGTTAAATATTTGATGTTTCTTAAATTGAACCTTAATGATGATTAGCCCACAATATCCATACTAGTTGAGCCTAAGTCATATCATGAATGGGTTTACATAACTAGATTCATATGATAAGAACACAAGCTATGTTTATTATCAAAGGCATAGGTAGAATAATTACTTGCCTTCATACTTAAATGTTTCTTTCACATTGAATCATATATACATGAGGTATCATAATATATCAAGATACACTACACAATATAACTATATAATATTTAGCTAAAGATATAATATATGTATTAAGGCCATTAACTTGGCCAAACTTAGTCATGAACATAAAATCCTCCACAAGGATTAAATTTTCAACATGGATTCACCATAAGGAGGTCTATTAATCCTATATAATAATTAGACTATAAAATAGTTATCCATAATAATAACTAGTACATTTAGCTGGTAAAATTTCTAATAATGATAGCTCACACTTAGCCCAAAATCAATCATTAATACATAAATAAAATAAGTTCAGATGAGAACAATTAATCCTTAACTTTTATCTAGTTATAAAAAGAAAAAACTCATGAGTAGTCAATAGATGAAGACAAGATCCTCTTCACTCTAAGTGAAAATTCAAACAATGGAAGGTGGGCTCACATCCTAACCTTTTTCCATCATCAAGTGACTTCTCTACGCACCCTTGAGTATGACTCTTAGATCTAGGCATGTTCACATCATGGTGAAAGGCAAGTAAAAGAAAAAAGTATTCAATATTTCTTGGGGTCAAGGAGATAGCTAATCACAAGGTGATAATCTAATCATCTCATAGTCAATAGGTTACCAACCTCAAATCTATTTTCAGCAAGTATAAAACACAAAAGGAGAGAACACAAAGATCACAAGGATAGAACTCATTAGGAATACATCCACTATGGTATATTCTATAATAATTCATGATAGTAATTACAAAACATACCATAATGTCCAACATGGGAGACTTAACCCTTCCTCCATTGTGAAGAATACAACCTTTCAATGCATTAGTAGTCTTGCATGATAAAACCATATTATCCAAGTATGAAGAAAAAAAATAATTAGAAGTATCATGGAGGAGTATCTCAAATCTAAACTCCCACAGAAGGGGTATTAACACTATGGGTGATCCAAGCATAACCATAATAAAATAGTGAAGTGGAGAAGTAAGGTAACTTCCTTACTCCTCTCAAACATAATAGCTCAATCAAGAATCACAAAACCTTCTTTTAGTCAAATAACAAGATATTCAAGTCAATAACATACATATAAAATGATTCAAGACCTTTCATGGACAGTTTTAAAAGGTTTCTACCATCTAATTCTCTCCCTTTCTAGGCTCTCTTCTTGTTTCTCTTATCTTCTTCCTTTATTCCCAGGGTGGCCAAAAATGTTGAAGGTATCAAACCCTTTTCTTAGATATCTACCCTCCTCAAAATGGTACTCTCTCCTCCTTACAACCTAATCAAAACATGACATGTGCCTATTCTCTCCTTGGATTGACAAACCAATCTATTGTCTAGCATATGCCTTCATAAATGGATTTTCTCTTTTCCAATCCAAATTATGCATGGAGGATCTACGAGAGTCCTATGGTTACTTCTAGGACAACCCACCTCCCTACATAGGGCTTAAGTAAAAGGTAATTAATGGACATGTATGTAACTCTATTATAAGGCATTTTAGACATTCGTCTACTTTTTTGTCATGAATTGAAGATGACCAACCAAAGGTGTTTCATCCAACCCATCAGTGATTACAATCCATTAAGACATGTAAATACTAAGGAAAGGGTTAAATGTCATTAAAGGCATTCAACTTGGATCAGTTGAGGTTTCTAGACAATATAAGGATAGAGATAGGATCACATATGATGTGATAATGCTTAGTGTAGTCCTTATTCCTTCACGGGAAATGATATAATCCTACATACTTATTTTACCCATGAAATATGTTATCTTAATAGCTGAGGATCATAATAATAATCATACTAGATCATTTAATTAAACCAATGTAAGTAGGTTGTTAATTAATTCATAAGGTAATGAAATGGGATCAATATAGCACATAGTAAAGGTATAATCTTAATTACAACATAAGGCAATAATTTAATTAATAATTAGCCAAATATTACCATTTGAATGATCCACTCACCTTAAAATTAGCACCACCAAGGGAGTATTACCATCAATCTAGAATACTCACCTTGTCCATAACTAAAACATGTTTCAATCAGTCATGAATAAATTTTTTGTCTAGAGTTAAATAAGAGAATCAATGGTCCATATTTATTGTGTATCCAAAGGTGAGATCCTTATAGTCCCCCTGGTAGAGATCTTAGTCTTTATCAATAAATGATATGCTAATAAGTAATTAAATTCCCTTGTTATTCATAAGGTGCATTCATTGTTGTTAATCTTTGTTTGTGGATTTTTATCCCTCTCATCTTTATCCTCCCTTTACACTTTTATATAGAACTAAAAGTATCTATAGGTTGTATTCTTTGTATATATAGGTTTTCATAGGTGTTAACATTGTACCATTTGTTATCCCTCCTAACTTTGTGTTGTGTTACCTTACCTCAATGCAAAACACTTATGTAGTGTGCTTAGTTTGAAGACTTTCTATCTAGTTTGTTAATTTTATTGTGTTTTTAAGTGGGTGAGTTGCTCACTCTATTCTTGGTGTATCACCTTTTAAATTTTATTAACCCTCTTACATTTTCTCTCCCTTTTCCCCTTTGTCAATTTTAGGTTTAATTCTAGTAGAACATTTAATTCTACTCTTTGTAGGTCTATGCAATGAGCCTAAACTAGGTGAATTTAGAATAAAAGGAAGTCATCATACTCTATAGGTTCATCCTAAGGAATTAAATAGTCCCACACCTTGGAGGTGATCCCATTATTATAATGAGACACAAAATCTCTCTCTAGTGTGCATTTCCAAAGTGATAGGCATATGTGTGCCTCATTTTAGCACTTGTGAGATCCTTTCACACACATGTGCACATTTTAAGTGATAAAAATTTATAACATACTTAATGGAACCCTTCAGATATTTTATGAAGAATTTGGTGCAATTATTAGTTGACAGCGTTAAAGACACTCTATAGAGCACCTCATGACTCCAAAAAAATTTGGTCCATAAATATTAGTCCCTCATTTATATTTCAAGATAAATGAGGTCATCTAAAAAAGGTGTTGACATTAATTTCATCAAGTTACCTATACCCTCTAAAATAATAAGAGTTAGAGCATCCTCATCCCCTATCAAGAGGGCTAATAATGCAAGACATCCTTATCATAGAGCTCAGTCTACACACTCATTTGGTAGATTCCTCATACATAAAGGAATAATATTCACCATCCCATTCATGGATGGTCTTAAAAACCAACCCTTTGTTCCCTTTAATGGAATTAATCCATTGATCCTTCCCCAGTGTGATGATATTATCATAGATACTATTAAGAACATCCACTAAAATTATACTATCCCAATAGAGCATATAAAAAACACCACAAGTATTTAATCCATCCATAATGTGACTAGATATAACATTTTAGTGTGAATTATTACCTCTTCTTTATAAGGGAGAGTGATCTAATGGTACCATATTTTATGGTATGGTACTATTCAAAATTGGGATGAATTAGGCATGGCACTATTTAGATAGTTGGAATAGAAGAGTGACCACATGTCATTAATAGAGTAGATCATGACCATTAAAAGGGATCCACATGAGTATATGTGTAACTTAAAATTTGAATTAGGATTTTAGATCAATTCTACTCTTGGTAAAGCCAAATCTTACCACTACATTTTTTATTTTTTTAGAGCATTGAACAATAATGTACATGTAATGAAACAATATTTAGAAGGCATAATATTACTAGATCCAATGAGGTAGTTGGGTACATAGAAAAATATTTGATCTAAGTAGGTAAAATTATGTCCAAACCCACTATGCCCTTGTATATTGAGCCCCCATGTATAAGTTCACTTTCCTTGCACCCCATTCCAACTCTAGCCCCCATTCTTGTTGTTATCAACCCATCAATTCCTTTAACTTCTACACATTTGAGTGAGCTTCATGAAATTAAGTCCTTATTGAAGAGATTTTTAAGTGATCTAGTAGAGATTAAAAGGTAGAAGGTGAATCGTTTCATGCCTCATCAACCCTTCAACTAGTAATAACAATCAAATAGGCCTTCCTACCAATATGATGCACAAGCTCAATACTAGTTTACATATGATAGAGTACCTTATACACTAGATTATAACACTATGATCCCCTCTAGAGCTCTCATGCATATGTATAATAATATGGCTTAGGAATATAAATGGTTTTTCCCATGCAATTAACCATATGATCAAGTTGCATGTGTGAATGGAATGATGAATTAGGAACCTATGTTGAAAAATGTGCCACCACCTTAAAATCCTCCATCTACTTCATATCAACCAAAGGATGAACCACATGAATTAATGTAAGCGTATGATAGATCCACCCCCTTGAATTGGTAGGAGGGTGACTTTAATTATGTGAATCAAAATTAAGTGTCAAGTGTAAGAAGTAATCTAGTTTATTTAAACACAAGATTTAGAAAGTGAGAATCGAAGAGATAATTATCTCCTTTAGCACCATCAACCTATAAACCCTAGGTTCTAGGTGTATGTAGGTAGGTAAAATCACTTATGAAAAGTTTAAAGACATACAAAAAAGTGGTCATGTATAAATAAAATTAGCCCCAAGTGGGTCATCAAGTGTGAGTGGAGGTGGATTCTCAAAAGGCATAGATTAAAGACACTCAAATCCCCTTTAACATAGTTGATTATATGAATAATATAAATCTAGATGCTACCATGTGGGATGATCTTGTTATTCCTTCACAAGGATATTTATTGTGGTATTCCTTAAGGAGCTTCCAATCTCATGAGCTATAGTAGACTATGCCTGCTATGCCCACAAGTATATGTCAACTAGAAGAAGAGGTGTATATAAATAGTAAACTACACCCATTATACATCTCTTTAATTATTATTAAGCATTTCATACATAATTTTATGATATATTCATATGAGAGAAACTTATTAATGCCAAATAAAATTATAGACATGCTAAACATAACATATTCTCCCATCTCAGAAGGGGTCATCCAATTGGATAGAATAATGGATAAAATTATGTGAATCATCAAGGATTTGATTTTAACTCTACATGCATTTATAAGCCTTAAAATTATGTAGGACATCATAATCATTAACTTACCACCTTACTTTTTTGTATGCCTCTCTTAGGATTTAACTATGAATGTGGGTGGACATATATCCTTAGATTGATTACACATGCTAGTCAAGACTAGATATGGGGCTAAGGTGGGCATCAAGGTTGATCCTATTTCAAATAATCACATAGATCTATACACTCTTATCCCATTTTATATAAACTTCACCTTGTTCAACCAAGAGTAGAATTCAATTCTTCATGAGACCACCATGCCTCTTAAGGAAATTTTATATATCTTACTTGATGAATGGACACACAAGCACTATGATTTTTAACCATATTAAAATAGAGGAAACAAGGCTGGACACATACTACATTATTGAATAATACACCTTGTTACCTAACCTTGTAAAGGTGTAGGAAAATCTTGAAGGCATATGAAAGTTATACTTCGATGGATCTCTAAGTAAAAAAGGCACAAGAATTAATGTTGTAATGGTATCCCATTAGGAGAATTATTTTCATATGTTCTAATTGTAGTTTAGGTGGATAAATAATCTTTTTGAATATGAGGCACTAATCTAGGGTCTCTAATTAGCACATAAGAAATGAATAAAGGTGTTTCAATATTTCAAAGATTGTGAACTAGTGGTAAACTAGGTCAAAGCATAGAATATGTCCAAAATAGTATAATAAGATATTAAAAACATAGGGTATGGGACATAAATTATTTTTATGATTTCAATATCCATTCAATACCAAATTCATGTAATGATGATGCTGATAGGCTTGTAATCATGGGTACACAGTATGACCTCCTGTATAGTATAAAGAATGATTTTGAGTATCTCATAAAACTTTTAATCAAACTAGTAGTCCTAGATAATGAAATAAATTGGTATGTTTTTGAAAGTGATGAATAAATTTCAAACTTATTAGAAGATTAATTTGAGGTATGTGCCAACAATCAACCATGGCTCCAAACTTAATATGAGGAGTAGATCATTCAAATAAAAAGAAAAAAGATACCTAAAGGGATAATCATTGTTAAAATCATATTTATTTCTAATGAATAGATAAAGGTTGAGAGGAGAATCATGAAGGTAAAGGAGTAAATATTCAAGTTGATGGGCATCTCTAATGAAAATCTCTTGAAATTTTGTAAGGTATGATCCCCATCTAAATTTAAGTTCATTGAGCTAAGTATAAGGTATGGTGATATCTTTGCATGAATATATAAAGACCTAAAAGGCTTTGATCTAGGCTAAACCTATTATACTATTGAACTTGACCATAATACCAGGCTAATTAGGCATAAGCAAAGGCTAGTTAACCCTAAGTTTGAGCCCTTAATGGGGAAGGAACTCTCAAAGCTCATTGAGGCCAACATAATATTTCCAATAAAAGATTCCTCATGGGTGGCCAATCTAGTCCCAATGCGCAATAATAATGGATATATCAAATTTTGCATAGACTTTAGGGACCTGAACAAATCCTCCTTCAAATACCAATAGTCTCTCTTACCAATGGTGCAAATTATATAAATAGTCACAGGTTCATAAAGGTTTTTATTATTGGATGGTTATGTATGCTATAACTAAGTACCTTTTCAATATTTTTATCAATTTAAAATAACATTCACCACTAAGTGGGGTGCCTTCACATGCCAAAGGATACCCTTTGGTTTCAAAAACAAATGACCTACCTTCTAGAGGTCCATGGATATGGCATTGAAGGGACTCCTGAATAACATCATCTTGGTTTACCTTGATGATATAATTATTTTTTCAAAGTGCATAACAACTCAATTGCATCACCTAAAGTAATTATTTAAAAAATGTTGATAGTTTATGATATCTTTGAACCCAAATAAGTGTGTATTTAGTGTGCATGAAGACAAGCTTTTGGGATACACCATATCCAAAGAGGGACTTGTAATTGATATTTAAAAAGTTGAGTCTATTATATCCCTCCCTCTCCCAACTTAAAATAAGTGTCTCCAAATCTTTTTGGGTATAATAAACTTTGTCAAAAGTTTGTGTTGAGTTTTGCAACTCTAGTCAAGCCCCTGACAACAACTCTCAAGAAAGTGTTACATTTAGCTGACTCTAGGATGGCTAAAATAGTTTCAAAGGCATTAATCACACCACAAAAAAATCCCCCAACATGATACACATATATTATGATAAGGATTTCATCCTTTATCATTTGGTAGAGTTGAAGGAATTTCAACCATTTTCATGTAGTAGAAGAAATATTAATTAGAGCAACTTATTACTTTATTTAGTCAAGAACTTAAGGATTATGAGCTCTGATGGGGATTTTTATATAAGAACACCCTTGAAATAATAATAACACTCAATAATTTTAGGCATATGTTCTCCAAAAATAATATCTATATCATGGTCTTACATTAGAGTATAAATGAGTTTCTACTTAGCAAGGGCATCAACAAGAAGAGAGTTAGTTGGGTCATGAAGGTGATGGAATATGCCATAGACATCTAAATCACCAAGCTAGTGTAAGGTAAAGGAATCTAAAAATAGATAGCATAGGATGTGAATATATAATACATAGATTTATTTGTACTATGTGAATACCAACCAATGGGCTAGGATATTATGGTGGATTAAACTCAAAACATGGGGATGTACCTCTAGATCAATGCTTATCTATATAGCTTGAATAAATCCAAGAATATACATTTAACATTACAAGCCATTCCTTATGTGCTTGTGAATGGTGAACCTTTTAGAAGATACATAAATGGAGTTATTTTTATGCATAGAACATGATTAGGTGAATAGGATCCTTGAATAATTCCATGATGGGCCATCAAGAGGTCATTATTCATAAAAGACCACTATCATCAAAATCATGTGAGCTAGATATTATTGGCCAACTCTATTCAAGGATGTACATACATGAGTGAAAGTATACAAGAAGTGTACCTTATTTTTAGGCAATAAATTAGTATCCCTACCCCTGTACCCAATATAAGCTAATCAACCCTTTCCTCAATGAGGCATAGATTCATTGACATGATAAATACATTTTTAAGTGTAGGAAATAAATGGATCCTCATGGAAACTAGCTAATTCATAAGTTAATGGTTTATATAAATCAACTAAAAATAACTTAATTCACATAATTAACCAAACCATGGAAGACAACTAGTGATCATGACATACCAAGCTCAAGAAAGCCCTTTATGCAAATTGAATAATGTCAAAAAGAGTGCTGGAAAATTAACCCTTCATGTTAGTCTATATAAATAAAGTAAGGTTTCCCACATATCTTGATTTTCATTCACTATAAATATCCCATAAATTGAAATTACTCAAGAGTTATCCCATCATAGTAAGGTTAGCCAAGCTAATAGTAGGATGCATGTCATGCACACTATGGAGTTTCAGTAGGCACAAACCAAGAGAAAATTTAATAAAAGGGTTATTTAAATAAGCTTCAATGAAGGATACTTGGTTCTTAAATGGAACATGGATAGAGTAAAGTCTAGGAAAAATAAAAGTTTAATTCTATATGGAGTGACTCATATTCTATATCTAGTTACAAGCAAGCCAATGCATACCAACTCACAAAACTAAGCAAAGAGGTGTCACCCATCCCTATCAACGGGATTAACCTTAAGAACTATCTCCAATGATCATGAACACTCTTTTAAACAATAGTTTAGATATTTTAATTTCCTTAAGTGCCACATACACATGTTGCTTTTTATAGTAGTTTCCTTCCTCTAAGTGATTGTGTATAGTTATATTATCTTAAATTTTTCCTTTATTCTAAGCACTATTTAACATAGTTCTTTCCTATGTTTATCTTTTTGGAAAGTATCTTAGTTACTCCTAGGGTTGAGTGGGATGCTAATGCCTAATCAAAATTAGTTCCTAAGGTACCTTAGTTTAAGGGACTCCAAATGAATCCATACCCAATGGATTGCTTCAAGGATATTACATTTATTCTTAGGAGGCAAGAGGACTTTAGAGGTCATCAAAAATGTTGACTCTCCAAGTCCCACCAAAATGTGTTGAACTCATAAGTACCATGCAAGAGGTTTCATGCTTGTGTGGTGTCAAGTTTCCTAAAACTAAGCCTACATGCAGACACTCCCAATCTACACTCTTACTTAATAGGTAACATAGGTATGCACATCAACTAATTATTTATTTACACATATGAATAGTTCCTAATGCATTACATATGCAAATATCCTCTATTTCACCAACATAATGCATAAATCAAAGCACATAGGTCTCCTAGACTTGAATTAATATAAGAGAGAAGTACATATAAAGTAGTTCCTAATTATGAAGATCATGCTCAATATCGTCAATCTTATTATGTAATCTTATTCAAATTCTTCCTTATAACTAAATGGTGAATTCCCATGCCAAGTCATAGGGTTTCACATTTTTTCCCTTGTAAAATAAATATTGTTATATAGGCTATGCAGCATATCCTTCATAGACCAATATACATTTTAGATATAAATCACATGTTGCAAAGGCCACCAAAAGATACTAGGTGCAAGATGAGTTAGGGCCTTGTAAATTTTCACATAAGATTGACCTCGACACCCTACACTAGCTCATAGTTTCACTACATAACCAGAACTTTACATAATCTTTAGTGTATACCATTTGTGAAGGATTCATTTAACTAACTACATGCATAAGATGTTAGGGTAGAACCTAAATATATGTTTACATATTTATGCATTAGTGGAGTAGTCTAGGTGGATTGGCTGGTATAAACCATGAATAAGGGTGGTAGTTGAAATTTATTAGACATCAAGGGAAGTAAATATGAAAAGATTTGAATGCAAGCATGAATATTAAAGTATTAGATCTAAACACATATCCCATAAAACTATAGAAGCATATCTCCATCCTTGATAAACATTCAGGATGCCTAAAGATCCATGCATGACATTCCTTCTACTTTCATGATCAAATCATCAAATATAAATTAAATAAGTATGCCTTATAACAATTATTGTGAAGACTTTGGTGCTCTTGATTGGCCTTGGGATCTAAACATTGTTTTTTAATTTAATTTCCTACCTACCACCTCCAATGTAAAATTGATTACACATGGCCTTTCCCAATGATATATAAAACTTGATTTTTATTGTAAAAGGGTTGACATTTCTTGGCATCATAATTTTATCAAAATTTTCCCTCTAAGAGCCCTCTCTAGTATAACATATCTCTACCCATTTAATTTTGTAATTGTTGATGCAGGAAATTGCACCCAGTGATAAGAAGTTAAACTCCTATCTTCTCCTCGCAACATGGAAACTCCCCTCTCACTTATAGGACTGGCAAAGCTGGAGGGGAGAGTCTCTAGATAAGGGCTAGCTCCCTTTGATGTATCATGGTTTATTCCAGCAAGTGCAAAATATAGGTATGTATATATAGATAGATGTAAGGGGGGATGAAAAGGGAGAAAGATACAGGAAAATAAACCTACTCTAAAGAGGTGATACACCAAATTGAGGGTGACCTTCTCACATCCACACTCAAAATTAGACAAATACATACATACTCTCAGACTTGGCAGAAAGACCACACTATTGAAAATGGCAGGGAGGTTCTTATGAAAACATAGGAACAGGGACTCACCAAGATGCTATGAAATACATATTGTAAGTGACCTCCTCTATTTTTGAACCCCAAATGGAACTCTTCTCCTATCAGCTATAGATGGCACCTTGTAGATAGCTGGTGTGTTGGTGTTTGAACCTGTGAGAGCATTAAAAGACAATGACTGGACACAAATCAAACACTCAGGACATACACAAAATATCCATCCAAGAAGAGGTAAAACTATTTTTATTTGATTCAAGTAGAAATTTTAGCAGTGCTGTGCCTAGTAAAATTGTGAAAAGATAATTACAAATGAACAAATCGTGATGATATATGGAAAAAGACAAGGAGACTCATTGGCACCTTTTGCTTGAAAGTGGCCTATCACGTCTTTATTGGGAAGAAGAAAAACACTATAGTTGACATCATCCTTCTACTGGAACCATGTTGATGCTTTGTCTTTTCTTCATTTTGTCTCATCTGGCTTGTTCAGCCCCTAGGGGTAAACTTTCAGTAGGTCACTTCATTTGGGCTCCTAGTTGGTGCTTTCTTAGTTTTGAATATAAATGGTTATCTTCTTTGTTAACCTCGACATCCTCAAGGATGTCCTCATGCTTTGCTGGCTTTGAGCCTTTAGTTTAATTTCTTGGTAGCTTGCCTTGCTGGCCTTCGCTATTTCCTCAGTACCCTTCGAGCACCCTTCTGCCTTATTATCTTGACGGCTTCCTTGGCTCTTCAGAATGCTGCCAGGCCTTTGGCTTGCTTAGATGGTCTGTTGGGCCTTTAAAATATTTCTATAGACTTTGTATGCTCCACAAAATTTGTTCGAGCTCCCGTGGGCTTATATGTTTCCATGAACTATTTCCCCACGGACTTTTGTCCATGGATGTTTTCCTATAGACAAAAAGTCTGTAGAAATTCTATCCATGTTTTTCCTTAGTATTAAGCCATGCCACCTACCCCCTTGGCATTTGTTTAATGATGTGACCCAACCTAGCCCTTTTATGGATGTTTGAAGTGCCTACCCTACATAAGGGCATTGGACATTGGATTAAGCCAATGAACCAAGGCTGACGGGCCACATGGAGAAATAAATGACTGAACTGACCGAAGAACCAAGGCTGAACCAATGAACTAGGTGCAGAACTGAACTTGAAGAAAGACAAACTGAGTGTCGATGAAACAAGGGGCCTAAAGATTGAACCGAGACTTGAACTAGGCCAAAGAAAACATGATATTGAACTTGAACAACTTGAAAAGACTAGCTTTGAATGGCAAGGGGAGAAGGTGAATGATTTTGGTCTGTGAGTAAAAAATGGTCAACAAATTGGTGACTCATAGGGGAAGCATGCCTACTATGCTTAGAAACCCAGTTACCTTGTAGTCCATTGGGTGTAGAGTCAAATGTAGCTATGAAAAGTTAACAACAGCCCCAAGAGATTCGAGAATCAAACATGAAGTTTTACCCCACACACAAAGGGAAACACACAAGGCTAAAAAACACTACTTGTGCAACTTCACTTCGAGAAAATAAGAAATATAACTAAAAACAAACTACTATATATAGCTAACCAAGAATGTTCACCTCCCTCCTAGATTGAAGGGAAAATTTCTCAAGTTCCCTTCTTGGCAAGAAGACTTATGGTGCCAGGCAAATAGCTAAATGAAAAAGATATTTGGTGACCTGCTCCTCTTGCTTGCCACCTGAATTAGCTGGTATCTGAGTGGATCAAATTCAAACATGCCTCCAATATATATGTATTTTGCTTGTCCCTAGAGGCCTGTTGAATGTTGGTCCTTCATATTGGTGCTCCTCACCAAGAAATCAATAGCTATTGGCTCATCACCATAAGCCCTTTGATCTACACATTCCTTCTATAATGTATCATGGTCTAACCCATTTCCTTCTGCCTCATTGAAGACTTTGTCAGACTCATCTTCTGCTTCCTTTTGGTCTTCTTGAAGAAGGGTGACTATTGTGATGTCTAAAATGGACTCACAAAATGGTTTCTCATCCCACAAAACATCACCTCTCTGTTCAAAAATCTCTTCTTCAAGGCATTCCTCTAAGAAGATAGGCCTCTCATTTTCCTCTTTGTTGATCAGAATTTCTAGATTTTCAAAAATATCCTCCTGATCCACCTCTTTTTGAGGCTCTTCAATGTAGATGTCCTAATCATCATAATAGTAAGGAAGTTCATCAAATAGGGGGGAAGAGAGCTTATCATGCATTTGTTCCTCCTCATATTGATGGAACATCTATCTATATGTAAGACTTACATCTTCTCCATTGATGATAAGGTCTTCACAAGGAGCATCAATGATGGTTTCTTCTTTGTTGTTGCTCATGACAGCCTCTTGAAGGACTGTAGATTGGATCTTTTGCTCCTCACCTGTCTCTTGCAAAATAGGTTCTTCCTTGAGAAGGGGTGAAGTGGAGAAAACATGTGGAAGAGGAAGTAGTCCTTGAGCTAGAATCAAATGATTTTCCTCCTTCCATTTGATCAACACTTCATCAATATCAGGTGTGGCCTGATATCTCTCTTGGAAATGTTTAGGTGGGGTGTGTTCAGACATAGAATGTGTTGTTTGGTCTAAACCATCTATTACACATTGGCTAAGGAATTTCTCTCTAGATTCCAACTCTGCTATTCTCTTGGCCAGATCTTCTTGGAAAAGCTTCTCCTGGAGGTCATTAACATAATCATCAGTAGGAGCAGTCTCAGCTTCTTCAAGGTTTTGAGAAAAACCTTGCTTTTCTTCCTCCATTTTTCCCCATGATTCTACTATTTTCCCCCAATTCAAGATCTTGAAATTGGAATTTTGCTCTTGTGAATAGACAGTAACTTTGTTTTCCACAAGGTCCTGGAGCTCCTCCATAGGGTCTAAAAATTTTAACTCTCTTTCAAGGAGCAGCTTCATCCTAGCTTCTAAATCTTTAATTTGCTTGGCTAGGTTGTCCTAAAAAAATCTTTCTTGGGGGTCACCAGCATGATCATCTTTAAAGCTCAGAGCCGGTCCCTAGCATTCCTTCCTCCAACTCAAAATTTGCACATTATGCTGAAGGACTTGGGTAGGTTAGGGAATGCAAGGAAAACATTGTTGGTGCATTGGAGGAGTCTTTAGAAGAGGGACGTGTTAGCTGGTGGTACTATTCTCAATAGGAGATTCATAATATAAGGAATTTAACAAGTTCGTCTCCATGGGAGGTTGTTCTAATGCCATTTGGTGTTGGAAAGATAGGCACACATGATTGGGAGTAGCTACATTTGATGAGCTAGAAAGAGCAAGTGCAATCTGATAGAAAGGATTTGGTGCAAAGGAGGGGATTTTCTTTAGATTAGGAGGGGACACATAAGGCTGATTGCCTTGAATAGATGGATTTCTCCATTTTGTTACCTCCTCTTCCATGGATTGCAAGGCATGTGCTTGCCTAAACAAGCACTCCTCATTATACATCAGCTCATGTTGATATCTGTACTACTCTCCCAGCGTGTTAATTTCTAATTCCAGTGCCATCTCCTTTATAGTTGCAGGGCAACTAGGAGAGCTACTTGAGGTGATTTCATAAATATTTTTAGTCTGATCATAATCATACAAAGGAAAACAAGACCCATGATTTTGTGCAATAGAAGTATACATACAAGACATGATTTTTGAATGGCACTTGGCTGTGCTTAACCAGTGGATTTAACTCAGAGTCACTAGATGCTGAAGGTATTCAATTTGTTGTAATAGGACCAGCATCAATCTTGATACCTTACTACATTATAAAATTGAGTCCCATCAGGCGTGCCAAAACTATTGACATAGGAAATTGCACCCGAGGCAAGGAGGTCCAACTCTTGCCTTCTCCTTGTAACATGGAAACTCCCCTCTCACTTGTGGGACTGGTGAAGATGGAGGGGAGAGTCTCTAGGTAAGGGCTAGCTCCCTCTGATGTATCATGGTTTGTTTTAGCAAGTGCAAAATATAGGTACACACACACACACACACACACACACACACACACACACATATGTAAGGGGGGATAAAAGGGAGAAAGATACAGGAAAACAAACCTACTCTAAAGGTGTGATACACCAAATTAAGGGTGACCTTCTCACATCCACACTCAGAATCAGACAAATACATACATACTCTCAGACTTGGTAGAGAGACCATGCTGCTAAAAATGGTAGGGAGGTCCTTATGAAAATAAAGGAATAGGGACTCACCAAGATGTTATGAAATACATACTATAAGTGACCTCTTCTATTTTTGCACCCCAAATGGAACTCTTCTCTAGTCAGCTACAAATGGTGCCTTATAGATAGCTGGTGTGTTGGTGTTTGAACCTGTGAGAGCATTAAAAGACAATGACTGGACATAAATCAAACACTCAAGACATACATAGAATATCCATCCAAGAAGAGGTAAAATTGCTTTTATTTGATTCAAGCAAAAAATTTAGCAGGGCTACAATTGGTAAAACTGTGAAAAGATAATTACAAATGAACAAATTGTGATGCTATATGGAAAAAGACAAGGAGACTCATTGGCACCTTTTGCTTGCAAGTGGCCTATCACGTCTTCATTGGGAAGAAGAAAAACACTATAGTTGATGTCATCCTTCTACTAGAACCATGCTGACACTTTGTCTTTTCTTCATTTTGTCTCATCTGGCTTGTTCAACCCCCAGGGGCAAACTTTCAGTAGGTCACTTCATTTGGGCTCTTGGTTGGCACTTTCTCAATTTTGAATACAAATGGTTATCTTCTTTGTTAACTTTGACATCCTCAAGGATGTCCTTGTGCTTTGATGGCTTTGAGCCTTCAGTCTAATTTCTTAGCAGCTTGCTTTGCTGGCCTTCACTATTTCCTCAGCACCCTTCAGGCACCCTTCTACCTTGTTATCTTGATGGCTTCCTTGGCTCTTCAGACTATTGTTGGGCCTTTGGGTTGCTTGGATGGTCTGTTGGGCCTTTAAAATATTTTTGTGGACTTTATATGCTCCACAGACTTTGTTCGGGCTCCTGTGGGCTTATATGTTTCCGTGGACTATTTCCCCATGAACTTTTGTCTGCGGATGTTTTCCCACAGACAAAAAATCCATGGAAATTCTATCCACATTTTTCCTTAGTATTAATCCATGCCACCCACCCCCTTGGCATTTATTTAATGACATGACCCAGCCTAGCCCTTTTGTGAATGTTTAAAGTGCCTGCCCTACATAAGGGCATTAGACATTGGATTAAGCTGATGAACCAAGGCCGACAAGCCACGTGGAGAAAAAAATGACTAAACCGATCAAAGAACCAAGGTCAAACCAATGAACCAAGTGCAGAACTGAACTTGAAGAAAGATGAATAGAGTGTCGATGAAATAAGGGGCCTAAAAATTAAACTGAGACTTGAACTAGGCTGAATAAAACATGATGTTGAACTTGAGCAACTCGAAAAGACTGGCATCGAATGGCAAGGGGAGAAGGTGAATGATTTTGGCCTGTGAGCAAAAAATGGTCAATATTAATATTTCTTTAGACCTTTAGATTAATAATAATTGATTTACTTTCATTCATGCTTTATGTTTTGTGTGAATTCATGGTGGTTGATCTTTGTTTGTCCCTCTCATTATCATCCTCCCTTCACACATTTGTGTAAAACCATAAGTATCTATAGGTTGTATGTTATGTATACATAGGCCTACATAGGAATTATCTATGGACCATTTTTCTTCCCTCCTATCATTACATTTTATTCCCTTACCTCCACTTGAAACACTTATGTAGTGTGTTTGGTTTGAAGATTGAGTATACCATATGTTTATTTTATTTTATCATTTAGTGGGTGAGATGATCATTATATTCTTGGTCCATTACCTTTGCATTTTATAAACCCTCTTAACTCTTATCTCCCTTTTCACCTTTTTCAATTTTAGGTTTAGTTTAATGGAAAATTTCATTCTACTCTATGTAGGTCTATGAGTTGGTCCTAAACAAAGTGAATTTAGAATAAAAGGAATCCAACCTACTTTAGAGTTTCATCCCAAGGAGAGTAATATTCCCATACCTTGGGGGACAATCCCATTATTAGAATGAGACACATAATTAGTCTCTATCACTCAAGTCCAAAGCACTAAACATAGAAGTGTTGTATGTTAATATGTGCAAGATCCTTTCATATATGGGTGCATGTTTTGAGTGATAACAAGTTCCATTTTTGTAAGGATTCTTGTTCACATAGTTTTCTTGTAAATTTTCTTGGGAGAGTTTAACAACCTACCATCATTCCTATTATAGGAGTACTTACACTATTTCCATCATGATGTCCAAGTAAGGGTCAAACAACCATTCACCATGATCAACATAGGACTTTGTCATGTTATTATCAAGATAATATGGTAAAGGTCAAACAAGCTTCACCATGCCTAAAATAGGAGGACTATGATACATTACCAACATGAATATGTTTGTCATAAACCACCATCTCTCAATGTTACAAAAACATATAATAATATGGACATAAGAACATAAGCAGTCCATGAAAATAAGGAGGAACAACCTTTCCATTTCACATAATTTTATTACAAGACTGTTACTATCACTTCAGCATAATGAGAATTTTTTGTGACCAATAATCAATTTAAACTTCCTTTCAACAAAATATCTCTAATTAAGAGATGAAAGTGATCTAATTTTAGGCCCAATCCTTTCTCTAATCAAGACTATGCTCTCACATGATATTTCATTAACTACATTATATGTTATTTTAATTATAATTAATTTTTTAAAGAGGTGATTTTTTATGATGTAAATCATACTTCAAAACACATCTCTCAATCCTTTGAGAGTCAAAATTTATCTACTATAAGAATGAGAGTTCAAGCACTCCTTAAATATGAAATTTATTCTTGGAGAGGGATGATGGTTGCCAATCATAAAAAGAATTGTCTTACTATGATAGGAATTAATACTCATTCATATCTTTATGAGCTCATATATAGTTGTTAAAAACATATAGGTCACTGATGAGTTAACATATATAGTGTCATTTGAAACACAAAATATCTTTAAAATAAATAGATCACATGGAAATGTCTCCCATCACATCAATTCTACTATAGAAGAATAAAAGCATGAGACTATCTCCCTTTTCCATATACCATGCCATTTAATGACATTCATAAAGGACTCTAATTAATTCATTACCATGCCATCTAATATATGTGGGCTCTTAGTATCTTAGTCTATGATGAAATATATCATGTGCAACTCAATACATAAGAGGCTCTCAAGACATTAGTTTAGTAGCTAATAGAATTATGTATAGATTAGTATATATGTGGCCCTTAGGACATCAATCCACCAGCAAGAATCAATGTGCTAATAAATATGTATCTATCCTTCAGGACATCAATCCACTAACCATTCCAATGCATAGAGTGAAAGAGATAGTTAATGCATAGATGGCCCTAGGCATGTTAAAGTATAGAGTGTAAGAGATAGTCAATTCACAAATAACCCCAGGCATGTTAAATCATATAGTATAAGATATAGTTGATGTAAATATGAACCCAATCATGTCAAAGTGAAAAGTGTAAGGGATAGTTGATGTTCAAATGGCCTAGGTGTGTCAAATCATAGAGTGTAAGAGATACTCAATGTGTAAACAACCCCAAGCATGTCAAATCTTAGAGTGTAAGATATAATTGATGCACATATGGCCTTAATAATTTCAAATCATAGAGTGTAAGAGATATGTGGATAAGATATTTTCCAAGCTACTACTTTCCTCATAAATTTTCCCTAAGTTACATATATTTACATACTAACACATGAATCAACATTAACAATCATCATAATAACTTTAAGAATCATTAGTTGATCATGTAAATGAAAATAAAATAAAAGGAGACAAAGTAGTCTTAATAATGAAATAAAATTTAAATTTAAATTCATCAATAAATTCCATGATCATCCTTTAACTTGAAACATTCAAAGTCAAGAAGAAAATAATCTTGGTTTCCAAGAAAATTAAATAAGAGCTCAAATAGCTTAAAATAAGTTTAACAATCCCATTTATAAAAAAATTGATCATGGTACAATCACTATGTGGCTCTATTATCCAATTAGAGGAAGAAAGAATAAGATAATAGGGTATTGGTGATCCACTAGCCATCCAAAAAATCAAACTATATCATGGCATAGGGGATATGTTCTAATATCCATTACTAATAAAATTTATTATGGATCCATTTACCACTTTGTTGTACCCATCAATCCCCTTTTCTATTTAAAAAGAAAGGGGACCCACTTTTATTTTGATTTGGCCCTATTTTTTAAGTTTTCCTCTTCATTTTGTAGAATTTTTATCAGATTGATTCTTAATCTCAACACTTAGAAGTATAAATAATGCTATTTTACATTTTGGACTAACTTATTAATGTCCTTCAGGATTTTGTATTTATTTAGGTTTTGGGACTTGGTTTTATTTGGAATCTTCTGTTTAGGATTTTGGTCTTATGAAAAAATGTTCAAGATTTGTTCATCTGGGTTTTTGTTTTTGACTTTTGTTTGAATGTTATTTTGAAGTATTTGGTCTTTGGGCATTTTATTTAGAGGATTTGTTTGGTATTTAAGTTCATAGAATTTATTCATCAGATATTTTTGTTAAAAAAAATTTCTAGTGTTTGTTCATTAGAGATTGTGTTTAGGACTTGTTCATCAAAAAATTTGTTTGAAAATGTTTTTTGGGGTTTCCTTTGTTCACACCTTACTTTTTATTCAACTACTTCAAGATTTTGGTTATCAGTGTTTTTATTCAGAGGTTCTATTCCAAAATTTTATTTGAATGTTATTCAAAAGGTTTTGGTATTCAAACATTTTGTTTATTTTTTATGTTTGGAGCCTTGGGTTTGGAATAATTTTTGAATCGATCCCAAAATGAAACCTAAATCTTGACTACCAAAAGCCTGCTAGAGTTAGCCAACAAAGCAAAAAAACTTAATGAAATTTGTAAAAGAGCATAAAGATTTGGCTTCCTCACAAATTAAACAAACAAATTTTGAAATGTGAAGGTAAAGCAAGAATATGAATGCTAGGAATTAAAAACACATTAATTAGAATTGAATGAAAAATATATTTCAATGACTTATAGCTATCGACACGTTCATTAATCATAATTAAATTATGATCTCAATCACTATTCTGCAAACAAATCCCTAGCCACATGCACATTAACTAAAAAGACCCCAATAGAAAAAATAAGTTTTCATAGTCTAGGAAACTAACTTCAAGAAAATGAGTTAAATTTCAATGGTTTCATCATCCTAGGTATTTATAGGAGTGCTTCCATAATCTCAATTTTCCATTAAGGATTTTATAGAATATATAGATATTATGTTTGATAATATAATTTTTAATGATAGGTATGCCAATTATTCATAATTATGGGATTCTATTGATTATATTAACACATTTTCTCATGAAGGATATTTATCCCTAGAATA
Source organism: Torreya grandis (assembly GCA_037957365.1). Lineage (NCBI taxonomy): Eukaryota > Viridiplantae > Streptophyta > Pinopsida > Cupressales > Taxaceae > Torreya > Torreya grandis. Next base: position 184,140 of record JARHVA010003214.1, read on the forward strand.
GTTCAAATTTTTTATATACCTAATCTCTCTCAAGAGACAAGGCCTGCACTTTATGGTAGCCAAACCTGAGGTTATGCCTTGTATTGACCTATTGCAAGACTTATTCTTTACCAACAAAGTGACATAAGATATTTTCCTACACCACATGGATCAGAAGATGGTTATGGCTTTTATTTTATGAGATTATTTCTAAAGGTATTTGTCTTTACCTAATTCTAGATGCCATATTTGATATGGATAGGGTGGTAACATGGAACAAAAATAACTCAATTGATAAAAACTTTGAGCTCATGGAGTATTCTTGGGGAGTCTATGGTCTTGAAGGGAAAATCCCCCATACCTATAAACAAAGTTAGAATGGGGGTCCACACCAAGATGGCCCTGTTGAACAAACTATATGGCATACCCAGTATCCATTTTCTCCACTTGGAATAGGTGCCACATATAGATATGTTGATGACCTATGACATCATTTTTTCACTAGGGGAGATTATCATCTTCAATATAAGGGATAAATTTATACATAAATTTAAATGTTTAAATTCATCATGTCATTTTTATATGATGTCCTACCTCTTTAATGTTGTAATGGGAATAGTATATAGGTACTTTGAAGAGTTATGAATCCTAGCTACTGATTGTGTAAAGAATCACATCTATTATTACTATAAATTAATGTACATATATGTATATACCAAACATATCATTATAATTGTATAGGTTTTGTATCCTCAAGTATGGTAGGATATCCATAAGGACCTAGTACCTAAGATATCAAAGAGTATAGCTGTCACTATGACACCTCAATGTGACTATTGGATATACCCAGATTATATAGTAATTATGATCATTAGCAACAAGGTCAACCCATATTATTACCCAAGTATGTTTATGATAAGATCTCAAAGAAATAAATTGCATTCCAATGTTGGTGGAGTGTAGAAGATGATTTGATAAAGTAGAAGAAAAGCATGTTCTATGGGTCCCACATGATCATAGGTTGAATGCATTATATAATGAGAAAACATTTTGGGGATGTGATCAATAGAAATAACCACTATTAGTTATCCACCCTACCTCATAGGGATTAGGACCCTCATGGTTAGATTCAAAAGCATATCTAGGGCTTCTATATTCCATACCAACACGTTCCCTATGACCATGATTTTTTGTTCTTAAATTTAAAAGATGATGCCCAAGTCATGGAAAGGGAACAAATTATAGGTTTGAGAGATGAAAATTTGAATATTTATCAAGGATAACCATTAATGTCAGTTAAATAAATGAATACAAGGCTTTAACCCCTAGAGGATGGACTACTTAAATTTTTTGGGTCAATAGACCCCTTTAATTAATAGAGGAACAAGGCAATCCTTCTCAAGAAGATCCCCAAGTATTGAAGGCTATGAATATTTATCCTAGTCTAAGTGAAACTAAGCATAGAGGGGATCAAGAGGATATAATTTACTTGGAATACTTTGATTTATAAGGCCAAGGTCACCAATCTACACCACCACTATAAAAATTAATAGGTAAAAAGGTTGTTACTATGTCAATTCAGTGAGCCTCTTCCCTAGCTAAAAAGGCCAAAATTTACTACAAGTGGAAGCCAAGGGATCATCCCTTCATAGATAACCCAATTTTTAATGAAAAAAATTAATCACACTTTTAATTCAAAAAGAAATACTAACAGAACAAGAAATGGAGGAAGAGGAAGAAGTCAAAAGAGTAAAGGCACTAATCCTTATAAATGACAAAGGGAAAAGACAAATGAAAAATGACCAATTAGGTAAGAAGGATCAACCTTCAGTCCTTTCTTCCTAGATTTAATTGGTTTCATTCTAATTTATTAAATTATTTCATTTGATTTAGTTCCCTTTAGTGTCAAGGCAAAAAATCCCCTACTCACACTAAAGGGAGAGACTGTTACTCCTACCCCTGTTGTTTATATTCCTCCAATACTGCTAACCATATATATTATTACCACTTATACTAAGATTAACTCCATGTTTGCCTTAATACAAATATTTTCACTTGGATTTTTCCCCTTTGAGGAGATGTCTCAGCTCTTCTCATCTAAGTGGCACAATTGAAACACCTCTAGGATTGTGGGTAGCCTAAGGATGAGGTGAATCTCTAGATAGGGATAACTCTCTTGATGTACCACTTTGGATCATAACCACACCTAAAATTTTGGTGGGGGGGGGGGAGGGAGAGATATAACTAAAATATAACTATTATAAGTGAGGTTATACACCAAATAATATGATGACTTAATAACATGTTACACATGAGAACAAAGGACTAACCAAAAATACACTCCTTCAATTTGCATCTTCTCACATCAACATTACATTATGAGGTTGTGGATGAATTTTAAAAGCTACAAGGACTAGATAATAGGAATTTAATGTTACTAGTAAATATACTAACTTGCTCAATCCTTGACATTTCCTAAAACACTTCACATGCCCTGTAAGAAAAAGCTTTCCAAATGTAACTAGGATGAAAGGAGACAACATGCTAAGGAATACATAGTCTTCACTAAGTAATATACAAAATACAATTAGAAAACACTATGAATATTCATGAAGAGGTAAAAAATTAGTAGTCTTATTGATCAAATGGTATGCAAATGAGCAAGGCTTCAACATACTCAAGTGGAGCATAAATTACAATGGCAAAAATGGCTAGTTATTATAGAACTTAAGAGAGAGGAGAAGAGAGAAGTCCAAGGGTCACAAAGACACTTGTCAATATAATATAATTATTTACATGTGCATTATAAAAGTATGTGGGATGAACCATGAAATTTTATAAAGCACAAGTGTCCATCCAAGTCATAAAACTCATAAAAAGTGGCATAAACTCCTCTTTCTAGCTCAAAAAACTACCCTCGTGATTTATAAATATTTGAACATCCTAAAAATAATTAAGGATAGTTAAAATCATTGGAATTAATGGAAAGGTTTGTATACATGAATTGGTTGTAGGTCTGGTCATCTAGAATCATCTAGAAAAGAGCTATCATCATCTACAGTCTAAAAAAACTTCTCCTTCATGCACCCTACACACTTGGCCTCAAATATGGATTTAGTTTCCCATGAAAATATATGGGATAGAGTGCATGACAACTTTTAATACCCTCCATGCCCTTGAAATCATTAGACACACCTTAAAATCACCCCACTTGAATTTTTCCACCCTTCTCACTAGCTTGTCCACTATGCTAGCTTTGACTAGCTAATATGAGATCTATTTTTTTCACAATTTGAAGTTTTTTAAGGAATTAAATGTCCATAAGGATTTATAGAAAGTCATATTATTTCCAAAAACATTTATTTCATCTTGATATTCCTTTTAAAACCTTCAAAACACATAAAATAGCCAAAAGTACCCTATTCATACAATTCTGTACAACTCAAAATTAATGGGAGGGATCCTAAGTGAGTATTTTACAATTTCAAATCACTTTAATCTTAAAAATATGTCTCTATATATCTCTCCAAGCTTATTTTCTCCATTGGGTATTGGTTGTGGATTTTCAAGGGTGTTAGGCCTATTTGACCTCTTAATCCTTGTTCATGTAGGTTTCACATTCAACTTAAAAATAAATATAAAAATATGGTTTTTAAAGGACAATATTAACATATAAAAACTCCTTGAGTCTCCATGAAAATAACCAAGGGAGGTATGAGCATTTAAAGTTACCTATTCAAGCTCTTCCTTCCATTTCTTACAAGGTAGAGTTGATTCTGAACTCAAAAATGGAATATTTATGGTTTACCATATAAGGTGAGAGATTTAAAATATTTTAAATAACCCAAAAATCATTTTATAATCCATTAGAAGACTTACCCAAGGCTGGAAAGGAAGCTGACTACCCACTTGGCTTTAGGCTTAAAATTTGCCTATTAAGTCTGCCAACATAATTGATGGTTTAAGATACCTTGTCCAATTTCATTATTTATTGAAAGGTTATTAATGTTTTATTAGGTTTATTTTAACCTATCACACATTATTTAATGTCTCTTTTACTTCTAGTACACCTTTCTATTCTCATCCTCTAAAACTTGCTAGTTTTGACCATAGGTAAGTACCCTCTATTTGAGACAAAATAGAGGGTACTTCCCCTATAACCTTAGAAAAAATTAATATTGTATGGGCCTCATAAAGTGATGAGGACATTAAAAACAAAATTTTATCCTTTTATCATATTATTTTAACCCCAAAACTCATCAAATTCCAAGGCATGTGCAAAATGGACCGTGTGTAGGAATTTCACATGTGAACTAAGTTTTTTTGCATCATTGGACTCATATTTATACATGTACACATTATGATGGTGTTATTATGTTTTTATAGTTTTGATTAATGTTTTTTTTAATATTTTATTCATCCTCTCCAACCCTCACATGTCCCTTTCATATTCATTACTCAATCAAAACTGGGTGTCACTGCCTGACTATGTTTTTATTTTAGAGTGTTGCTTATATGTGATCATATGTTTTTTAGTGATTGAGCATAGTGACTAAAATATTCCATAAAATTCCATAGGACCATTTTATAATTTATTTTATCCCTTTTTTAAATTGGTATGCTACACCCTCATCAAAAGGCCTCAATTTTGCTCTCTGCCCCTCATAGGCAACTATAATTGACTATGTGGGAAACTAAGGTATCTGTAATCCTTGGAACCTAAATCCAAATTACCTTATAATCCTTGGAGTCATTTATATAATATTATACTAGCCAAATATTATAACTACATGCCCAAATCATTTCAATGCCTCGAGGCTATAGAAATTAAGGCATGTTGTAGGTGGATGTCCCTAAAGGCAGGGACACATGTAGGTAGGTATATGCTTGAAAGATCATCATGTTTGATCTTAAGATACCTAAAACCTTTGATAAAGTTTCCAATAAAATTATAAAACCATTAATATATGTTAATAATCATGTATTCAATAAAATAAACCCTTCTGAGACTTTAACTCCAGTTGGTTGTAGGTGCTTATTTTCATTGCCTGTGTATGGATTGAAGGTGTGTATAGGGGGCTAAACACAATATTCTAACCTCTTAGATGATAATTAGATCATAAATTATTTATTATAACCATTTTTAACCATTAAAGTGTGAATATGTGATCTATATTATCAAATTTGAAGACAAAGGTTGCTCAAACTCAAAATTTTGTAGATGATATTGCAAGATTTTAGTGTTTTTAAGGCAACTTTGAGCCTTCAAACTTCCAACCTTCATAATGTTCTAAATTCCATATTTTTTAAATTTCATATCCTACCTAGAGTATACAAGTAATTATAATATATATGACTTAAATCCCATGACAAACCTATTGTTTTCCCTTGACAAAAAGTGTTAGGACCTCTGTTTCTTCATTTTAGGGAATTGATCCTAGAATTTAGTCCCTTCCTACTAGAAAATGGTTTTCAACCTTGCTAGGCCACCTAACACTTTAGAAATATATGTTATGATCCCTTAAACATGTAATTAATCCAGTTTAGTTCCATCTTATTATCTAGATTCTCACAATGTATTTTTAGCTCCCTATCAAGGCCACCTGTAGGTGGGCATTCCATTATACAGGTAGTGAGGATGAAAAGGTAGGCAATGAGCAAGATATACATGTTTTTTATTAGTTTTAGGCCTTTAAAAAACTTTAAAATGGATTAATTTAAACCTTAATTACCTCAAATCAGTACCAAACCTCCTTATCACATGTTTGTTCATGCATGATACCTATAAGTGCACATTTTGAATATGCAAGTAGTGAAGAGGAGTATGGGCAGTGTGTTCAAGGAAACTGCCTTCCATGTCAATTAATTTCATATTTTTTGGTGATAATATGAAACATAAAGTTGTTTAAAAACTTAAAACAAGTTTCACACTTCATTTTCAACATTGAACCCCCTTGAAGGCACCTAGCTAACTAGTTATGAATGTTATATAGCAAAATGGTTGTATATGGCAGCTATGACTGCAAGCTCATGAGATTACTTTGGAGAATGAAGTTTTAGGGTGAAAAAAAACATTATATAATTTTTAAAAATTACATGAACCTATAACAATGCCCTAAAACTATGAACAAGCATGAATTTCATGAAAATTGTGCAAAACTGCTTGTAACTCAGAAAGGTGTATCCTCTTACAACTTTGAGCTACTTGACTCATCCAAAAACCTTGAAACATTAAATAAATAATGAGAAACATGATTTTATATGTTCAACATAATTTGGAACCAATCTTAGCAAGTAAATTTTATGAAACTACCAAAAATGGAGTAAAACCTATAGGGTGTATGAAATAATAAGCAAAAAAGCATAGTCAACTTCATGAGGATGGTTAATAAAGGGTAGGCTATCATTATACAAAATATTATTTTATAAATAAATGTATATAATTTTAATTTAACCTCCCTAAGCTGTTTGATCTAAAACCTCCCTTGTTATCCATACAATATACAAACCTGAAGACTGGTTTTGTATGTCAAGAAGGGTGAAAAAGGAGTATAATGGTTTTAGCTCAAAATTGGCACTTCTAGACAGTTTAAAATGTGTAACTAAGCTTAATTAATCTTAATATGCACTATATTATCTTCTCCCATGTGGCACACTTCCCCATGAGCTGTATAAATGCCAAACTGACCTTTTTCCTATGAAAACTATTATTTATTTTGAATCACTACCACCTTCAGTTCGAAATAGTTACCTAAAACATAATGTGACAAACTTCACATGACATAGCATTTTTTAACTTTAAAACTTCCCAATAAATCTGTACAACTCATTAAATTCCCCTTTTTTGACCTCAAAATGACAAAAACTAAAATGACTAAGGACCAAGGCTAATATAACATTAAATGAAATTAACTAACATATAAAACACCTTGTTACATATGTATTAGACCCCAAAAAATATATAAAACTCATTTTTTACCTATAAGGATCCCAATTTGACCTAAAATTCAAATTTGGTCAACAAATTGGTGACTCATAGGGGTAGTATGCCTATTATTCTAACTAGATCAGTAGCCTTATTAGTCCATTAGGTTTAGGGAGTCATTTTAAGTCTAAAACACAACATTAGGAATTTTACCATAGGATTTTACCAATACAATACCACTTGATTACCTCAACCACATAAAACAAAGGACACACAAAATGAAATAAGCAAACACACAAGACACACACATCATATGCTTAAGGCACTTAGGGGAATCAAAAAACAAACTACTATGTAAAATTAAAAATTAAACATACATCCCTCCTAGATCAAAAGGAAATTTTTAAACCTTCATTACTTTATGATATGAATATTTTAGTGACACATATAGCCTTTTGACCTTTAGCATTGATGTCTCCATCTCCTTCATGGTGTTTACCAACTTCATTAGCATGATGTTCAAAGAGAACAAAGTAGATCCATACAAGTTGACCAAGGAAATGAACTCCTCTTGCATCCAAAGAATCTCAACCTTCTCATGAACTTTGTCCTTGATGTAAAAGTTGAAAATATGATAGTCCTCTTAGCCTTTCTATCATTATCCATGTCTACAACTTCTTGTACACTAACATTATTAAATGGCTTCCTGACAACAAGTTTTTGACTAGCAAAATTAATCACATCTTTATGTTTGATTGAAAACTTAATATCATGTTTAGATTCATTAGAAAAAATTTCATTATCTATGTAATCGTTTGGATAAGAAAAAACTTTACCCAACATATCAAATTCCTTTCATATGGCATTGAACTTATACCATAAGTCTTCTTCCTCATGGATATCATCTTCAAGAGATATTTCCTTTACCTTTGTCTCATGAGACTCTCTTAGGACTGACACTTCTTCAGCAAAGACTTGAAATTTCTCACAATCCTTAATAGCGCATTACACTTCATGTTTGAGATGGTCATCCACAACTTGATGATCAAACATGGAGTCTTCTTCAAATACCTCTTTCTTCAAGTCTTGGCCACATTCCTCATGAATACACATCCCCTAAAAAATTGAGTTGTTAAAGTCTACTTCATGGACACACATCCCTTCAAAAATGGAGGCAAAAGCTTGTGGATTTCCCTTTTGTTCACCAAGGGGAGTCCCTATGGTGATTTCTTCCTCATAGTCACTCATAAAGTCTTCTTGATCAATCATGAATTGATCTTTATCTTCTTCACTTACTTCTCTCAAGATAAGCTATTTCTCAAAAAGGGGTGAGGTGGAAAGTTCATGGACAGGTTCATGGATTTAAGGTGAAGGAGCTCAAATATGAGATGTAGTGGAAGGTGAAGGAGTTGGAAATAGAGTGTGGGATGAAGGAGAAGGAATTGGAGATGAGGTGTGAAGGGTAGGAGAAGGCTTAGGAGTGGGTTTGGAAAAGAAGAAAGCACTAGTAAGCTCGTATGGAATTGAATTCTTGGATTGATTAGAAGGACAAGAATTTACATGAGTAACAGATACATTTTACCAATGATATCTTTGTGTACAATCCATTGACACATCTAGTTTCATATGACATGACTGATAGGAGTGCTCTTGAGGCTGATAGGCATCATGATATGAAGGATAGGGCTCATATTGGGACTGATAGAGAGGTTTTTCTTGATAGGTTTTTTTGTATCCATACTCATAGGTTTTCCAACAACATGGTGTCCACATGGAGAGGGAAATGAAAGGTTATAAGACTACCATAAGTTTTCTATTTTTAGATCAACATCATAGCCTTCTTGAAGAGTAATATTACCAAATCTAGTATGATCATTACCAACTCCAATATAATACTTTTTAGTCCAATTACTAGCTTGGTTGTGAGTTGCATCAAGTTCATAATTAGGTTGGTAAGGATCATACCAAGGATAATAATGAGTTCCATAAGCTTGATAAACCTTGTCAACTTGTGTAAAACAATACTCAACACCAAATTGTACCATGAAACCTCATTAAGAATCAAGAACACAAATAATGATCATCAAAAATCTTCAAAAGGAATAGTTAGGTTGCTTGACTAGTTGATGTAATCTCAGTGTTACCATTGATGCATTGATAGATGCATCCAAAGGTTGATTATTGAAAGATAACACCAAAATATTTTAACCTCTTAGATTAAGAGTCCCACTAGGCATGAAAAAAACTATTATCACTTAGATTTTCACCCTTTAAGGAGATTTCTTATCTCTCCTCATCCAAGTGGCACAATTAAAACACCTTTAAGATTATGGATAGCCTAAGGATGAGGTGAATCTCTAGATAGGGATATCTCCCTTGATGTAAAACTTTGGATCGCAACTACACCTAATTTTTTTTTTGGGGGGGGGATGGAGAGAGATAACTAAAATAAAAATATTATAAGAGAGGTGATACACCAAATGAGATGATGACTTCCAACCAGTAGCATGTTACACATGAGAACAAAAGACTAACCAAACGTACACTCCTTTAATCTGCATCTTCTCATATCAATGTTACATTATAAGGTTATGGATGAATGTGAAAAGCTAGGAGGACAAGACAATAGGAATTGAATGGAACTAATGAATAGAATAACTCACTCAATCCTTGACATTTAATACAACACTTCACATGACATGTAATAAGAATCTTTCTAACTATAAATAGGATGAAAGGAGACAACATGCTAAGGAATCCATAGTCTTCACTAAGTAAGATCCAACATTCAAGTAAAAAAACTATGAATATTCATGAAGAGGTAAAAAATAAGTAGTATTATTGATCAAATGGTATGCAAATGAGAAGGGATTTGTCATACTTAGGTGGATCATAGATTACAATGGCCAAAATGGCTTGTTCTTATAGAAGTTGAGAGAGAGAGAGGAGAAGAGAGAAGTAAAAAGGTCATTAGGACACTTGTAAATCTAAGAGAATTAGTTACTTATGCATGAAAAAAGGATGTGGGATGAACCATGCAATTTTAAGAGGCACAAATGTCAATCCAAGTTATAAAACTCATAAAACATGGCATGAAACTCCTTATTCTGGCTCAAAAAATTGTCTTCATGATTTAGACTTGTTTGAACATACAAAAACTAATTAGGTATATGAATTATGATGTGAATGAATTGGAAGGGTTATAGACATGCCTCTCCATGCATTGGTTGAATGCCTAGTCATTTGAAATCATTTGGAAAAGAGTTATCATCATCTATAGTCCAAAAAATGCCTTCATGCACCCCACACACTTGGACTCAAATTTGGATTTATTTTCCCATGAAAATCCATGGGAGGGAATGGATGAAAATATTCAAGACAATCCATGGACATAGAAGCACTAGAAACACCTTAAAATGACCCCAATGGAAGTTTTCCACCCTTCTCACTAGCTTGTCAACTATGCATGTTTTGACTGGCTAAGATGAGAGATATTATTTTCACACTTATAATTTTTTTTAAGGAATTAAATGTCCATATTTATTTATCACAATTCTTAATATTTCCCCTAAAATTTATTTCATCTTTAGATTCCTTATAGAACTTACAAAATACATAAATAGTCAAAAGTACCATATTTTATACCCTATCTGTACAATTCCATACAACTCAAAAATATGGGAGGGAGCCTAAGTGGGTATGTTACCAATTATAATCACTTTAATGGTCAAAATGTGTCATCTAGATAGATCTCCAATACTTTTTTCTCCATTAGGTCTTGACTAAGGGTTCTCAAAGGTTTTAGGCTTGTTTGACCTCTTAAGCTTTGTTTATGTAGGCATCACTTTCAAGTTAAAAAAATATCAAAATATGGTTTTTTAAGGACCCTATTAAAATATCCAAATTCCTTGATTCTCCATTCAAAGCACGAAGGGAGGTATGAACATTTGAAGTTACCTATTCGAGATCTTCCTTCCATTTCCTGTAGGGTAGAGATGATTTTGAGCTCAAAAATGGAATATTTATGGTTTCCCCTAAAAGTTGAGAGATTTAACATATATTAAATGACCCAAAAATAATTTTCCAATCCATTATATGACTTACCCAAGGTTGGAAAGGAAGTTGACTACCCACTTGGCTTTATGTCTGAACCTTGCCTATTAGGTCTGCTTGCATAATTGAGGGTTTAAGATACCCTATCCATTTTAATTTTTCATTGAAAGGTTATTAATGCTTTATTAAATTTATTTAAACATTTTATACATTATTTAATGTCTATTTTTCTTTTGGTACACCTTTCTATTCTCATCCTCTAAAACCTGCCAGTTTTGAACCTAGGGAAGTACCCACTATCTTAAACAAAACAAAGGGTACGTAACCTAATCCATTAGACCAAATTAATATTTTATGGTCCTCAAAAAATATTTAGGACATAAAAAAAATATCCTTTAATCATATGGTTTTACCCCTAAACTCATCAAATTTTGAGGTAGCCTTATGCAAAATGGACTATGTGCAAGAATTTCACTTGTGAACTGAGTTTTTTACATCATTGGACTCAACCTAATATATAATAATTATTATGGTGTTATTAAATTTTTATATTTGTGATTATTTTTATATATCTTTCATTCATCCTTCTCAACCCTCACATTTCCCTTTCATATACTCTGCTCAGTCAAAATTAGGTGTCCTTGCCTGCCTGTGCTTTTATTTTGTGTTGATGTTTGTAGGTGATCATGTGTTTTTAGTTATTGAGAATAGTGCCTAAAATATTCCATATAATTCCCAAATACCATTCAATAGTTTCCTATATCCCTTTTTTCAAGGGGTATGCTACACCCTCGTCAAAATGCCTTAATTATGTTCTCTGCCCCTGATAGTCAACTATAGTTGATTGTGTGGGGCCTTGAGTTAGCTTTAATCCTTGAAACCTAAATCTAGATTAACTTATAATACTTGGAGTAACTTTTATCATATTATAATATACCAATATGATAACCCATTCCCAAATCCTTGCTACGGAGGCTATATAAGTTAAGGCTTGTTGTAGGTGGATGTCCCTAAAGGTAGGGGCACTTGTAGGTAGGTATGGGCTTGGAAGATCATCATTTTTGATCTTAAGATACCTTAAACCTTTTATAAAGTTTCAAATCACTTTATAAAAAATTTAACATACCTTAATACTCATGTATGCAATAAAATAAACCCTTCTCAAACTTGAACTCCATGTTGGTTGTAGGTGCTTGTTTTCATGGCTTGTATATGGACTAAAGGTGTGTATAGGGTGATAAACATAATATTATAAACACTTATATGATCATTAGATCATAAATAATTCATGAAATCCATTTGTAACCATTAAATTGATAATATTTTCTCTATATTATCAAATTTTAAAACAAACATTGCTCAAACTCAAAATTTTCTAGATGATATTACAAGATTTTAGTATTTTTTGTGGCGACTTTGAGCCTTCAAACTTCCAACCTTCAATAGTGTTCTACCTTATATATTTTAAAATTTTCATATCCTACATAAAGGATACAAGTCATGCTCATATAGATGCCTCAAGTCCCATGAAAACCTTGTTGTTTTCCATTGACAAAAAGTGTTAGGACCTCTGTTTCTTCATTTTAGGGATTTGATCCTAGAATTCAGTCCCTTCCTACTAAAAAGTGGTTTTCAAAATTGCTAGGCCGCCTAACATTTAAAACATTTATGTTATGATACCTTAAACATTTAAGGACTCCAAGTAAGTTCCATATTATGATCTTAATGCTCACAATGTCTTTTTAGCTCCATATCAAGGCCACTTGTAGGTGGTCATTCCACAATGCATGTAATGGGGATGAAAAGGTAGGTAGTGAGTAGGTTATACATGTTTGTGTTTAATTTTAGGCCTTAACCAAAATTTAAAATGGATGAATTTCAACCTTAATGACATAAAATCATTACCAAACCTCCTTCTCAAGTTTGTGTTCATGCATAACACCTATAAGTGCACATTCTGAATATGCATGCAATGAAGAGGAGTATGGGCAGTGTGTTTAAGGAAACTACCTTCCATGTTAATTTATTTAATTTTTATTAGTGCTCAAATGAAACATAAAGTTTTTTAAAAACTCAAAAAAAGTTTCACAATTCATTTTGAACATTGAATCCCGATAAAGGCACCTAGCTGACTAGTTATGATAGTTATATAACAAACTGGTTGTATATGGTAATTATTACTATAAGAACATGAGATTTATTTAGAGAATTAATTTTAAAGTTTAAGGCAACCATGAGAGAATTTAAAAAATGTACATGAACCTAGAACAACCCCTAAAACCATGAACAAGCATGAAGTTCTTTAAAATGGTGAAAAATGTATTGTAACTTAGAAAGGTGTATCCTCTTACAAATTTGAGCTAATTGACTCATCCAAACACCTTGAAATGTGAAAAAAAAAATGGGGAACATGATTTTATATATTCAACATCATCTATAACTAATCTTAGCAAGTGGATTATATGAAATTACCAAAAATGGAGAAAAACCTATAGGGTGTATGAAATAACAAGTAGAAAAGCATAGTCAACTTCATGAGGATGGTTCATAAATCACGAGCCACAATTATTCAAAATATTATTATGTAAATTAAGTTATATAATTCTAATTTTACCTCCCCGAAGTGTTTGATCTGAAACCTCCATTGCTAGTACAAACTTGTAGACTAGTTTTATATGTCTAAAAGGGTAAAAAAGGAGTAGAATGGTTTTATCTTAAAATTGGAACTTTTATAGAATTTAAAATGTGTAATTTATATTAAGGAATATAAATATGCATTATATGATCTTCTCCCATGTGGCATACTTCCCCATGAGTTGTATAAGTGCCAAACTCACCTTTTTTCCCAAGAAAACTATTCTTTCTTCTAAATCACCTACCACTTTCAGTTATAAATAGTTACCTAAGACATAATATGACACATTTCATGTTAAATAACCTTTTTTAACCTTAAAAATTCCCAAAAAATAATACAACTCATTAAATACCCCTTTTTTGACCTCAAAATGACTAAAATGACTAAGGACCAAGGCTAGTATAACATTAAATGACATTAATTAATATATAAAGAACTTTTTGACATATGTATTAGACCACTTAAAACATCTAAAACTCATGGTTTTACCTATAGGGGTCATAATTTGATGTAAAAGTCAAGTTTGGTCAATAAATTGGTGACTCATAGGGGTAGTATGCCTGTTATACTAACTATACCAATAACCTTATCAATCCATTAGGTTTAGGGATTCATTTTAAGTTTGAGACACATCAAGAGGAATATTACCATTGGCTTTGATCAAGAAAAGACCACTTGATTACCTCAACCACATAAAATAAAGGACACACACAAAACCAAGCAAACAAACACATATTACACACACACCATGTACTCAAGGCACTTAGGGTAATTATAAAACAAAATAATATGTAAAATTAAATAATAAACATACATCCCTCCTGGATCAAATGGAAAGTTTGAAACCTTCCTTGCTTTAGGACATGAATATTTTAGTGAGACATGTAGCCTTTTGACCTTTAGCATTGATTTCTCCATCTCCTTCATGGTGTTTTCCAACATCATTAGCTTGATGTTAAAATCTAAAAAAGATGATACATAAAATTTGACCAAGGAAATGAACTCCTCTTACATCCAAACAGTCTCGACCTTCTTATGAACTTGGTCCTTATGTGCAAGTTTGAGCTACTTGACTCATCCAAACACCTTAAAACCTGAAAAAAGGCATGGGGAACGTGAGGGGATATACTAAACATAATATTTAACAAATCTTAGAAATTGTATTTTATGAAACTACCAAAAATGGAGTAAAACCTATAGGGTACATAAAATAGCACGTAGAAAAGCACAGTCAACTTCATGAGGATGGTTCATAAAATAAAGGCCACCATTCTTCAAAATATTGTTAAGGAAATAAAGTTATTTGATTTTAATTTCACCTCCCTAAGGTGTTTGACTTGAAACCTCCCCTACTATCCATACCAAGTACAAACCTAAAGACTAGTTTTGTATGTCTAGAAGGGTGAAAAAGGAGTAGAATAGTTTTAGCTCATAATTGGCACTTCTAAAACATTTAAAACATGGAACTAAGCTTTAGGAAGTTGAAGAGGTATTATATGATATTTCACCATGTGGCACACTTCCCCATGAGTTGTACAAGTGCCTAACCCACATTTTTTCCTAAGAAAACTATTCTTTCTTTTGAAGTACCTACCACTTTTATTTATAAATATTTAACTAAGAAAGAATATGACACATGTCACATGATAACCTTTTGAACCTTCACACTTAAAAAGAAAGTTGTACAACTCATTAAATGCCCCTTTTTGACTTTAAGATGATTTAAAATGAATAAAAAGACTAAAATGACTAAGGACCAAGGCTAGTATAACATTAAATGACATTAATTAACATATAAAACACCTTTTGACATGTATTAGATCCCCTAAAATTGATGTTTTTACCTATAAGGTTCCTAATTTGACCTAAAAGTCAAATTTGGTCAACACCAACCTAAGACCATAAATAGGGAATTTAAGAAGATTGAAATAGCATTGGCAAGCTCCTATCTCCATGTATCTTCCACTCAGATCAACCTATCAATGAATTCCACTAGCTCCTCCAAAGATACTACTATAACCTCTTTAAAGAAGGCTAAAAATGGAAAACATGTATATATAGTCCACCCACTACCCCAATATGGATGTATGGATTGGTCTAAGATCATATGGCCCTCCCTAACTCAAAAATCAAAGGAGATTTATAGAAAGAATCGAAGGATCAATTATTTGAGACCATAGCTAAGGACAAATAGCCAATAAACCCATCAAAACTAGTCATTCCTCCATGGGTAGGTAATCTTAGATCAAAAGCTTCTCAAAAATCAAATTTCAAAATCACAGAGTTGCCTTAAATAAGATCCATGTTTGATAAACCAATGTTCTCCTTTCCTTATCATCATTTTGAGCCAAGAGTTACCCTAAAGCATGGTTGGTATTTGATAAATATAACAAAAATGGCTTTCCTAGCATAGGAGGTAATAAAATAGGTAGATTGACAAGATAATCTTTGAGTTGTTGAAAAGTTGTTTGGCAATGATCATCCCAATGAAATGTAACTCCCTTCTTTAAAATGTGTGTAAATAGATGGCACTTGTTTGCTAACTGAGATATGAAGCATTGGATTGACTAGATCTTACCCTACAAACTACAGAGTTGTTTTAAATTGGTTAGTGGTGGCATCTTAGTTATAGCATGGACTTTAACTGGATTGACTTCAATACCTTGATGAGACACAATGAAGCCAAGTAGTTTTCTTGAAGTTACATTGAACACACATTTTTTTGGATTTAGTCTAACTTTGTACTCTCATAATATTTCAAATATCTTATGCAGTAATGGAAAATTCAAAACTAGGGCTGACCATCTAGTGGTACTCTTAGAAGTAGGATGTATAGAACCAAGGCAGGGTCTAAACCTAGTATTTTAGAATAGACCCATGCAAAGATATCTACAAATTCTCTCAATATATCTATAAAGACATCACATTCCTC
Organism: Torreya grandis; assembly: GCA_037957365.1. Taxonomy (NCBI): domain Eukaryota; kingdom Viridiplantae; phylum Streptophyta; class Pinopsida; order Cupressales; family Taxaceae; genus Torreya; species Torreya grandis. The sequence continues at coordinate 200,664 of JARHVA010003214.1, forward strand.
CTTAGTAAGGGATGTACCTAATTTTATCCATTTCAAGTTTGATGGAGTCCTGATATTTACCTCTATTGTATCTTTAACTATAAGGGTCAAGCTATCTTCTAAGATATTAGGCATTGACTTGAACTATTGGATTATGTTAGGGTCCTCTATTAGGACTTACTCTTTAACTTCTCCTAGGCATAATGAATGTGAGTCTCCTAATGGGAGATCTAGCGATGTAATAAAAATAGTAAAAAATTCTTAGAGAATTTGATCAAATACTTATTTTTGTTTAAAGTTAAACTCTGATCTACATGTAAGTTCATCATTGGTGGTCTCCTAGTCTAAATTCAAAGAAAAATAAACACCCCCTTCTAATGGCACCTGAAATAGGTTTTCACCACAAGACTAGCCTTTATCTTTACTTTTTCCCTAGTTAGAAATCACCTCAAAGAGGTTTTCACTTTGGAACCTCAATGTTTTACTTATTTTTATGGCTAATGGTGTTCACTCACTCTAAAAAATAAGTTGTAGGATCTAATATTATTAAGAACCCTAATTTGTGATCTCCCAATGAAACATTAACTATAAGGCCTAAAAAGTCACAGAATGCCTCATCATTCTAGAACTCATCAATTAGTAGACTAGATTCTTATTGGTCCCAATCTATCAGTTGGGGATAATATAATGGCAATGGGTTATGATGAATGGCAAGGGTAAGGGTATAAATTTCATTTTTATCAAACAAGTTGGTTTTAACTAGGTCATCAAAGGTGAGGCTATGATTAGACTCTACTTTACTATTAGCATCATCATCACTAGTCACTGGTGATGGAGTTTGAATAAGATATGTGGGGTCACCCCTAGGTAGTTTAAATCCAATTCCATAAGGTCTTTCATACTTAGTCATGGAAATGGGCTCATTGGTTCCTTGATAGTTTGGTCTAAGGCCTCTTCCTTCATAATTTTGATGCTCCATGATCCTATTAGGAATAGGATACTTTACATTTTTATAATATTCAGCTTGGTCATCATTGCATAACTATGAGTAATACCCTTCAAGAGGGTCAGGTCCTAGGCTAGATGTTGGTACAAATGTGGCAGGTCCCTTATCTTTGTTCTTTTGTTACCAATGTATATATGGGATGGCTTTAGGTTACCCAAAGATTTTTGGATTCTAAGGAAGATTGGCAATATAAAATATATCATGGGTCACATACTCTCTTGATCTATTATTTAAAATGGTGAAATTATTAGAAGCTTTAGGAGGTGGCATGTGGGAAAAAGAATCCAAGGTATTAGGATCTATGTAATTATATAGTGAAGGATCAATAAATATGGCCTTTCCTTTATCATATTTGGAACTTGGATTCATATTGTATTGATGATTATAGATTTTAAATTTGGCTTCAAGATGCTTTTAGTGTTCATACAAGTGTAGATCTATTAGAATATTCACTTCCATCCCTGAGTGGGAAAACTTAATACACTAGTATAGCGTCGATGGGACTACATGAATCTCATGTAACTAAGGCCTGCCTAGAAGCATGCTATGTGATAACTCAAGATCAAGCACATGGTAAAGTGTATCATGGGTCAAAGGCACAATGATAAATAGAAAACTTATGGTGTCTTGTGATTCTCTTTCCTAATTGTCCTAAGCTTTGATGGTTATTATTTCTGGCTAGAGATCTACCATTATGTACTCAAGAAGCTTGATGAGCTTTAGAGACACTGTGTTGAGGCTAGATCCATTGTTTATAAGGACATGTTTCACTTTATGTCATCTGATACAAACTTATATGTACAATGGGTTATTATGGAGTGGTCCAAGGGAAGACATATCACTTTGGTTAAATGTGACTTGTTGGGTTGGAGCTAGGTGTCTAACCAAAGCTTCAAATTTTTTAGGAGATATGTCACTAGCACTAGTGTATTGGGTCAAAAACTCATTCAAGATGTTTTTTTTGGATTATTAACATCCACAACAAATTTAAAATAGAAATTTGTGCTAGTGTCTTCTACAATTGTTACACAATATCACACTTCTTATCTTGGTCAGTAGTGAATGGTTTATTCTAAGGTTGAATGGTTGGTTGGATGATAGGCAAAGTGGTAGATGGTTGTGAGCCTAGGATTACATAATTAGTATTAAATATTATACCGTTATTTTTAACTGATGCTAGGAATAGTGTGGAACTAGATAGGATAAGTCTCAATTGCTGGTGCACTTGCATGTGGTCATGTGGCAAGGATAAGTTGTCACTATAAGATCTAAAAGGGTAAGTCATAGTTTGATGGTTTTCTTGTATGCACTCCCAAGTCAAAGAAGGATTATCCATGTGATTTGGTTGAATATTGTTGTTTAACAATGGTCTAGGCTGATTAATGTTTGGTCTAGGATTAATGGAGATGGTATTAATGCTAGCCCCTACAATATGACCTAAAACCCTATTTTATTCATGTGAAACTACATGGTAGGTTTGTTGGTTGTTATCATTCTAAACTTAGTTTTGTCCATTATTCTATCATTATGGGTTTTTCTATTAATTTTGTTGGTTCTACTAGTTCAACTTTTGATTTTGATACTATTGATTTTGCTACTACACTAGCTATTGTTATTGCTAATTTTTGTACTGTTATTGATTTTTATGTCAAGAAAAGGGGTTTTGATAGATCCCAAGAGTTTTATTAGAAGTGGAAGCACCATTATCCAATTTTATCTCCACATTTTCTAACATATTCGTGATTAAATGCTTGAATTGGACATATATTCATATATTATACCCATTGACCTGATGATAGTCACATAATTCATTTTCATAGTACCATTCATGATAAAGAATACCTTGTAGATATTGTTTTGGTATGGGCCAACTAATCATATTAGTGGTAGCAAGATTGTGAAATATAGACTCAATAGGTTCTCCTAGGTCACTAAAGACATAACATGTATGGATGGATATTTTAATAAGATGGGTTTACAATGGTAAAGGTTGTTGTATTTATTGTGAAGGTTTTGATGGTTACACTTATGGCATTGATTGGAGAGGTTACTGGGTAGAAGTAAGCTAAAAAGGTGGTGTAGATGATGTATGCATAGTTTGGACATGATGAGATTTAATTACTCCATTTCCCATAACATTCCTATTGTAGTTAAATTACTTTGGTCTTTCATGATTATTATCTTATGCTAGTTATGATGCTTACACTTAATTAGGATGTTGCTCATTTCCCTAATTTAGGTACCTTGATTTTGATTAGTTGAATTGAGCTTGATGACTCCTTTATTGATGAGCACCCTATTGATCAACAAACCTTTATCAATTATCTCTTTGAACATATGCACATATTGTAGCTTTATATGATAGGCTATCTCACTATGAAAATTTTTGGTAAACATAGTAGCTAATTGTTTATGTAGTAAACTATGGGTGAAATGACTTGCAAGGGCTCTCCATCACTATAGATAACTTTCAAAACTCTCCTTAGCTTTTTTCTTTGCTTGTGTTAGGTCCACTAATGAAATATTGTGCTCAAGATTATAAGAAAAGTGTTGCACAAATTTATTAGAAAGATCATCAAAATCCACCACTAAGTTCTTGGGTAACTTTAAAAACCACTCCAAGGCTTGTCTAGCCAAGCTTCTTGGAAACAATAACAAAAGGTATATGTCGTTATATGCCACTGGTTGACATGCGACAAATAATTTGGTCAAATGAGCCTTAGGATCACCTTTCCCTTTGTATTTATAAAATTTTGGTGGTTCATATCTTGGAATAAATAGTATTTATAAATAATCTATTTTGAATGGATAGGAACATACATCATCCAATTTGAACTTTTTGGTATGCTTCCTAGCTTGAATGGTAGTAATTACATCCTTCATTTGTTGCAATTATTGGGATAGAAAACTAGATGGAATATTGGTTTGAGGAAGAATTTGGGTTTGGATATATCATTGGGAGGTCACAAGTGTAACACTTTGACCAAGGTATTGGGGTATATTGGTTTGCCTGGGTAATGAGCCAAGAATATGCATACATGGATTGGGATGTACTTGAAATTATACATTTGGTTGCATGATATTCTAGTTTGGGTTGGCAATAAATATTTAACCTAAGGGATTTTATGGTTGAGATGGAGGGATATAATTATATTATGCTTGTTGTGTTTGAAAAGGGACATGTTTCTAACTAATCAAACCTTGTTATTGACTGGGAACTTATGGACCAAGACCCTATCTCTAGCTTTATGGCACATTTTGAACTAATGGTTGTCTAATAGGTACTTGAGAAATATGAGGACCTCTTTGTTACATGAATCCCTATGAGGAAGTGAAAGTAGGTTGTAGATTTGACATCCATCATTGACCATTATTTTCACATTGTTGACTAGTCATTACTTGGTTTTTGATTGGCATATTATTCTATAACTAAAGAGGTATGTTCATTATTACCTTACAAGGTGGAACATTTGCTACCCCTAATTAAGGTGTCAATGTATTGATCCTTTGTTATATTGATACACTAGATTGTGTCTAGTGTTGTGGAATACTACTCACTACCTATTGAGGAAGAGTAAGATTCATCACATTCTATCATTGAGGTGTGACATTGGCTATTGTTTAATTATCTAACCTCATAGGTTGTACACTTGAATAAATAGTTGGTTGAGGTTAGGGTGTAGAAACCCCTACTCCTTGGTATGATGATCTACTCATGGGATTAACTATAAGCACATGTTGTTGGCTAGTTTTTTTCCATTAATACCACTTTGATCAGGACTGGATTTTGTTTGCACATTGTCCACTACATTTGGATCACTATTCAATGTAGAGGTCAAAGACATTTCTTCAATAATAAGCATATGCATCATGTTATATGTCGAAGTAGTTTTTATAAATGGGTCAGAACTTAGATTCTCTTGTCTAATTAATTTTATCAACACTCCTATTGAAGGTACTAGGTCAATGAAAGGCTTACTTACCATGTTCATCTGATTGAAATCATGTGCTAAATTTAGGTAGGTTTGATATTTTGTCTACATTTGGTTAAAGTGCTCTTCCATTATGTATTTGCCTCGATCAGATATATTAGGATCTTGGTACATTTTTTAGACTAGAGCCATAGGATTGCTAGAAGAAGCTTGTTGGTCATCAATGATATTATGGGGCACTCTTACTAGACTTGGTAAATTTTCATGGGGGCAATTTGCTAAAAAATTGGCCCCTACCTTGATGGCTCTAATCAAAATTTTGTCCTTGATTTCTAAAAAATGTCATTTAAATAAAAATAGATCATACGTGGAAGATGTATTATTAGAATATGACTATTGAAAAACTACCTCATCCACCATGGGTATTATAGCTAGGTATTTCACAGTTTGCTCTTGGTCCTATTCTATGTAAGGTGGTGTGTTAACCAAATGATTAGCCAATGGATCTTGGATTTATGCCCCTATTTGAGTATTGTAAGAGGGATAAGAATCCATCTCATAAGCAACACTATCTGCATAGGGGTCTTACACTATTTCTTCATATGCAACCACATTACTAATCCCTAAATTGTACATGAGTCCATTACGAGTGTAGAAATACATGTTGGGATCCATAGTCAATGATTTGTGATAAAAGGTCGAGTTATACAAACTCTAAAAAGAAGACAATATCTAAAATAAATGATGTCCTAACTTGGTCTAGATTTTCTAAAAGGATCAATAGGTTTATACAAAGGTTTTATGAGGAAACAAGATAGAGTGAAGTACTCAATGTTTCATTGTTCACATAAAGGTAAGCAAGTAAATGGGCTAAAAATCAAAATGCCAAACTCTAAGGTTGAAGTGTTTCAAATCAATCTAATCTAAGCAATTTAAAATTTGTTAGGTATTTTGTCCAAATGTGATGTCAAAATCTAGGCTCAAATAAGGCATGTGATAGGACTCTTGGCCAAACAACGTCAAAATCTAGACTTTGAAAATAGATAAAAGTTTTAATCTAATAGATTTGAAACACTTATAATGAACACTAGGAATTTGATTATTGGATATGAACTCGATAAACTAGGTATAAGGTATAAAATAAAAGGCACTTTAGCAATAGTTTACATTCTCACAAAAATGGTATAAAACTTAGTTCTGTTGACAAACAAGCTAGACAAAGGTGATCAGTATAACTATTTTAGACAAAATATCACAAAAGTACACTTAGATTGGTCTAAAAATGTAGGAACAAATTTGAAACTCTATACAAGAAGGTATATGAAATAATATTCTAAATATTTTGGGTAGTGTAATGATGTTATACTACCCAAAAAGGTGTGATAAAAAGGTTTACTTAAAAAACTTTCTAAGGTAAATTTGTTTTCCTATAGTTTTGGTAGCATAAAAATACCTTTCTTGACTTAAAAATGTTAGGGTGGATAGACTTAAAGTGCAAGTGTTTAGCACAAAATTGCTTAAGTCTGTCAAATGTTGATAATGATTATGAGTCTTAAATGACATTTAACCCAAATTGGAAATTAAACCTACGTTTCCTCAAGTTTAGTACAAATGGAAAACCCACTTAACACATCAACCCTATGAACTTGTAAAGGTGTAATTCTGAATTTATATTACAAGTGAAGGACTTAAACAAATTTGGTAAAGGTCTAGACTCAGTTAGGTAGCATAACTACACCAAAGTGGATGATATGATTCTCAAGATTTTGATGAACTTTTTGAACAAGGAAAATTGATGATCTTACGTGGGAATCATAACGCCTCTTTGTTCAAACAATAATTTAGACTATGTGTTTAGTTTTGGATTATTTATTTACACCAAGTTTTGACTCTAAACAAGACTTAATCTAGGACAAGACTAACTAATTAATCATTTCTTAGATCCTAAACTAACAAAGTTTCTTGGTATTATTTGAATATGTCAATATAAATCATTTGAGAGGATATTAAGTGTTCATCTAAAAGTAAATGTGCATTACATATTAAGGTTTTTACACCCCCCTTCTCTCAAATGATAGTACTGTGACATGGACCTTGAGGTGCACCTTGCACCAACAATACTTATAAGGCAAGTGGGGATTTATCTAAGATCTAACAATTTTTTTAATGATCTAGGGGAATCAATTGCATAATGAATTTTATGTCAAACAATTTAAAATAAAAGCATAGATTTTGGGTTTGTATCACTTGGCTTGTTGTAAAAAGGTTTAGTCTTTTTTGTAACCACTACATCCTGCTATTTGCTCAATGTAGTGTGATGTCCAAAGTGCCACTACATCCCATGTGCAACTCTAAAGGATCCAAATAAAGTCAATGTTGAGAGATGAAACCCTAGGTCAAAGCTTCCCTAAAGAACTTATGGGAGGTGATGAAGTCCCACTCACAAACCAAGATGCATTTATAAATAAAGCATAAAAGTAAAAAGACTTTAGGGTCATTTTTAAGATCACCCAAAATTTGATGAGTTTTTGGGGAGTGCTTTAGATGACTTTATTTCTAAGCCTTGGACTAGGCTACTTACAATAGGAATGGAATTTTTGGTTCCAATGGCTCCCTATAAGGGACAAATAGAAGAGCATACATGTAACATTCCTCTTTTTGCCAAAATAAAATTTTATTAAACAACCATTACAAAAAAAAATTGAAAAGTGTATTCAATTTTAAGCCCAAAATGAAATATTTGGTGGTGTTCATTGACCCCTTGGTCTTAGTCATGAACTTTGAAAACATTCACCAAAAACATCTAAATTCTTTGTTAAATACCCAAAACAAGATTACTAATTGATTTTTAAGCATGCAAAGGTGATTTAAATGAGTTTTAAGAAAATATCAAGCTTGGTCCTACAAAAAAATTATTAGCATGTCATTTAGCTTTGAAGCTCTTTTTAACTTAAAATAATGAACTTTGAAAAGGTAGCTCTCAGGTCTATGTTTTTAGAAAAACATAGTAACTGACATTGATTACTCACTAACTGAGATCTAATCAATGTCATTTTTGCTAATTGACATCAGTTAAGTTAGGCAACTGATGTTGGTATTACTTATCGACATCGGTTATTGTGTAAAACTATGGTAACCAAAAATGGCAAAATAAAGTTAGAAAATTAATTGACAAGAGTTTTAAGGGCTCAAATAAATATTCTAGAGTTGTAAAAAGATCTCCTTTAGGTGTAGGATGAGTCTAGTCCCATCGAGCATGACATATGTAATCTAGGAATTTGACTCAAGATAGGATGGTTAGTATGGTGTTAGTTCCAAAATGAAAATAAAATGAAAGAAACACACTAATAACATAACATCTCTAGGCCTAGACACTAGGGAGAGCTTAGTTACTAAAATCAAATGATAAACACAACTAAAAATCAAGGAGTGAAAACACAATAATTCCTTCACCTTCCTTGGATGCTCCAAATGCTTTTGTAGTAGTGGCTTGGTCGGCTTGTGCTCATGAAGTCCTTGACAATGGAAGCTTGGCTACCTCCATCTGTCCTTGGCACCTTTGGCTTATAGCTTGACTTAGCTTGGAATCAATTTGGCATGGTAACACTAATTTCTTGAAGCTTTTAGAACAAATTTTTCATTATAACTTTGTATCAAAAAAGCTTAGAAATGATGTTGTGAGACCTCTTATTTATAGATTTTTGGATTTGACCAGAATCAATTTCAACCATCTATCTCAAGAGTGAGATATGTGGTTGAGGATTAATTCAATTTTTGGAATTAGGTTTTTAATTATCATCATCATGACATTAGAATAAGGGGAAATTAAGAGGCATATAGGGCATCATGGAAGGTATTGATGAGGCATGGAAGGCATGAATCCTGATATTTGTGGCATTTATGGCCTAGAGATGTCTTCTTAAGAAATGAGGTCACCTGATGATGTAGATATTTAATATTTATTTCTAAAAATAAGTATTTAACAAGTTTCCATGTAATTTTTGATTAGGCATTGATTTGGGTTAATTATCTCTTAAGTATGATTAAGCACTTTGTGCATAAATTACTCAAATTAATTAGAATGCCTTATTATTAGTCCAAAATTTGACTAGATTGGAATTAGAAGGCGATGTCAAATGCATTGGAACTATATTCCCATTTAAGATGTTACCAACAACAAATAACAAAGGCACATGTCTCGTGTAAGAGACTTGATAGGAAAGATCAATCCAGAACACCTAGGTGCAAATTTGGCATTTTGACTCAAAATGAACTGATCAAAGTTAGTTGGCCCATAAATTGCATTACCCCATTTATGGATACCTTGGTCAAAATTGGAACTTGAATATGTCATTTTCACATCATTTAGTGTGTTTTAGTGTTATAGGCCAAATTGTGTGTTTTGGGTGGAAATTGGATAAAAACATGATTGGAGGTTATCAGTCGCCAAATTTAGGAGTCTAAAGTTAAATGGATGGAATAATAAATCAATTGAGAAATATGGAATAAATACAACCACTATTTTTTTAAATAATTTACCTAATATGATATTTCCTAAAATAGCAATAAATGACAAAAATAAATACTTAGCTAGAAACTAATTGAGATGGATGATCTAGAGGCTAAAAAATAGCATATAAGTTTATGAGGATGTCGTAAATAGAACACAAGTGTCAAAAATCATCATAGATAGTATCATAATACCTTGGATAGTAGTGCACCATGATATGTTCTCATGTTTAGTGTTAGTGACCTTTTGTAGGGACTATTGTGAACTTCTAAAAATAACTATGTCTGAGTTTGATAGGCTTGTTCTTATGGAAATGAAACCTAATTCATTATTTGTGACTTATTTTATATTTATTTTGTATTTAAACCTAGACCTCTATATTGTTATGGTATTGATAATCATAAGTATCAAAAGTGTGATTTTAGCTCAGTAAGATAGACGTCCACAACTCCCTATTGTAACAACTCCACTAGATTTTACCAAAATATATTAAAAAAATTAATTACCCATATTCATCTTTCAGATATCACCATGATAAATCTAATTAGTAATCTTTAACTAACTAAATTCATTTTGTTAAAGACAAGATTCATAGCTAATCCACTTGCTAAGGATCATTATGAACAAATATAGTGATAATGAACAATGATGAATAAATAATAAATATTGCATCTATATCATAAATTAAATAGTACAAATTTAGTGATAAGCGATACAACATTATAAAGACTATTGTAGTAGTGCAATGAATAAATATTATGATTTTTAGAAATAAATAATATCTCAAATAATACTACATGATACAAAACTCCATGGAGCATGAGTCTCCATGACTCAAGTATCAATCTATAATATCAAGTGTAGTCTCTAGTGTAGTACTCCAATAGGGAGGGAGAGCATCCTCTGAGTGTTTTTCAAAAAAAACCATAGAACATATATCCCCCTCATTATCTCCCAATAAGGAAATATCCCTCTTTTCATGGATGGGTAGATAATTATGATGAAGGAATCCAGAGTGACAAACTAAAACTTGTGTGTTATAGGTATCTAATACATAATATGTACCATTAATAAATCTATTCTAACAAGATATCACACAAATATGAAAAGTATATCAACATAGGAAATGATAATGTTTAACTATAAACATTACTTTGACCAAAGTTTTCAATACTTATTTATCTCTAAGATTAGTCAATTTCATACACACCACTCAATCACATTATACCTCATTGAATTTATGATGTTATTTAATCTATCAAAACCCATCACACTACTTATTTAGTATCATAAATATGAGATTTGGTTAATTATATAATAACATAAAACCAATATATTCAATCAGAATATTTCTTATTAGTAAATATAAATATGATAAGTAAAAAAATATTAATTATCTACATTTAGTCCATAAAATGAAATGCAATGAATCTAAGATCTTCTAATTTATTATAGAATAATAAACAGAATTATATACAATCATCAATAGAAACATACCACTAGGTAAGAATCATATCTAGACTATAAGTTACTAGATATCAATATGTAATTTTAAAATTTATTTCATCAACTTTTCAAATATTAAACACAATTTATTTCTTGTTTATATTTAACAAATATAAAAAAATATGAGTCGTTTAAAAAATTTAAAATATCTATATTTAACATTTTAAATTCCTTATATTTAAAGCTTCAACTAAACATCAACAACATAACAAGCACCCATATTACCTTATTATGTAAATTATTGATCATAAATATTAAATAGCATATGAACATTTATGTATGGAATATAGTTTTAGATTTACTATATGATATCCAAATCACATGTATATTCCATACATTTATATATTACAAACACACAATTTATGATTAGTAACCCATTCAATAAACATTCAAAATGTGCATAAGTTATATTGTTCTTATTCTTTAAATTACCATTTATTCTAATAGAATACATTCAATATGTATTGTTTCATCTAAAATTCATAATAAAACAATTATTACTTTAGTGGTTCAACTAAAATATGCTCAAAATTATATAACATAACTAGTTATCAATTCAAGCACAGCCAATAAGGCTTTACTAATTCTTTCTCTTAAAAGACATAGTCATACTTTATATCTATTTTTTGTATGCTAAGTCTATAATTCTAACCAAGACTTAAGGGCATCTATTATAAAATTAGATATTCACTTTGTATACATATTCAAAAACATATAAATTATATCATACTCAGTCAAATTTTCAACTCAGTTGATTAGTTACTATGCATGTATTCAAAAGATACAACATAAGAATAACCAACCTTTGATCTCACAAACTCTATTTTTTTCATTCCATTTCACTATCATAATTACAATCCATTATCTATAAAACACAATGTATTTCATATCAATATATATATATATATATATATATTGATTTATATATATACCCTAGGCCATCAGGGTCATATAGGGTGTATATCCTCACCCCTGCATATATATATATATATATATAGACACACACACACACACACACACACACGATAAATGAATAAAAAATAACCAAAATAGTAATTTATATAGCCAAATAGCTTCAATACACATTCAACCATTATAAACAAGAATTAAATTAACTATATTTACCTCCCACTAGATTTTAGGTTTATTTAACTAAAGTCTCATATCCTTAGAATAATAAAATAAAGGATAATCTCAATCGAATACTTATGTATGTATTATGTTAAATAATTATAAATCATTTTTATTTGCCTAGGGTTTCTACCACAGCCATAACATAAAAATTTCATTTAAATGGTTACCCAAGTTTAAAAATTTAGACACAACAAAGTATAAAATCCATCCCTTATATGGTTTGTCCAAAAATCCTAGTGTGCAAAGCAAGAAATTTCACAACTATGGTTATTTACCAAGTTTTTGGGTTATATAATGAGTTATATGGATGGTTGAGCCATCCATAGGGCCCACCATTTATCCCAATAATTTGTTTTTAATCCATAATAAACTAAAATCCTTCAAGATTTTATTACCAAAATCACTATAGAAAAATATATAAATCTTAAAATAAATTGACCTAGTTACATAATCTCCCAAGATAATGCCAATGATTTGAGTTCTTCTCCCTCTGTTATCTTGAATTTTCTATGTGAATCCCTTGTGTTTTATTCATTTCCTCCATGACATCTCATTCATCATTCTATTCACTTGCATGTTCATTCCATACCATAGAACTCTCCAAATATTCCTCCATGATTAACCAACTAGCAGTGAACTAGGTGTTTCCCATCCAAACCAAACAAAGCTCTTTCTTAGTTGGTATGTTTAACATTCAATTAAAGTCAATTTAATCTTAATAATCTCAAATTTTCATTCTTTAATCAAATAAACTAACTTTATATTATCACCTTTAAACTGTGCATGTTAACATTGACTTCCCTAAAAGCCATCGACTTATATGAAAGTATTGACCATTGTATAATTCAAAGGTATGTTGATTAACTTCAAAATTACTAGGCCATTAACAAAAATATTAATTCAATTAAACATATTAACTATTGGTTAGTTTAATAGGTAAATAAAATAACTTATTGACTCTCACCTTTAGCAATCAACACTTTACAAAACATAATGACTTCACCTCATCATTCAACAATATAATCATTTTTTAATATATTATGAATATTAAACCTTGGTAAACACTAAATCAAATATAATGAAATTTTTAGATAATGCTATTGATATCCTTTTGACATTAAGATATACAATTATTATAACAATAATAATCTTCTAAATATTATTATCACCTTAATCCTACAGATCAAGTAACAACAATATTATCCATCTACAACTTCATATAGTAATGCATACATAACATCACATCATTATACCACATATCTATACTCAATAAAGTAGTGAGGCAAGTAAAAGATGTATGGATTCACTCATTCAACCAAGTAATAACACCATACAAGATAAGCTATGTATGACAACCATATCAGTGAAATCACAATACCAAATCAACATGATCATCAACAATAATCAAGATCACACTAAAAATCATATTAAAAATAACTTAAATGAAAGTAACACAAAACATGACATAACTATCTATCTCAACAATTTATCACAAAACATGATACACTACTATGGTGTGTTCATGGGTTTTTGGTTTCTCTCTCTATCGTCCCCCAACGTCTCAATCTACACCATCATCTCTGATAATTATATCCCTCTATCACACTATGAGGGATAGATCTATCTTTCATCCACCTCAAAATAATGAAGTTAGTTATCTCAAAACATAAATATATCCGTAAAATAATTTTATACAATTAACAAACATGATCTTAATATTTAGAGTATAAAAATACAACTAACTCATAGTTAATTAATCATATAAATTAACATATAACTGTCTCATAATTAGCATATGACATAAAGATAAATAAATCAATAGTTAATCACATAATAAACTTAAAAATATGTTAATAAATAGGTTATTTATCTTATAGAGAAATTGGGATGTGAGATTCTTTCACCTTAAAGCTGGTCATCATCCCAGTGACATTTATTCAAACACAAGTTTTAAATTCAAAACATTATTCAGTATAAAATAATAATATAATATGCAAAAACAAATCAAGCAAAAATATGTGGAAACAACCTTGAAAACTCATCATGGTCCTCTCAAGTGGCACTATCTTCAAAATATTGGTACCATTAAACCTTGCAATGTGATACTTCTCTATTATATAAACTAAGTTTATGAGTGTCAATTATTCTAATTGGTTCTATCATAACCACCCTGGGATCTAGAACATACAAAACATTCTAATCTAACACATGTGAAGGATCAACATCATACTTTTTAAGTTAAGTCGCATGGAAGACATTATGCAAAATAGCTAGAGCTAGTAGTAATGCAAGATTATACGATACAGGATTGACCACTTATAAAAACTCAAAGGGTCCCACATATCTTGGTGAATGTTTCACTAACTTTCTAAATTTAATCAATCTTTTCTAGGGATTAACCTAAAGAAATAATTTATCACCCATAGAAAATTACCTTGTTATTCTTTTTATATTGGTATAACTTTTTTGTCTATCATTGGCCTTAGCTAACCTCTACTTGATTACCCTAACTTATTCTTTCATTTCTATAAGAATTTTAGTTCCAAATACTACAATATCCTCTTATCTATCCAAACTAATTGGTGTTCTAAACCTCATTTCATATAATGCCTCAAATGGAGCCATATTCAATGTTGATTGGTATGAGTTATTGTAAGCAAACTCAACCAATGTAAGGTACTCCTACCACTTGTATTGTTGATCCATGAAATATATACGAAGGAGATCTTATAAAACCTAGTTAACTCATTCTATATATCCATCTTTTTAGGGGTGATAAGTAGTGTTGAAATTCAACTACATACCCAGAGATGAATTTAGAGTCAACCAACATTTAAAATTCATCCATAGATCTCACTCCAAAATGATCTTCTCTATAAAATAGTTTAACCAATACACCTTATTAATGAATCTATTGGTAATCATAGGTGCAACATCTATCAAGTTTTCTGGTATGAAGTGGGATATCTTGGTTAGTTTTTCAACTACAATGAAGATCATATCATGTTAGTTCTATGATAATGGTAAACCTTGGATGAAGTCTATATTACTCACCTACCACTTCCATTTTAGTATATCATGTGGATATAGTAATCCAACTGAATGCACAAGTTTAGCTTTTGCATGCTAACATTATAGGCAATAAGACATAAAATTTGCTTAATCTCTCTTGATTTCTTTCAAGAAATAGAGTGGTCTGAGCTTAGTCATGAGCTTGGTTACTTTTGGATGTCTTGAATATGGGGCATTGTGTAATTCCTTTAGCACTATGCTCCTCAAATTCTCTTTATTAAGCACATACATCTTACTATTGTACTATAAAATACCATCATTATCTATTTTGAATCCATTATACCTATGATTATAAGAATTTTCAGATAATGTTTTCCTAAATTGATCATATAATTCATCTCTTGGTGATAATTTGATTACTTGATCTTGAAAATTACTCTTGATAGTAGCCATAACGTCTATATGCCTCCTACAACTTAGAGCGCCAGCTACTCTATTCTCCATTCCTTTGATATAATTAATATCAAAATCATAATCAAATAAGAACTCTAACCATCATCTTTGATGATCATTTAGGTTTAGTTTACTAAAGATTTACTTGAGTCCTAAGTTGTCAGTCTTAAGATCAAATGTTTTACCCAATAGATAATGCCTCCAAAATTATAAAGCTTGCACACTTATCACAAATTCTAGGTCATAAAGTGCATTATTCACCTCATAAGGCTTTAGTTTCTTGGACTCATAAGCTACCACTAAGCCATATTACATAAGAACTCTTCTAAGTCCATCTCTAGATGCAACAATGATTAATGAGAATTATCCATTAGGATCAGTAACTCTTATCACTAGTGTTGAAGTAAGCCTCCTTTCTAGTTCATGAAAGACTATCTCACACTTTTATACCTAGACAAAACACTAATTCTTACACTAAAGATATGTAATTGGATTAGCTATCTTAGAGAAATTTCAAATGAATTTACTATAATAGCCTATTGATCCCATAAAATGTCTTACCTCAAGCACATTCTTATGCACTAGCCATTCCATTATGTCTCTTATCTTTGTTGGATCCACTAAAATACCATCTAAAGAGATAATATGCTACACTTTATTTTGAAAAAAATCACACTTAGACAAATTTACATACAACCTATACTTTCACAAACACTGTAAAACTAGTTTTAGATGTTATAGGTGCTCTTCCTCATCCTTGGAATAAATGAGGATGTAATTAATAAATGTTAAAAAAAGTGATCTAGGTAGTATTTGAACACACTATTCATAAGATTCATAAATATTGATGGATCATTTTTCAATCCAAATATGAATACTATAAATTTGTAATGCCCATAACAAGTTCTAAATGTTGTTGTCAGAATATCCTCCTCACAAATTTTTAACTAATGATACCCTACTCTAAGATCAATCTTAGAAAAGACTATTTGCCCTTATATTTGATCAAATATATCATTAATTTATGGAAATAGATATCTATTCTTGATCATTATTTTCTTTATTCAACATCCTATAATCTATACACAAGTAAAGAGTGTCATCTTTCTTCTTGATAAAAACAACTAGTGCACCCCATGGTGACACACTTGTTTGAATCATCCATTTTGATAACAAGTCCTAAATATGTGCCTTTAACTCAACCAATTCCATGGTTTTCATTTTGTATGACACCTTAGACTATGATTCTGATCTAGGTATGGTATCAATTGAGAAATCAAACTCGTACTTAGGTGGCAATCCTATTAATTCTTTTAGAAACACATAATGAAATTTTCTTATAAAATGATAAATTCTATGGATGGATCATTAGTTTCTTCCATCTTATTTATATTAAAGATAAGTTCCTAACATACCTTCTTTTGAGATTTCTTGCGTTGAATTACAAAAATCTATCTTAGCTTCAACTCCTTTTTCTCACTCTAAAGTTGTCTAATTTTTGAAAGAATCTTGACACTCAGCCTTATTCAGATAATAGTCAACCTTGAATTTATGATTTTAAATCCAACTAACTCCTAGTATCACATCATATGAACCTAATGGTGTATCAAAAAGATTCACTACTATAGTGAATTCAGGTAACCTAATCTCAGTTTCAACTAGAAACTTCTCAACTTTAACCTTAGACTCATTCCCATACTGTACCAACCACGCATTTTACATAACTCCAATTTTTATAGACAATCTAATAAGAATTATAGGATCAATGAAATATTTTTTTGCTCCCATGTCAATCAAAATAGAAACTAAATGATCAAACAAAATACATGATAGTTATATGGATGAAACTTGATACTAATCCTGATGATTATAAATAGATACATAAATCCACTATTGGATCGTACTTTATTGAGAAGCATAACCCTTTTTATTTAAATTATTTTGAGGAAATTATCAAGCATAATGGTCACCTCCACATATTAAACAACCTCTAACTATTCCTTTCTTGTCAGACTATTGATTTCCCTTGAAACCACCCTTGAAACTATTTTGAGGTTTCTTTCTCCCTAAACCATTATTGAACTTGGCATTCTAATTATTGAACTGACTCTTGGATTTTCCATTCCTTTAATTTTAGTTCTTATTTTTGAAATTTGGTTTATAACTTCCAAACTTCTTTTTGAACTTATATCTGACTTGGGTAAGATATTTTAGTTTCTTATCCTACTTGACCACTTTTTTTAACACTTGATCTATGGCAGATAGACCATGCACATCTACATCACAACCAATTAAGGATATTAATCCCATGATGAATTTCCTAATCATTAACCTCTCATCTACCTAATACTGAGGTATATACTTAAAGAGCTTGGTGAATTACTCCTAGTATTCATTCATTGATAAATACCCTTGTTTAATATTCTAAAAATTCATAATATTTTAATCAAATTATAGATATGGAAGTCATTATTACCTAAACATTATCATAAAATGTTCCCAAGTGGTGGTGGTTGAGTTGGGTTTCATCTCAAACTTTTTTTCTATCCACCAAGTTGTTGTTTTACCAGCAAGCTAATAAGCTCCCTAGATTTCTTTTGTGACTTATAAATAATTATAAATCTCAAAATATCTATCCATTTCTATCATCCATTCTTCATCTCCATTAGTGAATACCATTCCATCAAACTTAGATAGATTTACCTTTTTATATCTTGTGTCAACTCTATAGTTACTTGAGCTCTTGCATCTTGTGGCACTTCATCATACCTCTACTCTTAAGGATGTTCCTACTCAATAGGATATTCTTCAAGTTCTTCCTAATCATTCTCCTCTTCATGTCCATGCACTTCTTATTCTAGGGCCATGATTCAGTCCCTAGTCTCTTACATGGTTGTGAGGATTTGGTCTAACTTCACACTTGCTTGGTGGCAAACTGATTTGGATCAAATGGGTGATTGGTATTCAAATTACCCTCACCTCTTAGTCTAACATGCACTCTTATTTTTCCTAATTAATATGAGAATAATATTACATTATTAAACACATTAAGTCTTATATTTTGAGCCTCAATACTGATACCATAATGTAACAACCCCACTAGGTTTCATCGAAATATAGTAAAATAATATTAAAAATCAATTACACATATCCATCTTTAAAAAATTTATCATAATAAATATAATTCGTGATATTTAACTAGTTATATTCATTTAGTTAACCACAAGGTTCATAGCTAGTCCACTTAGCTAAGGATCACCATGAATAGATATAACAATGATGAATAATGCTAAATAAATAATAAATATTTCATCGAAATCATAAATGAAATAGTATAAATTTATCCATGGTTGATAAAATATTATAGCCACTAGTTTAGTAGTATAATAAATAAATATTACAATTTTTATCAATAAATAATATCTCAAATAATAATACATGATAAAAAGCACCACACAACATGAGTCTCCATGACTCAAGTATAAATCTATAATCTCAAGTGTAGTCTATAGTGTATTACTCTAATGAAGATTAAAAAATCATCTGAGTGTTTTTCCACACCAACCATGGACCATATATCCCTCACATTATCTCTCAATAAGGAAATGGCCTTCTTTTCATAGATGGGTAGATAATGATGGTGTGAGAATCTAGAGTGACAAACTAGAACCCGTGTGTTGTAGATATCCAATGCATAATGGTACCATAAATAAATCCATTATAATATGATATTTCATAAATATGAAAACTATATAAACATATGAAATGATAATGTTTAACTATAAACATTACTTTGGCCAAGGTTTTCAATAGTTATTGATCTCTAGGATCAATCAATTTCATACATACCACTTAATCATATTACACCTCATCTTGCATTGATGGTGTTATTTAATCTAGTTAAATTCATTACATTACTTATTTAATGTCATAAATATGATTTTTTTATTAATTATATAATAATATAAAACCAATATATTTAATCAAAATATTCCCTATTAGCATATATAAATATGTTAGGTACAAAAATATTAATTACATACATTTAATCCATCAAATGAAATGAAATGAATCTAATATCATGTAATTTATTAAAAAATAATAAATAGAATCATATAAATTCTTCAATATAAATATACCATCCAGGTAAGAATCATATCTAGACAATAAGTTACTAAATATCAATATGAAATTTTAAAATTTATTTCATTAACTTTTCAAATATTAAACACAACTTATTTCTTGTTCATATTTTGCAAATATAAAAAATAGATATTCATTTAAAAACTTCAAAAGATATATATTTAACATTTTAAATTCCTTATATTTAAATCTTAAACTAAACATCAACCACATAACAAACACCCATATTACCTTGTTATGTAAAATACCGGTCACAAATATTGAACAATGTATAAACCTTTTTATATAGAATATAGTTTTAGATTTATTATATGATAACCAAATCACATGTATATTCCATACATTTATACATTATAAATACATATTTTATGATTAATAACACATTCAATAAACATTTAAAATGTGCATAAGGTATATTGTTCTTATTATTTAAATTACATAGTCTTTAAATTATCATTTATTCTAACAGAACACATTCAATCTATATTTTTTAATCTAAACTTCATAATCAAACAATTATTAATTTAGTGGTTTGACTAAAATATGCTCAGATTTGTAAAACATAACTAGCTATCAATTTAAACAAAGCCAATAAGGCTTTACTAATTCTTTCTAACTTGAAAGACATATTCATACTTTATATCTATTCATTGTATGTTAAGTCTATAATTCTAACCAACACTTAAGGTAACCTATTATAAACTTAAATATTAACTTTGTATACATAGCTGAATACATATAAATTATATCATACTCAATCAATTATTCAACTCAGTCAATCAGTTACTACACATGTATTTAAAAGATATAACATAAGAATAAGCAATCTTTGATCTCACAAATTATATTTTTTTCCAATCCATTTCATTTTCATAATTACAATCCAATATCTATAAAATTAGATACATTTTATTTATATAGTCATTCTCTCTCTCTCTCTCTCTCTCTCTCTCTCTCTCTCTCTCTCTCTCTCTCTCTCTCTCTCTCTCTCTCTCTCTCTCTCTCTCTCTCTCTCTCTCTCTCTCTCTCTCACACACACACACACACACACACACACACACACACACACACACACACACACACAAATACATACATACATACATAATTTTAATTTGTTTAATTGACTACATACCAAAATTCAATCATTCATAAAAATTAGTTGACTCTCATACTATGTACAAATTTAGTCAACTCACAATCATCATGGATGTCATTACAAGTTCCTATATGTATGTATGTATGTATGTATGTATGTATGTATGTATGTATGTATGTATGTATGTATGTATGTAAATATATATACACATTGATGTGTGTATATATCTAAAGTCATCAAGGTCTTGTAGGGTGTATATACTTACCCCTACACACACACACACACACACACACACACACACACACACACACACACACACACACAAAATAAAATAATAACCCAAATTCCATTTTATATAGCTAAAAAATTAATAAATATTCAAACCTTAACCATGAATTAAATTGACTGTATTTACCTCCTACCAAATTTTAGGTTTATTTAACTAATGTCCCATATCCATATAATAATAAACTCAAGGATAATCTCAATTAAAAACTTTTATATATACTATTTTAAATAATTATAAACCTTTTTTATTTACCTAAGGTTTCTGCCACACCCATAATACATAGTTCATTTAAACGACTACCCAAGTTTAAAAATTTGGACACAACAGAGAATAAAATTCATCCCTTATAGGGTTTTTGATAAAATCCTATTGTGAAAAGCATCAAGTTTCACAACTATGGTTATTTACCAAGTTTTTGGGTTATATGATGGGTTTTATGGATGGTCAAGCCATCCATAGGGCTCATAATTTAGCCTAATAATTAATATTTTTAATCCATAATAAAAAAAAAACATTTTAAGAGTTTATTTATAGAATCATGATAGTAAAATATATAAATCTTAAAACAAATCTATCTAGATATGTAATCTCCCAAGACAATGTAAATGATTCAAGTTTTTCTCACTCTATTAGCTCAAAATTTCTCTTTAAATACCTTGTATGCAAGTCCTGTCCTCCATGTTCTATCCTTCATCATTTTACTCATATTTATGATTATTTCATGTCACAAAACTCTCCAAATATTCTTCCATGATTAACCAACTAGAAGTGAACTAGGTGTTTCCCATGCAAACCAAACAAAGTTCTTTCTCGACTATATGTTTAACACTTAGTCAAATCCAAGTTAAACCTAATAATATAAAATGTCCTCAATTAATAAAATAAAATAAAATTATATTATAACCTTAATATATGCATGTCAACATTGACTTAATAAAAATCCATCAACTTATATGAAAGTATTAATCATGGTATAATTCAAAGGTATGTCAACTAGTTTCAAAACAACTTGGCCATCGACAATAATATTAAGCCATTTAAGCATATTTACCATGACCAAAGAATTTGAATTTTTTACTAGTGTTTAGATTAATATTTCAACAAAATAACCTATTAATTCTCGCTTATTATCAATCAACACTTTACAAAACACAATGACTTTACCTAATCATTCAACAATATAATCATTATTTAATACATTATGAATATTAAACCCTTGGTCAACACTAAATCAAATATAATGACATTTTAAAATAATTATATTGATATATTTTTGACATTATGATATAAAATTATTATAAATAATAATAATCTTCTAAATATTATTATCACCTTAATCTTATAGATCAAGTAACAATAATATAATCCATCAACAACTTACTATATAAATGCATACATAAAACCACATAAGTATACTAAAAAAATATACCTAATAAGTCATTTTTAATGTCCCCACACTAAATTTAATATCAAAATATCAGATCTTAAATTATCTTTGCATTGAGAATCATTTTTGTATGAGATATGTCTTTTTTAAAATAGCTAGTGAACCCAAATTTTAGCAATTGTTGAGAAATACATTGATAACTCAAATCCATCAAATATTAAAAAAATTATTGAATTAAAATAAGTCCAAAAAAAATTAAAATTTCTTAAATATACTCCCCACAATATTTCTAAAATTAAATACAAAGTTTGGGTAAAATCCTTGTCAGATCTACATGCATGCACTACAAATACTACTCAAAACATAACATAAATTCATAATACTTGTAGGTTGATTACCAAAACTATAAAATACTAAATTAAAATTAATATAAACTTTTAAAATACCTGATATCTATTTTAACACACCCCAAAAATCTAAAAATACCTCTCCAACCCTACCCACACCAACAACCTGCATACAACTTTAAAAACTAGCTGAATATACACCTTGAAGTTATGTTACAATTCCTATGTGGAATTTTATCTATGTATAATATGGGTTTAATATTATAATACTTGGTATCCTTGGGTTTTCATCCAAAAACCACCTTCATCCAAGATTTTTCATGCTAGGATGATTTGAAGAACACTACATGCACATTGTTCCATAAGAGAAAATCATTAATTTGACAAAAGATCCTATCAGAATGAAATTATGGAATATTAATACCCAATAGGAAAAAGAGGGTAAAAAAATAATAATTCATTTCTTTTATAAAATGTGACATGAGTTAGAAAAAGTAGTTAGTCCCCATCTTTATCCACTTGCCCAATATTTGCTTAGTTCCTACTTTTTCCCACTTTTGCTTCTATTTTTGAACTTGAAAAATGTTACCCACTTAATTTGAGGATAAGAAATAAATATAATTTATTATGTTTCCTTTAAACCTTATCATTATCCTCTCTTAGATAACCATGCCCAAATTTGGTAAGTTTCCTTAGAAACTCACCATTCCATAATTGTTGGTTAAAGATAGTCAATGACAACTTGTCATAGCATACTTATAATTTCACTCTTGGGATTTAAAATTACACATCATTAAAACCCATGTTACACTTTTTTAATAAAATAATAATATTTAATTGTTCCTAAAAATAATAAATCCTTAATTTATGAAATAATAATTAAAATATTAAATAAAATATTTTCCCTTATTAAATATATTAATCCATGGAAAAATATGAGTGAACTAATAATCCTACCAACTTAATTTTTTATAAATATTACATGACAAGTCTCCCCTCCCAAAAATTGATTTTCCTCAAGCAGTTGAAACCATAATGCCCCATAATCCTTATGACAAAATGATAAAGCATGTCATACTGCATGTTAAGCCTTGATCATGTGCCTATGAGGTGTTGCATATTTTTCCAAATAACATCATGAAAACCCAAAGATTTAGGTTAATTTGTGATAATTTCATGTAAAAAACAAAAATATCCATGTAATCCAATATCTTGGATATGCAAATCTTTGGTACATTCACTCTAATTCCCAATCTAAACTACATCTTTGTAAAGAAATTATGTAAACCTTGTTAATGAAGTTTTGGCCAACATCCTTCCTAGCATCTTGGAAACTTTAAAAGTAGTGGACTTGATCTGAGTGACATTTTTATGTCCATATTCAAATCATAAATGACTTTTCCATGTTTTCAGTCTCCAATTTCCTTCCATTAGTAATATGTCTTTCATAACTTGTCTCCCAAAATGTGTAGATGCATTAGCCTTAGGAAATTTATTCTAGAGACACTTGAGACTTTTTATAATGTTGTATATCTATTTTTTTCTACTTATGTAATTTTTATAATAGTAAATAAATCTTATATAACATCTAGTACATATTCTATAAATGATTACTTCTTTCACCTTCACAATTCTAA
The DNA here is from genome assembly GCA_037957365.1 of Torreya grandis. Taxonomy (NCBI): domain Eukaryota; kingdom Viridiplantae; phylum Streptophyta; class Pinopsida; order Cupressales; family Taxaceae; genus Torreya; species Torreya grandis. The sequence continues at coordinate 225,095 of JARHVA010003214.1, forward strand.
AATATGCAATACAAAAATGTATAGTAATAGATCCATACATTACTACAAATTGTGAGATGTTATTTTCATATTCATGGACTGATATATAGTATCAAAGGTACATTATTTTATCATCCATTATCATCATATAGAATCAATATTCATACCACAACACTCTAGGTACCAAAACTATAAATAATAAGTCACTTTGATGAAAAATAATGTACTCTTTGCATCCAACCATTAGCACCTACTTACCACCCAACACAATTTAAAAAATGACCATGGTAAATATAATTATAACATAATCCATCATGTTTGTAAACCTATGATCTCGATGAATGATAAGAGGATACAATGAATTAATCATTATGAAAAAGTCATCTACAACCATATTACCAACTATCCATTTTTGTGGCTAATCACTCCAATCATATTAAACCCAAAAGAACTTCCATCCAATGAAATTTATCCCCATCACATGTTTACCATAAACTATATTATTTCTAAAAAAATTCAAAGCATAAATGATATAAAATACCTCATCATACGTAGATAATCTCTCTTATAAATCTTTGAACTCCATACTATTGATTTTCATGGGTTTCTACCTTTGCATTATAACCACAACAACTCCCTTTCCTAAAGAATAAAACCTTATAAAATATTATTTTGAGAAATATGAAATGATAAATACATGACATTATTTTTCTACCTTAACAAACTCATTCCATCCTTCTTGTGTTTCAACATCATGTATGCCTTGACTAGTCATGACTTGACCAAAGTAAGTGATAACAATCTCCCATATAGATATTGTGGAAAATAGATCATGTTGTTGAATTGTACTTGTAACTATTTCCAAGTGCTCCTAAATATATATGAAATTATTTTAGAGATATAAAATTCTATCAACATAGACCAATTCAAAATTTATTACCTAATTCACTATCAATTAGAAAGTCAGACTATGATACAAGACCTTGAACTCTATGTGTTCAATAAAGAATGCCTTCAGGTGTTTCTGAATGTCTTCCCTCTATGGTTCTTTGGATAAAGAACTAGGGTCCCACACCCTCATGCATAAATAATTTTGAAATTTATGAAAATGATCTACCTTTTTTTCATTCCATTTAAATATAATATCACCTTGTTCCCATATGTAAAAATAATATTGATCTTGAATTAATGAACCTACATGCTCTATGCTACAAATTATATGCTTGTCCCTATCTTCCTTCTTAGAATACTTTCCATGATGACAAGAGTCTTGTAGTGACATAGTAGGAAACATAAATTTGAACGATTTTCATAACCTAGGCTATAATGAACATGCTCATCCACCTTTTTCATAAGATACATAGTTGATATATCCTCGATAGCGGTATTTGTGTAACTTAAAGCTCTCCTCTTAGGGCTAACATAAACATTCTCCTTGGCTTCATTTCCAAAATTAGCATGATCCTCCAATAAACCCTCTAGAAATATAGTTTTAAAGTCTTCTGGTGCCACCTTCTTATTTTCATCCTCCCCTTATATATCTTCTAAATCTTCCTCTAACACTTTCACTTCTTCCTTATGCTCCATTATCATATATGGTTTCATTTTTTCTTCACGTAGATTAAAAAAAATTATATATAACATATGTGCATCTGGATAAATGTTGTGTTCTTACCTCAAACCCTCTAATATAATAGATATGAGTGGCTAGGATATATCATCATTCTCCCTTAGAGTCTTAGTCATAATGGTATGTATACAAATTATAACATTTTTTACATGATTCGTACTAATAGCAACCAAGAAATGTTGAAACATTTCAAGAATAAGATCTTCACAATAAAGATCTAAGATTGCAACACAAAACCCAAATCTTAAAACAATTTATATAATCTTTAACCTTCTATAAAAATAAGTATTTTTCATATCATCCAAACCCTGTAAACTTTCCATAATATAGTTGAAATACCTCCTTCATTATGTCATCCTTGTAAGGAACTTTAGGAGTTTTAATTCTTGTGATTTCACTAAGGAAATAATTTATTTCAAGGATCAAATATTCATCAAGATTTCTCATAAACATGGGTTGGACCAAAGCAACTATTAATAGATTTATAGCCACTTGTAAAATTCCATAATCTAATTGGCCAACCTTGGATAAATAATTTTCTATTTCCTTCAAATTGTTAAGTAAAACATATTTTAGTTGATGTTAAAACTTTATTTATTTTCATAATTCATAAATCATATTTCCAACTTCATTTTATTTATATAAAGGCCCAGGCTAGACAAACTTGAATGATTCTCTAAAATGTCTTGATAGGGGACTCTTGTTCTAATTTACTCTATGTACACTCTTAAACATAGATTCAAAGAAAATTCTCATGATTAACATTAATAATAAAAATTTACCCTAATAAAATAACATTAAATGGAATATACCATAGTTTAAACCATTGATCATTGACATGCAATCATTAAAACTGACATGCAAATGTCATTCACTAGAAATGTAACCTCATAACTTGACATGCAATAAGAATAAATGAAACAATGGTTATCTTCCAAAATAAAATACTAATATGTCAGATATTATACCAATATCATTTTACCACACTAAATTTAATATCAAAATTTCATATCTAATATTATTTTTTCTTTGGAAATAATTTCTGTATGAGATATGCCCTTTCTACACTACCTAGTGAACTCAGATTTTAGCAATTTTTTAGAAATACCAAAATAAGTCAAATATAGAAAATATGAAAATTTTTATTGCATTAAAATAAGTCCAAAAAAATTTAAAATTAATTAAATAGAATCCCCATAATATTTCATAAATAAAATACAAAGTTTGAACAAAATTGTTGCCAAATCTATACGCATGCACTACAAATACTACTCAAAACATATCATAAATTCATAATAATTGTAGGATGATTAATAAAAATATAAAATACTAAAATAAAAAATATATAAACTCACAAAATACCTAATATCTATTTTAATAAAACCCAAATATATAAAAATACCTCTAACCGTACTCACACCAACAACATGCATAAAACTCCAAAAACTAGTTGAATATACACCTTGAATATATGTTACAATTCATGTGTGGAATTTTATCTATTTATCATAATGGTTTTATTATATAATCATTTTTATCTATTATTTTTCATCTAAATACTACCTTCATCCAAGAGTTTTCATTCCAAAATGATCTAAAGAACACTGTAAGCACATTGTTCCACAAGAAGAAATCATTAATTTGGAAAAAGATCCCACCACAATGAAAATATGGTGTATCAATACCCAAGAGGACCAATAGTGAAACAAAAATCATAATTCCTTGATTTTGGGAAAGGTGACATGAGTTATAAAAACTATCTAGTCCCCATCTTTATCCGCTTGCCCAGTATTCACTTAGTTCTTACTTTTTCTCACTTTTACTTCTATTTTTGAACTTGCCCAAATGTGACCCACTTAAATTTAGGATAATAAATAAACATGATTTATTAATTTCCCTTTAAACCTCATCATTATCTTATCTTATATAACCATGCTCAAATTTGATAAGTTTCCTTAGAAACTCACCATTCCCATAACTGCCAACTAAAGATAGTCAATGACAACTTGTCATAGAATCTATCATAGAATATTTCTAATTTCACTCTTGGGAGTTAAAATTATACCTCATTAAACCACATGTTACACTTGTAAAATAAAATAATAATATTTAATTACTCCCCAAAATAATAAATCCTTAATTTATGAGATAAAAATTAAAATATTAAATAAAATATTTTCCCTTATTAAATACATTAGTCTATGAAAAAATAGGAATGGAATAATAATATTACAAGCTTAATTTTTTATAAAGGGGACATGGCAGTAGTGAGGAAATTAAAACATGTATGGATTCACTCATTTAACCAAGCAATAACATCATACAAGATAAGCTACATATGATAACTAGATTATTGAACACAACTAAATCAACATGATCATCAATAGTAATCAAGATCACACTAGAAATCTTATTAACAATCACTTAAATAAAAGTAACAAAAAACATGCTAAAACTATCTATCTCAATCAATTTATCATAAAACATGATATACTAATGTGATGTGTGCATGGGTTTCCAATTTTTCTCTCTATCATCCCTCAATGTCTCCATCTACACCATCCTCTCTAATGATGCTCTCCCTCCATAACACTCTAATGGATGGATCTATCCTACATCCACCTCATAATACTAAAGGTATTTATCCCAAAACATAAATACATTCATAAAATAATGTTTTATAATTGATAAACATGATCATAATGTACAGAGTATAAAAGTATAGCTAACTCATAACTAATTAATCATGTAAATTAAGCAACATATAACTATCTCATAATTAGCATATGACATAAAGATAAATAAATCAATAATTAATCACACAATAACTTTAAAAATACATGGATCAATATGTTATTTATCTTAGAGATAAATAAGGATGTGATATTATTTTGTTGAGAGCTACCTACATACTAATACCTCAAGAGGAGATCAATCCTGATGTAGTTATCCCAGTCTAAGTATTGGTGCAAGTGTAAGTGAATGCTAGTATGAATATTAACTTGAAATCCATTGAATGATGTTTGATACTATAAATATGTGTATTCTAAAATTATGTTATTTGTAGATGATTTTATGTATAAATAGGGTAAAATAAGGATCAATAAGCTTGATTATACATAACTTGTTCTAGTTTTGTTTATATAATTTACATCTAGTGGATAAAGGGATAAAATTCATGTATTTCTATTGATTTGGCACTTTTTTAGAGTTTTAAATAGATCTAGGCAAACCTTAGGTGTCTTAAGAATGAAAATATATACATTCAAGTTGAAATTTGGTAAAAGACACTAAAGTTGTACCTTGGTCACTAACGTAGGGTACTAGTGTCTAAAGAACTGTGCTAGTGTCCAGGTGGCATAACCTAAGACAATAGGGGTCTAGATTCCTATGGGACTATATGGAGCTCATTTTTAGATGTCTAGGGATGTGTAAGGCCTATGTGAAAGCTAGGGAAGTGTTGAAAGAGTCCCTAAGATAGGTCTAGAACTAAGCTAGGGATGGGTTGTCTCAAGTGACACTCATTGCACTCAAGTGACATTTTATATGATTGCATTCCTCCCCCCTTTATTATATAAATTCAATAAAGTTAAATGACTAGGATAAAGGAAAAATAAGTATAATTGGACTTACCCATGAGGTGAAGCTCATGAATCTGGGTCTTAATGTGTGAATCATACTCCATTACGTATCCTACAAATGAAACATGTGTGAATTATTAATTACTTAAGGAATATCAAAAGCAAAGATAAAACTAAGTAAAGAGATAAGACAAAGAGGAAAAGAATGAATAAAAATCATTGGTTACACAAACCAATGTAAAAACTTGGTGACATATTAAGTGTGTACATGTAGATAATGATCAAACAGTGAGTAGTTTGAACTAAGCTAATGGATTTTTCAATACCCATGTATGGGTGGATCATTAACTCAAATTAGTTTTGAATCCATCATTTCCCACATTTTCTCAGTTGATCATACACTATGAATAACTTCGATTGTATTAATGTCTTATCCAACCCTACTATGTAGGTGGCTCAATAACTCAAGTAGGATATGACTCCATCATTCCCTACTCATGTGTAGTAGATGCGTATATGACTAGAACAATATGATGTTACTAAAACTATGTAGGATGGCTTTGGGGAGACTCAAAAAAATTGAATTACAAAATAGCCAAAGGACCTCTTGGGCACTCAAGAATGTATCTCAAGGATTACACAAAAATGCCAACTACTATAGATATAATAAGGAATCAATACTATGTGAAACTTGGTGTAAATGGTGTCTAAATTATAGAATATAGATAATGACATGGCGTTTTCATTCCATTTGAGATGAGATGGTGAAAAATTGATCATGTGAAAATAATGCATTGCGCACATGTCGACAATTTTGATATATAAGCATATGGACTTTGGACTGAGTTATAGTAATCTATGTCTATGTATATCTAAAATTGAAATGGGAGTGATCATTCTACACATGATGCCCCCAATATAAACAAACCTTGTATGATTATATGTAAAATTGAGCATAAATTAATCAAATATGATAACCTATGATTGAAATTTTGTAAATATGGACTATAACTATTATGTTATTCTATCAAATCTAGATTTTCTTATTTCTAGGCTGCTAGATAGTAGCATAGTTCCTTGGAAATTATGACACCATGTTAGTGTCCTTTTGTGTATTACCAATTTCCTTCTATATTTTTTTATGCAAAATAAAATTGATCTATGTCTAACTATTTTTCACTCTATTTTCTTGATTCTAATCTCTATAATTCTATGTCTACATACTAAAAATTGTACTCTTAGTGAATTTGAATGGCTTGATCTCTATGAAAAACCACTATGAATGACCCCACTTTTGAAGTGATTTATTGTGCCTGTGAAATAACTATCCTCAAAATAAAAGCTCTATATGATGTGTATTAGGCTAAAAACATATGATATCTACATAATAAACCAATATAATGTATATAGATGACATTAGAATGTAAAATAATTTGAGCATAAGTTGGTAATGTATGATGTATGTTTGATTTAGAATTCATAAGGTTATCAAGATAGATATAATAATGTAAGAATGTGTATTAACTACATAATCTAAGAATAATCTAACTACCTAGGGGGATAGGGACTGATGTCCATCAAGGCACACAAGAGGAAGGTGAGATGCATGAGGTCCCTCATGGCATCTAAATTAAGTGTAAGTATAACAATAAAGAGGGAATTGTCATTACCATGATGCATACATGAAAGCATACATACAACACAAATGAGGCACATAAAGCATGCCAAGGGGCCATAATACAAGGGACATGGGCACATGTCATTAAATATGAGAAATTAAGACATACAAGGACATATTTAAATGTCCACATATGTGAAAAAAATTAGGTTGGCTTAGAGGCACATGGATGGACATGTTTAAATGTATGCATACATAGTCAAGAAATCACATACAAGTACATGTTCACATGTACAAAGCATACATATAATGAAATGAATTGGCATAGGTCCATAGAAAAATGGCATATTCAAATGCCCTTGAATATATGTATAAATAAAGATATATAAGCAAGTCTAAACTATGAAAGATAGAAATGAAAATATGCATGAACACATGGTATATATATATATATATATATATATATATATATATATATATATATATATATAAGATCGAATATGTACATAATTGAGTCTATATTAAAATTAGTCAGTGAAAAATCTAAGTAATATAGGATGATAAATATTAAGATATAATCAATGTTAAATTTATGATACAGAATATAGAAATATGTAACCTAGAAAACTAGAATCTATATAGTACGATGCCCCCAATGGGATAATGTATCAATGATGAATCTGTGTCATTGTGTATGTGCCCCTAGTGGGTAGATATTAGTAACTTTGGGTTTGTGTGCTGGACCTAAGTCTTGTAAAAATCTATGAACACTCTAATAGAACAAGTGAAGCATGTGTATATGATAAAATTGACTATACTAATATAGATGCATATGTATTACTTAACAAGTATACAGAATGTAAACATGGATATGCAAACAATCTAAATTTTAAGTTTTTGAGTAATATTTGAATGTTTATATATATATATATATATATATATATATATATATATATATATATATATATATATATATATATATATATTGTTTTTTAGTATATAAGCTATGTATAAGCAATCATAAAAATTAAACTATATACAAGGAGAAAGGTAAGAAGAGAGATACTAATAATCAATGAGTCTCACAAGAGACTCACAACTAATGTGTCCTATATAAAATAGAGGGATAGTGATCATGTGTGAAGTTTGATGAGGTATCTAATATCTAAGAGTTAGATGCACTTAGTGATATATAGCTAAAACTACATATGGATTAGGGATCTGAATCTATGTAGTTGACTAAAATGGTCTATTAACTATAGTGCATTTAGGAACCCATTTAGTAGAATAAATCATAATTGGTGTGAATGATATTTATTATAACACTAATCAATGTGGTGGTATAAATAAATGCCCTCTAGAATCTACAACATGTCTCTAAAGTAGGGGTCTCTCTAATAAATGTCTCCATGGGAAAGAATGCATACGTGGTATTATGGTAAGAGTATACCTCACCTGCATTATTTGCTCAAATGACATCTGAAGTATGCTAGTAGAATATGTGATTGGAACTATAAATGGTGATTATTATATAAGTGGTTTTAGAATTAGTAAAGGATACTCATATGGAATTCCCTCAACTATAACCACATAATTAACATGTATATACTTGAGACATATGTGTACAGTAGATGGAATGGCTTGAATTTTATATATTTAAGGCCACCCAGTAACATATCAAATGTGCCTACACTAGGTACTACTATGAATTTGGTGGCCACATGTGTGGGCCCAACCTATAATGCAAGTGAAATATCCATAATAGAACTATGGACATGGCTACTAAAGCCATGAATACTTGTATCTATCTTGGAAATATCCTACTCTGAATAACCCAAGTGATGTAAAAGTGTGATAGTACACATGTTCACACTTGACCCATTTTCAACCATGAAACTCTGAATAGGATGGTTATTAGTGTAGGCTTGTATAAAGAATGCATAAAAATCTATGTCATTGTCAACTATCTTATACTCTAAAAAAATGATAATAGGTCTAGTTTCCACTCTAGTATGATACACACCAATGATATTATGTATAGGACATGGAGCCACTATGTGAGTCTAATGATATGTTGGTGGTTTTTGTGCCTGATATGTATAATGAACATCTAAAGTTCCAATTATCTCACTCATCATGTTATTTAGAAACAAATCTAAAAATATTATCAATGTTTTTTGTTCTATTTAGTGTGGTCTAAGAGCCTCTGTAGGAGTGTTGATATCATTGATATTAGCTTATATCAAATTTTATATCATATGTCATAAGCTAATGCATATATTTTAAGTATGGCTTTGTTCCCTATGATAGTCACATAATTAATTAACATCATAGTCCCTTAGAAGGGGCCTATCATATCAACCTCTTTCATGGGAGGGAGAGATATGACATTGCATTCCAAGATTTGTTATATAACCCATGTTGGTGACTGAGGAAGAATCATAAAATGTATCCTTGGAGGAGATTATAAAACCATGTGAGGAGGTGGATATGAGGTTGTATTAACTATAATTTTTTAATCATTCTTGTTCTTACTGGGTTTTACCTTGTATGGAGGATAATTAGAACTCTTAATAGTTGAATCTGATCTAGTTTTATACTTTTATTTTCCTAGGGAGATAAACTTGACTTCCCATTATTTCATTATATGGAAAAGATCTATGAATAATGGAAACTTCTTAAATAGGATAATTTAATGAAATTTCAGTAACAAAATCTACTTGAATACATCTTGGAGTTCTCTATCTACCACGGGTCTAGTCATCTTTGTTAATATAGTTTTATATTGCAAGACATATTCAACTATTGACTCATTAGATTTTTGTTTCAGTCATGTAACTTGAGCATAAGAAACCTTATCACTAGTGTTGATTGAAAAAGTGTGCTAAAATATATCTAACAAAGGATTTAATTCTATGATGGATTGATTATGGAGATCATAGAACCACTGTAATGCATAGTGCTTTAAATTGTGAGGGAATAACTTAGTAAAGAGTGTATCATTAGACACAACTTAAACATATTATTTGTAAGGCTCGTATATGATGCTATAGGTAACCCTTATCATCATAAAAATTAAGCTTTGATTCTATAAATCTATATGGAAAAAGAATTTTTTATATATGCTATGTCAAAGGTGTATGTCAAACAACATGAGAATCTAAGGCATGAGATGATCTAGAGGAACCCTGCTGAAGATGTAAAATATTGTCTTGTAGATCATGGATCTCATGTATAGGGGATTGTACATTTAGAGAGGAGGAACTAGCAATAGGAGGTGTTGACATTATTAAAGGTTGTTGAGTTAGAATAGGTTGTTTCAAAAGCTAAGTTACCCCCATGGTAAGTGTAATAATGTTGGCATCTCAAGGGTTATAATATTGATCATTATTGGATTTATGAAGTTCATGGATAATATGGATAAGTTCATATTGCATATCTAGGTTTTGGAAATGAGATCTTAAAATTGTCTCTTATCGGTCTCATTAAATTAGTTATTAAATTATGCCATTTTAGCTTTGGAAGTAAGAAAATAAAATGTTGTATATTTTAAACCTTTTAATAAATTTAATCTCTTAAAGATTACTAAAATAAAATAATAATTTAGATTTGAGATTTTGGAATTAATTTATAAACATAAAATAGAAGTATACAAACCTTAAGAGCACCTAGGTTTAGCATTTTCGTAGTATTTGAAGTCATGTTCACCAACTGATTTAACTTTTAAGGGATTTATGGAATGTAAACCCTAGGTTGTTAAAGGGCTAGAAGAGTAAATTAGTGGAGAAATATGCAATAAATATAATATTTTATTTTTTTAATAATTGACCTAATTTGATATTTCTTAAAATATAAATAAATGACATAAATAAGTACTTAGCTAGAAATTGACTGAGATGGATGATCTAGAGGCTAAAAACTGGCACATAAGTTGATCAAGATGTCATGAGTAGAACCTAGTGTTAGAAATCCTCTTGGATATTAGTGTGATACCTTGGATAGTAGTGCACTATGATATTGTCCTCATATTCAGTGCTAGTGTCCTTATGCAGAGACTAATTTAAACTTCTTGAAATAGTTTTGTTTGATTTTGATATGCATGTTCTTATGTAAATAAAACCTAATTCATTTTATGTGACCTATTTTAGACTAATTTTTTATAAAACCCTAGACCTCCATGTTTTTGGGGTATTAATAAGCATAAGTAACAAAATTTTAGTGTTATCTAAGCAAGTTGGAAATCCTCAACACCCCATTATGTTGATATTTTCCTACATACCAATACCTTAAGAGGGGATCAAGCCTAATGTAGTTCTCTTAATCTAAGTGTTGGCTCAAGTACAAGTGAATGATATTATGAGTATCTATTTTAATGGTTTAAATGATTATTTATACTATAAATTTGTGTATTCTAAGATTAGGGTGGTTTTTGATGACTCTGTGCATAAGTAGGGTAGAATATAGATCAATAACCTTGATTGTACATAACTTGTTCTAAGCTTATTTGTGTAATTTGTATCTGATTTCCATATAATGGATAAAACACTAAAATTAATGTTTTTATACTAATATGGTACTTATTAAAGATATGAAAGAGATTTGGGTTGACCCTAGGTGTTGTATGACTTAAAAATACATCCATTTGGGTACTAGTTTCCAAAGAAACATGTTAGTGTCTAGGTGGTAGAATCTGAGGCACTAGGGGCCTAGATCCCTAACGGATGGCTTGGGACTAATTTTTAGATGTTTAAATATGTGTAAGGCCCACAAAAAATATAGATAATTGTTTAAAGATGCCCTAATACATGCTTAGGGATAAACTAGGGATGGGCTGTCTCAAGTGACACTCATTACACTCAAGTGACATTTTATATGACTACAATTTTCATATCTAAATTTTTACCCTAGGGTTTTACCATCATCTTGTTGCTAAGTTTTTATTTTAAAAAACTTATAAATTATTATTCTCTAATTGATGCAATTTGAATTTCTATTAGCTCCATTTTAAAAATCTTTAGATGTTTCTTCTACTCAGATTGGTATCCTCAAAAAACTCTTTTTGTGCACCCAAATTCTATATGAAATTTTCAATTTTTAAAATTTACTATTTTTAGTAATTATTGACATACATGGTGAATTTTGTACCTATTTTCTAGTTATTTTATACATTTTGTAAAATTTATTATTTTATTCAAAAACATCTCTTAGATATCTAAAATTCATTCCTAATTTATCATAATTGTTGATTATTTATTAGGAATATTCTAGGGGTTTGCTTGTGAAATATTCCACATTGTTTGGCCTATTTCTATTTCATAATAGCTAAAATTTCAAATTCCTTAGAGTTTTTTATTTTTTTATATAAAAAAATAAACCGCTTTTTTGTCAAAATTAGGTACATAATTTTCAAAATATTAAATTTACTATTTTTAGGAATCTTTGATATACATTACACAATGAATACATGTTTTCCCCTATTTTTTGGGGTTTTACTTATTATATATTTTTTCCTAAAATACCTTTCTCATATTTCCAAAAAACCCAACCAATATCATAAAATTTATACATTATTATTGTGTAAAATATTACTAGATTTCCCTTGAGGGTTTCAAAATTATAGGTTTCAGATTATTACATTAATTTTTTCCATGTCTGATTTTTGTGTGGACATAGTATAGGTGATTTTTTTTTTCCTTCTTTCCCTAATCTTCATTATATTTCTTTTGGGTGTGTTGGTAAAATTTAAAATGGATAAAAAAGAACCTCTTCCTCCTCATAACCTTAAGGAGGGTGATAGCTCCTATCCCTCTAACCAGTTCCAAGCTATCACTTTTTCAAGGGGTAAGGTATCACATCCTATAGTTTAAAATTAAGGTAATTAATATATCCTTAATCAACCCCTTCTAACTCCCACATCTCCTTAAGATGATGTGTGAATGCATATTCAATCTGAAGTACTTATAGTTTCATAAGAAGATCAAACAATCCTTATGAGCATGTTGATAGAACAATTACAAAATTACATTGCATACTTACAAAATCCAAAATATGTTAATGTTAATTATGTGTTTACATCTTCATCTTGCATTATGATACCTAAAAATGTTTCATATCCAAATAAAAAGATACAATAGAAATACATTTAAAACAAGTGAGTAAAAGGCCAATAAGATTCCAAGTGAGAGTCTAAGGGAAATTATTTGAAATAAAGTGATTCAACTACTTCTTGTACATCCTATATAGAGATCAAAATATTATTGTTCATATAACATAATTCATGAGCATCATATGGATTATTTTTTTCCTTGAATAATAAAATACAAAAGATAAATGATAGTGGTGATCATATCATTTATTTATCAATCAAGTAACCCACTCACATTTTGAGTACTTTTATTAAAGCACAAGTGCAAAAATAGAAAATATAGTTACCAAAGGATAATTAAGAGAAAAAAAAAATTGCAAATGAAAAAATTAGCAAAATAAAAGATTCAAAAGTTACAACTAGAACAAGTAATGTTACAAAATGATCAAGATGAAAATGACACAAATCTAACTCTAATAATGATACTCAGCTTTCAAAACAATGTGGTTTTGAACAATAATGTTTACATAACTTTGTTTATCATGGTCAATGATTGGGAAAAAATTATATCTTAACCCCATTAGGCTTAACTACAAAAATGAATAATATTTTTTTACTAGTTAAGCCCAGTGGGGTTGTTACACATTCACAAGGCATCACTCATCATATCTCCACAACTAGTCAGAATGATCATAAAGGCTTGAGATATATTGGAAATATTTAGGAAAATAATTCAAACATGCATATTCATTTTGTTAATTCAAAATAAAAACAACCTACAAATATAAACAAAACCAAGGAAAATACACAAATAGAACTAAAAAATAAAAACTAAGGATAAGAATAGGTACACAAGGAATATTTACAAAAAAATAAAGACATACATCAAAAGAATAATGTTACATGTGTGCCTTCATATGAACCAAATACAAATCATTCCTCAAAGCACCAAATAATTTAAACTTGAATGGATGGAAATCAAGGTCAAAATATCATAGTTGACCCAACTTGTGAACTCAATATATGTACTTGGAAATTCTTTACATTTATGGGATATGACATAGATCACGTGAATAAAGTTACTATATACAAAAAAAAATTGGATCTATTTAATGAAATTTCACACTTAGATCTGAATCATGCTCTATTTTACTTAATATTATTCCATTAAACTCAAAAAACCATGGTTACTAGCATCAAAGTAAAATATCTTTGAATATATCAAGTACAAACTTACCAAAAGAACATGCTACACTTTGTGATTCTACTATGTACACATATGGTACATTTCATTTAGGAAATTTTATTCATTTACCACTCCTTTCATATTCTCAACCTCATCTTGAGATCATTGGATAGCTTATACAATTTATAAAAAATCCAAAAAATCCAAAAAATAAGCAAATATTCCAAAAAATAAAGTATAAAAACATTCAAATAATTTTAAAAATAACAAAAATATTTAACGTTTCACATGTATACTATATTTTGCATATGATGTTTACTTTATGTTAGTATATATCATATCCTTTATATACACACATGTTTCATGAGTACTTTAGTTTTATACATCCATACATTATACTCATGATATCTCAAACATGCAAATGTTGGACCTTTCCTCTTCCAGCATTATATACTACATTGGGGGCATCTTGCTTCTATATGATCATGATTGAAAAATATTATATTATTTTATGATCATTTTCCATTATCTTACATATATTTTATATCTTACACATGCCTATACTCATGTTTCTATCTTACATAGTGCATTTGATATGTTATTCTACATGACATTTTGCTAACACATGTATGTAGGTATTAACATCACATGATCATGTTATTTTTTTATCTCCCATTACTATATTTATTTACATTATCTTACTTGAGTGTGATTATTGTTTGTTTCTTCATCTCATTTGTTTATTCATCTTAGTTGTGGAATATTTGAAAATGTTCCTTTGCTTGTTGGCCATCGTGCCCTGAGTTTTGCTTGTTTATTTAGTGTGTGGACATTTTCACATGCCTTCCACTTGAGTGTGTGGATTTTTAACATGCCCCTTGTTTGAAATATCCTTAGACCCCTCCTTGTGTGACATTTGAGTACTTATGCATGTACTTGATTGTTTTTTGAGATTTTTATATTTTATACATTTCTATGATTATTATCATACATCTTAAAGCTTTTTATGTATGCATACTACAAGATTCATTGATATATCTACTTTTAAATGAAACTACTATATGCTTCTTTACTACATGATTCATACAGATACATCAAAGTTGTCTTATCCTTTTGAGATAAGGTGATTATCACTTTTTTAATCATATCACATTAAAAAGGGGGGCATGTCATATAAGACATGACTTCACATACATATATTTTATAAAATGAGTAGAATTTGATTCAGTTTAAAAAATTCACATGATTTAGATATACACTTAGGACATAATTATAGGCATTGGGCACAAATTTGGGATAGATATTTTTATATTTATGATACATATTATGTTACAGATCAAATATTAAGTTTTGATAAATACTTCATTTTGAGACATATTTGAGGTTTACATACACCATATTACAAATAAACATTAAAATTATACATATTTTTATACACAAATTGTACTAATATGTATTTTTTGGGACTTTATTTTTTGCATTAGTTGGATATTTTTTATTAGTGTGATTGATAATTTATTCCTTGGAAAAATTATTCTATTATTTCAAGTTGATATGGTTAGACCTTTTGACTTGGGAAAGATTGGCTAAATTGGATAGATTGGTTATACTTTAGTCATACAATTGATTTGTGTGCTGTCAATGGACTTGGAATAATTAATCCTTATATTAAATTTGGGTCATGATCACCCTCTAATTCCATCTTCACATATCTAAATTTTAGTTTTGAACTTCTCTTCAATGCTTTAGCTAGGAATCATATTTACCAAAACAAAATACCAAGGGGAAACATGGTTGCATCGACACACAAGTGTACCCCTTCCTTACTCTTTTTATTTTCATTATTTTCAAATTATTTAATTTTTCATATTATATGCACTAATTATACTTGTAACATGCTCTTGGTTGTAGGTCATTCACATACAATAAATTCAAGTGGGTTAAGCATAGACAAGGTGTGTTATACACACCATGGTATGTTATATTTCATTTAACCTAGTAATTTTATTCTTATGGATTACTAGATTAAATGGGGAAAATGAAGATGCTTAAATCTAGATTTATATGTTAAACTAGTCTTGTGTACTTGGAAAATATATTTCAAGGCTCTATCCTTTAGTTTTACCTTCCTCATATCCAAAAGGCTTTTACTCAGCACTTCACTAGGTCTAATTACTTAATTATTAATCCACCCCTAATTATTCTAATTACCTAGATCATATGTAACCATATAATGCCTAAAATATGATATATATCCTTCATAGTAAGTTACAAAACATCAACAACTTTCCTTTATCCTAGATAATTGCATTTAGGGTAGGAAATTAATGTCAATGCTATTGTCTTTGTTCCAAATAAAGTGTCCTTACCTTATAAACACTCAACTTGAAAATCTTTGGAAGTGTATGCGTTAGCCTTAGAATTTCATTAATCCTTCCATGAGGATTATTTCAAAACATCTAGTATAAATACAAGTCAAATTTAATTCATTTGGACATAAAGAAATTACCAAGAAATCACACATTCAAGCTCAATAAATTAATTGAAAAGCTAACATATTTTTCCCTATTCATCCCTTTTTACATATCAATCATAGGATCAATCATACTACATGTTTGAAGCACTTAAAAGACAGCTCATGAGCTATATTTGTCAAGTTACAGACTAGATCACTACATGCATTTTCATATAGTATATTTTACCCTTGTGTACACATATTATTACACATAATAGATAACTACATAAGTCTAAGGTCCTCCTTAGAGTATTAATTATATATGCAATTCTCATTGATAGAGAGATATTTGAGGTCAGGTTGACATCGTGAGCCCACTAACCTATTTTTGACAAGGTAATCTAAGTTAAGGTGGAGAATTAGGATTTGAGCTATAATAAGTCATCGATAACCTATGCATGAGATATAGATACATTAGACAAAAGGAGATAAAATATAATAAATACCTAGGTGGTTACATGTTGACATAGTGAACATTCCATATAGGGTAGTTTCATCAAGATTCAAATAGTAACATCAATGCAAGTGCTCATAGGGCAATGCAAGTATCTAGGTAGCCAAAAAAAATAATTATAAAATCTAAAAAATTGTTCTTAAACATCCAAAAACTTGTTTCCACACCTGTACATCTCATATCTATCTACACATCATTACATAAACAAATTATTTTTTTCTTCATGATTGTGTAATAAAAAAAAATTTAGTATTGTACTTTCTATATTTAGTATTTTCATAATTCAATACTGAAAAAAAATATCATAAACAAAATTATCTAATTGACCTACTTTTATGAATAAGTTATCTCACTCTTGAATAGCCTATTCTTCCTAACCCTTAATTCCAAAAAGGGTTAAATAAAAATGATGAAAATTTTGTTGAAGGATTTAGATTAATTTCTCAAGTAATCTACAAAAGGAAAACTATAACTCATTAAAAACCTATATACTCAATTCTCAATGCAATTTTTAGATATGAGATTTAAGGTATAAAGATTTATTTTTAAGAAATAATAGATGTGTTTTATGTAGGAGTTAATAGAATCTAGTTGGGATCTTGTTTGAGTTGACTTAGAGTTAGCTAAAATTATCTTGGACATGACTTGGACTAAACGATAACATTAGTAAGTCAATTGAAAAATAATAAAAGAAAACATATGAGATTTAATATGCAAAATGCATTAAAATGTGCATCTTAATAATGATTTTTAAAAAAACATGCAATGTTGGTTAAACCATTTCTATATGCAAGTGGTGGTTACACCACCAATAAAACATTTATTGAAATTATCGCATCAGTTTTGAAACTATTTTGGTAGTTTCTTAAACAACCATCGTGGTTTTGTTATGTCAAATCAAAATCCCAATTTTGGAAGATTGAGTTTAAATTTTGTAAATTTGATACTTAGGTGAGGCTTGAAAAGAGATAAAAATAGAAAATGAAATATAAGGTCATGTTCTATATTATTACTTATGGAGGTCCTTACATCATCATAGGATAGAGTGAAATGGTGCACTGTGCAATGTCATCCATTTGGATTCTTTTGTTATTTCCATTTTTGTCAAGTAGGCTATACTATACATGAATGGCATCGACTACTCATTAAATTTTTTGATAAGCATATAGATTACAAGCATATTCATGATCTTTTATTAATCAATATAGTTACTATTAATCTTGAAGTATTAAATGGATATTAGTATGGGATTCAAAATCTGTTGAATATCTAAAATAAGTTCATGATAGTATTTTAATTAATTGGGATAGATAATATTTTAGAGCCAAAATTAGAATGGGGCCTTGATGTGGTGATAAAAAAATGTATTTATATAATAAATTTACCATAAAAATTAATGATAAGGTTGAGCAAAGTGATGGTGGAGGATAAAAAGGAAAACATTGGAAAAAAAAAGGTGGAAGATGACTAATTTTTTGAATGTATGACTGGGTACGAAAACTAGACCAGCATCAGTGGCATGAAGGACACACGGGAATGTTTGAACAACTCATAGGATGGAAAGAATATCATCTCAAAAAAAATGTTTTAGGCATCGGCCCACCAGCTCAAATGACTATAGAGAGGGCCTCACTATAAAAAAAATTTATTTTGGGCTGAAATATTGCATCATTGTCCTAGGTGGATAAGGTTTTGGGAAAGTAACCAAAGGATCAAAATACTTTAGACTTTCATCTTAAACCTTCTCTCAAAGACAAGTATTGGGTACATATTCCTAAAAAACTTGTAGAAAAAGTAGATAAAATAATGTAAATTTCCCTTCTAGTAAAAGTGAACATCTTTAGACCCAACATTGACTCCATCAAAAAATGGGTCAATCTTAGATGGAAACCCAAAGGGAAAATTGAGGTGGTAGCCTTAGCCAGGAATTTCTTCAAAAAAACTTCAATAATTAGGAGGAATATTTTAGAGTACTGATGAAAGGGCATATATACAAATACTATTTTTATAATTTATCAATTACTAATGCTTTATCTCTTGTAGGAACCCATTGAGACTCAATTTCTCTAAGTGCACACCTTAAAGGGTGCACTAGGAAAGGGGTGGGTAGACCATTGGTGCTTTGAAAGGTTATTGTTCCCTATACTACCACTTAAAACTAAAATAACCCTATCTTATACATTTCCCTAATATTTGACACCTCCTTTACACACTCCTCTAAGTAATTCATCACCTCAAACAACCCCTACCTAAGTTAAAACCTCTTTTTGTCATTTACCATATAAATTCAGCCTGGGTTGACCCTATTCTTAAAAATAAGCATGTTGCAAGATTAGGTTGGCCTTGGCCAACCTAGTTCAGGACCTAACTGATTTATTTCATAAATAATGGTGTTATTTTGGCCAAATTTATCATCTAAAAATTTAAAATATTTTAGGGTTAGATCTAACTATATAAACACATCCTTTTCACCATTTTCATTATAAAGAGATAGATATAATCATTTATTTTTGAATCTTTTTATCCACCATTATACTTGATAAACCTTTATTAGGTTTTAATACTACACTTGTAGAGAATAATATTTTATTTTGGGCAAAGTCTTTTGGATTCATAGGAGAAGTTATGCATCCTAGAGATGACCTATATTTTTCATCCTTATAAACCATAACAATCTCTTACAAAGCACCATTAGCCAAGGGAGAGGTTGAGGCTCGACAAGTTCATCTTCAAGGTAAGTATTCTTAATTATTTCTCATCTTTATTAAGTATATAAATTTGTATTTTTTATATTATGAATATATTTCTCTCTCCATGTATTAGTATTACCTCAACATTTATTTGAGTAGAGTTCTTCTTTGCATGTTTACTTTTATGTTTATTACCCCCATTTTATGCCACATGTTTTTATAAGCACTAGGTTAGATTTAATCTTACTTTTTCATTTAATTTGATAATAAAACATAAGGTCTATCTATATTTATCACATGGTATTACTTGACTAGAGGCTTTGGAACCCTCTCTATTGATATTATGTGGTAAGGGACCACTTAGTTAGGTCTATAAAATCCATATTGGTCATGACTCTGATTATCTAAATGTACCAACAAGTGGAAGGGCTAGTGTGATTTATCTTAACTGAGATAGGATTAATTTGTAGATCAACTTCAATTTACCTTGTATACATTATGGTGAACCTGACATAAACTAACCCTTGCAGGTTTTCAAACTATGTTAGTGCATAATTCTCGTACACAAGAGTACTTTAATTATTTAGATAGAATGATCTTATCTATTATACAAGATAATAATTTTTTCATCATAGATATTTTGAATTAAAGAGAAATTTTTATGATAATTTCTTTAATGTATTGTTACCAACCATGGAAACTCTTATAGAAGACTCTGTAAAAGATTGGAAGCTATAGAAAAATCATTCACAATGAAAATATCAATAAGAGTCCAATTCTCTCTATTTGATTATAATAGAAACCAACAATATTGAGCTATTGATCTGGCTAAGCAACCTAAACTATTGTAGAATATGGTTAATTCCTTCAAATCTATTCCAAGAATCAAAGGTTTTAAATACCAGTCATGCAAATAGTATGCCCTTTGAATACATAAGTCCGTCCTAAGATGTAGTAAATTCTTTTAATATGTAAGTTTATTTTGTATAATATTTTTTCCTATATTATAAGGAAGTACTTTGTAAATATCACTAAATTCAAACTTAAATTTTTTTGATTCTCTAATTATACCTTTGTCTATAGCTAAAATATTTTGGCTAATACTAATTTGCCATGTCATTGGCAAGTTTTGCCAAATTTAGTGTACTAAAACCTCTAGTCATTAATACAAATTCATCATAGTATTTCCAATATTTTTCAAATAGATCCCTTTACCATGTATAAGCAAATGAAATTCCTTTTCTTGATGCTTCATGTCTTCATTTATTATATATTTTTATTTTTATAGTAATGGATTGAATTTATGGACTTGGTCTAATATTATGTGCACAAGTTTAACACATAGTCACTACAATCGACTCTATATTTCTTTGTGTAGGTCATCTTCAACTATAGGTAGCTAGATTGATTAGCTTGACTTAGTTCACTACTTTACATACAAGTTTTCAAACTCCATTGACCTTCTCAACTATATTAGTAGGCTAAAAATTTACATCTAAATAACACAATATAAAAACAATAATGTTAACATCTTTAAAATTTATCATTTTCATTCTTACCATCTTAGTCATTTCTATTCAACATTTATAATCATATTTTTCACATTTTCTAGTCTATAAAACTATAACCCTACAGTGAACTAGGTCTAATAGATTGACATAGTTATGTATCTTGTTTTCCTACTTAGAAGATGCAGTCTATTCATTCGAATGTGTTATTCTAGAGCTTGATTTAACAAATAACATCAACCTAGTCAGTTATGTTATGTACTATTTGCATGCTTGGTCATCTAAACTAACCCTATACTCTTCAAATAAAGGAATTAACTCATCTTATTAGTAATTAATTGACTTTTTATGTTGTTGTTTGCTTTTTTATAGTATGACACATAGACCAAATAAGAAGCTTTTATTTATCGATTTAATCACACTATTTTTATTTTTCACACAATTTTAACCCACATAACATCAAAAAACATTAAACAAATTCTACCCAATAATCTACCTTATTGGATTTAATCACCATGGGGAAAGTTAAGATAGTTTTGTATTTGAGTATAAATGTGTGGTTGATGGTATATATTGGTAGAGCACCTATCACCCTTATCTCTAAAGGATTGTGAATTGAGGGGGTAAGCCCCAATATCAAAATAGTACCATCACTAATACATATCCCTTTTATCCTCAACTACCTAAAATCATTATATTACCTTTCTAGTTCCTTATTTATATCCAATTTTATATCACATTTATTTTTTAAATTATTATAGTTTAAAACATTCAAGAATGACCACATATATTGACATTTCTATTTTTTTACTTTCTCCTTGATAATTATATGCTATATTACAAAACTTATATCAGCCAAAATTGGTTCAAGGTTTGTGTTGTGTTTCACAACTAGATCGATTGGATCAATACAATTTGTGTGTTTATTTCAAGTATTCTACATAATAAAATTTGATCATCTACAATCATAATTTTTAAAACATATCTCTACCTTTAGAACATAGTTGATTTGCTCAACTTTATCTCTTATAGTTTCTATTTTCCCACATAAGACAGTCACTCTATTTGACCCAGTCTCTTAAATACTACTTATTTTGCTTCCCTTCAACACATAGTTGACATAGGCTATATCACCCCCACCATCACATATAATGGATCTACTAGTCCTACCTTGCACCTAAAAACATTTATCAACCTTTACAAAGATTGTTTTAAGCTTAATACCTTCATTACTACCAACCTCTTAGCTAAAATACTCTCAGGAGATGATTTAGATTGGTATAATCATTTAAAAACCTACTCTATTACTAGACTAGAAGACTTGTTCAACTCACTAGTCTAATAATTCAAAAATAATGATCTTACCAAAAATAACTTATCCCATTTTATAAATTGCTAACAAATTAAAACCAAAAAGGCACAAGTCTTCATCAAACAATGGAAAAAATTATCTAATGAATGTGAGTATAATATGTTAAATGAGAACCTATTCCACTTATTTAACAATGCTCTCCACCTTAAATTATAATATAACATTAGGAACCTCTCTCTAAAAACTTTAGAAGAAGCTCTTAACCAAGCCAAATGACAAGACTTCCTCATGCATCAATTTGAACCACCTCAACCCATAATAAGCACTCACATTCTCATCAAAAATAAAACTCATCATGTAACTAATGATGGTGTTATAGACACTTATGACACCATACATACCATTCAATATTTTGCTCCAAAAAATACCATAGAGCATGTTATTCACCTGAAAAACACTCCTACTCCCACATTTTCTCAATACAACCACACGAATATGCACAAACCATTATCCCTATTAAAAATTCAAAAAAATATTCCAATACCTCTACCACAATATCTTGACCTGAATAGTTCCAATAATTCTTTGTATGATCCAAAAAAATTATATTGGTTTTATACAAGTTTGGGGCATTCTCATAAGACTTTTAGATGATTAATAAATCTTTCTATGTATTTTCTTCTTGGTCCTAACTTTGACCATGAATCCCTTATCCTAGAATGTCAAGAAGAATGTGAAATAGTGCTTAAAGCTCATGAAACATAAAATAAAAATAGTATTTAAACCAAGATAATTATCATTTAATTATATACAAGGATCCCCTTCCTAATTACCAAGACAACATTGAAAAATCTACTCCTACTACTAACAATGTTGAAAGTCTTATACCTTAATACTAATTCATATGTTTAATATGACTAATATGAGAATATTAATTTCTTTGATTGACTCAAATATGACACCTACACATCACACCTCTCAACCATTTTGCATCATTTAACACACTTCTTCATCCCATCTCATGGAATTAGGTCAAAAAGAACTAATACCCATATAAACACCACTCTCAATAACATAAATTGATCATACCTATCATACCATCGATATAACTTATAATCTTCCCCCAACTTCCATAACACAAGACAACATACCTAAAACTTCCAATAGCATTTCATCTTCCCAACCATAATAAATACCTCAACCAGCCATCAAATCAACTAAATTCACTCAACCCACTTGTAACCAACCTAAACCAACCATACCTTATTAACACAAGTTTAATTGTACCTTCAAACCCCATTTTCAAGAGCTCTTACAACTCTATGTTCCTATATATAACAATCCTCTCATGGGTTATGATGAATGGGATCCTATTGCATAAATTTCCCTTCTCCCATATCAAATCTTAAATATAGTGAGAACTTATCCCTAGGATCATAACCACCTAATGAAATTATTATTCAAAATTAACATCCATCATCCTCCTCTTATAGGGAAATAATCTACTTAAATGGATCCAAAGATAGTATACTTCAACAATGTGAAGATATGTCCATTCATGTTGATGAAATAGTGGACACTTCCCTCTCACTTAAATTCCCTATCTCTTATATGATTCCCAATGAGATTTTTATTTATACAGATGATCCTCCTTTATTCATTAGAATCTAAATAAATGATATCCATGTTAACCATGATTTAATTGATGAAGGTTTAGGTACTTGTATTTCCTCCCTTGACTTTACTAAGACACATGGATATTTAAAATGCAACCTTAAATCCACACATAGTATATGTCAAGGCTATGACAGAAGGCAAATACCTCCTTTAGGTTGTGTTTGGATTCCAATTACCATTCCTTCTACTATCATCCATGTGAAATTAATGATCTTTAAGTTTCCACTTTACTACAATATTTTACTTGATCAACCTTAAACTAATCATATGAGTTTAATCACCTCATATGCATTCCAATGTGTTGAATTTCCTCAAAATGGAGTTATCTAAAATATTCAAGGGGATAAAAACCCTTGAAATTTTAAACAATTCTAGTAATGTGTTGTATTTAAAATACCCGCCCTTGAACCATTACCTAGTGTCCTATTTCAAGAATCCCAACACTTCAACTATCTAAGTAACTCCACTTAAGGTTATAATGGTCACCCTAAATTAATTTGAAATATTCCACCTAACCTTTTAGACTCTAATGATGATGATATAGTAGAGATAAGACTAAAGATTAAAACTTATGATCTTTTCCCTCACATCATCACCCAACTTCCTCCTTCTCTTCAACCTTGATCCTATCATTTACCTTCCAGTGAGATACTAGTTACCTTGACCAAAACTTGACCTTCCATCACCATGCTTCCTTAGACAAAAAAATAATTCTTACATGTACCATATACTTGTATACAACTAATTATAATGAATATTATGCTTTAGATGACCAATTTTTATTTGGATTCATCCAAGTTATAAATGTTGAAGTTTTTAGATATTACTCTTGTTTATTTTAGTAATTTAATTTTTCTTATAGCATTCCTTATTTTATAGTACCTACTATTAGTTTTTCCATTATTGTCCATAGGGTAGAGATGGAAAAATCATATGGTACACCTCTAGTCATAATAGAGCCTCTCATGAGTAAACTCATGGATCATGCCTTGATAGGATCCTATCATTTTACTAGATATCTGACCTTTATAGTCTGCTTCCTCTAGAGATGCTAGCCATTGTGCTTAGACCCACTTAATAACCAAACTTACCTATATATGATCCTAGTCCAATTTTTGCT
This sequence comes from Torreya grandis, assembly GCA_037957365.1. NCBI lineage: Eukaryota > Viridiplantae > Streptophyta > Pinopsida > Cupressales > Taxaceae > Torreya > Torreya grandis. Next base: position 250,450 of record JARHVA010003214.1, read on the forward strand.
CCCACTCCCCCATTTTTGGTGATATTCTTCTTACCTTACCATATTTAGATACTTTACCCACATAATGGGCATATCAGCCTTATTACAATATTCACATAGTTTTTGTTCATTGGACCAAAGATTACCACCTATATCATCATCCCCAAGCTTATCCTTCCACCCCTTCATCTATTATACCCCCACACTATACCAATAGATGTATTTATTGCTTTTATGAGACAAATAACCATTCTTTTACCCACTAACAAAAACATAGGTAGTACATTGACACATTATGCCCAATCACTGCTCAGTCCAAAGATAAGACCATACCTCCTCTCAAGCTACTACTAAATTATATCCCTAAATACATGGAATTATATTGTCTTTGGCATTAGTGTGTTACCCATCATACTGATCAACACTAGCACCAGTTATTCCTCCTCCTATACGTCTCCTACATAATAAGGCTCCACCTTTTTAGTTTATTTAACCTCCCTCTATATCCATAAATATTATTCCTAATGATACATCCATTCCTTGCATTGATTATTCCACATAGGAGATACCACATGAGCATTATTCTTCTTATTCTACACCTTAATTTTTTAGTAGAGATGATATGGAAGGAAGTCTTTGCATAACTTTCCTTAAAGATTGATGAGACTCTAGATAACATCCAAATTAAAATACATAGATATGTTTCATATGTTATGGATAATATTTATAGCCAAATATATCATTATTTGTGAATGCAGCATGGTGTTCTTTCACATTATTTAATTTTATGATTGGGATTTGATTTGTAGTCCATTTATATATATTATATCTTTGACTATGAGTCAAACATGATTTCACTTATCTATTTTTGCATAGACCATTATATTATGCTTTATGTGTTTTACATGGTTTCATACTCTTTCACTTTTTATAATGGATTATTATCATTCTTTTCATGAATTAAAAACTTATGTTTCTAATTTTACTTCTTCCATAGATTCCTTTATTTTATTTATAATGATTATTTGTTATCTATTACACTCAAATAAAGATAATTATTATTATGACTTGGTTCTAAAACCTTGATTCCCTTAGTATTTTATCTCTACCATAAGATCAATTAGTAAAGAAGACTTATCATTGTACTATTGATATACACCAATCTATTTTGATCTCCTTTCTTCATGTATTTCCCTTTCACATACGAAGCATACATACGATTGGAACTTTAGATTACATATTCTTTCATAAGTAAGCCTAAGTTTTGTATTCAATCATATCTCTAGTTACTTATCCTCCTTTAACCAAATTCTAAAGTTCATTCATGTGTATTACTTATATCACTCATGTTGGTTATTCCAAATCCATATGGAAGAAGAATCATAAAATCCATAAAAAAGTTAAAATCCAAATCATTTAAACAAAAGTTAATGATTCAAAAGGCAACATACAATTCAAAATTCTAATCACAATAAAATATGTGATTTACTATCTTAATCACATCTATTTTTTAATCAAATCTCAAACTCCATAGTTAGCCTCATGATAGAGCCAAGGTCCAATCAGGTGTGGTAGGCTAGTAGATTGGGATAGGAGAACAAAAAAAATAAGTGATACCTACTTTTTCACATAAGTACCCAATCTTTATAGTTGATTGATGGTTCTATAAGAGGTCTTGAGGAATGGGGAACACATTATGTGAAATTAGGTCCATTTTATTTTCCTTATATATATAACATTCATGAGTTGATATCAATATCTCACCTAGTTTCCTATACAACTTTGTGCTTATTATGAGCATATATCTTTAGTATTTTGATGGTCACTAGACTCTTACTGTCTTTACTTCTTACCTAGTATGCCTCATGTTTACTAAGTTTTTATCATAAAATACATATGTCATACTTTTTATGTTCTCTCTTTCATTACAATAATTCTAATATTTCCCCTTGAGTACTATTGTTTTGTTAACTAATCATACCCCCTAGAGTTTCCATTTATGAGTTATAGTGTAAGACCATGGGTAGGATGAGGATCTCCTCACAAATTACTAGAACAAAACATTTCCTTATTTTTACCATTATTTCCATTCACCTCATTGGTTATAAACTTGTGACTTGTAGTGTAAGACCATGGATAGGGCCATACTATCCTCACAATTACCACATTAAAACATCTTAGTTTATTCCCACATTTATCTCCATCTCATTGGTGTTCCTTTTGTGAGTTTTAGTGTAAGACCTTGGATAGGACCAAGCCCTCCTCACACAATATTCCAATAAAAATTTCATACTATAACGAAGTCACAATAAAATTAAATGCTTAAAATTTGAGATAATTTGTGTTACATTATGCTTTACACATCATTTACATACTTCCCATCTTAATTTAATATGTTTTATTCTTACTTCATAAACACTTCACTTTTATCTTCTTATTTTATGATTGCATGTATGTTTACAACAATTTTATTAAATTTATCATACTTCCCATCTTGATTCAGTATGCTTAATCTGATTTATACTTACATTTTATGTTTCTCTTCATATTTCCCATCTTGATCTAGTATGTCCATTGGTTTTAACATATTTTCCACTTTATTAAAAAAAATCATACTTCCAAACTTGATATAGTATGACTTTTATTTTTTTTTAATTTGATGAAAATATTTTTACATGATTTGAAAAAAAAATAGCTTTTACATTACCATTTTGGTTTCTTATATGTATTTATCTTTTGTTTTTACACATTTCCCATTGTGATATAGTGTGTATTAAATTATATCATTGTTAATACTTTCCAAAATCATTTTTTCTAACCATGCATGTGTATCACATAATGTTAGAAAATCAAACATACATCACATATTTCCCATAGCATATATAATTAAAGTAAAATACATATGCTAGAAAGGAAATCTATCCATAGACAAGTAGAAATCATAAACCAATAAATTTCAATATTAATATATATACCATGAATTTTATATAATACAAATATAAAATACAATATATAAATCTATAAATATATATTCGATCATGCCTATCCTATGGCTGAGCCACACTACACATGGATGCTTATGACTGAACCCTCTAAATGGTGCACTATAAGGAGGTAGTCTAGGATATCAAACCATCAATCTAACCCTATATATTATCCACCTAGGCCTCTACACATCCAATAAATATAGTGGTCACCATATGAGAGGCAACTCCTATGCTAATGACTTTTAAGCTTGATCCTCTCCCTTTCCTACTCCTACAAGTGGTTGTAAGCCATCTCCTCATGCGTTTAGCTATCGAGTAGCATCCTCCACCAATCTAAACTAGATAGCATAATATGGGGTAGATGGTACTATAGGGTCTACCAAGGTAGATGGATCATCATGCAATAGCACCCCATCCAAAATATCATGTTGTGAGGCCATAATCATGGCTCCCCATCTGATCTCCTCTATTATAGTAACTATATAAAAAAAACCAAATATACATCAAATCTGATGTATATATATTAAACTATATATCTATCAATAAATACATAAATGATAATGCAACTAATGATCTATATCAAAAACTTAATAAATCAAACCATTTCTCACTAGTGTTAATAATTCTAACCATGATTTCCTTGTTACCTCAATCATCAAGTACCTCCTCTATCAATTGCCTGTACAAAAGTGAAAAATTAGGAGTCATGACTCAAACCCATCATGATCCCCTCCTTAGTATCCTCTCTATTCACTAGTTGTATCTCATAACCATCATAGGATCACCATGTGTGATTGTCCATGCTTGTGTCCCCTCCCATTGATAGTGTCTTCATATCTGATGAGCTTTAGGTGCTTGATGTTTCCCCTATTATCGATCCACTCCCATATCCCTACCTATGACATCCACATCCATAACATCATCATCACTAGGCCTTAGCCTTACCACCTCTTATTGATGCACTTACCCTATTTATGGTCTCATCAACTGAGGCCTAATTATAGGTATTATGGTAGGCACCCCTACACCTACTCTCTCTTTGAGCTCTCTAGCATGCCATGCCCAATATGCAGGCACTACTAAAGGGGTCTTTATATGTGGTAGGCCTAGTTTCCTAGGTAACAAGCTACTATATGTGGCTTAACCCATGAAGTATAGTGACCTATGATATGAATGTGTGTCAAACCAGTCATAAAGTCACCCAATATGGTTATATGGAAGCAATTTTAGTGTACATCTGCCACACTATCTACCCTCATGTAATAGTCTATAAAGATAGAACATGGGGCATGTCATTCACTACATGATCTTTCCTCCATATAACAACCTAAGGTAACCTATAATAAATTATATGGGGTAACCCAACTATCTAATAAATATAAAATCTCTCATAGATCCATAAACTCATCAAAATTATGGGGCCCATCATCTTCTACCCTTAGTTTATTATCCCATGCATATCATGCATGAGTTATACCCAAATTACAAAACCAAGATCATATAATTCATCCTAATCTAGGATGGACTAACATAAGGTTACCACATATAGCATTACCTTCTCATCTGATTTGTGACATAACACTCATGCTATCACAAGTCTAATCAAGGCCTTCTAGATATAATAAATGGCTGAGATATACACATCAAACAAACTAACCCATAACCCAAAATAAATCCTCTATGAGCTTGTCACCTAATGGGTTAGGGCTCACCTCTCATCTTCATATTTGGTGTATCAAATATAATTAGAGTATTGACAATGGGAATTCCAAGTAATGCATGCACATCCTCTAAGGTGATGCCCACCTCTATCATGTCCCCCTCTACATCCCATCAGAAAGTGTTGTTTAGTCACTCCCATGTTCCTAAGAACATGATGACTAGATCAATAATAAGTGGGATATTCTCATCTCCATGATGCCTCCAAATCCTAATGTAACTAATTGAGCTTGATCCATGTCTGATAGTCATTTCAATAAATCTAGATCTAGGACATATCAACTAGGCATCAAAATCTTTGTCACCTATTTAAAACATTAAAAAATAGAGAATGTATTATATCTTGATGTCATAATAATAAAATACATTCTTAAATATTCTCAAAATAATAAAAATTTACTTAATCAGCCTATTTATCTAATTTTTCCATTTTTTATACACAGTCATCCCTTTTGATACTAAATCAGCCCTTTGATACACAATCAACCTTTTTAATACTAAATCATCCCTCTTCTATCACTTGCATACTATATCATCCCTATAACATCATGCATTTAGACTACTTTAATAGATTGTATCATCCACATACTACATATTGAATCAACCATAAGGTGTTATGTCAACCATATCTATTTTTCCAACTAGATTGGCCCTTTGCTACCAGTCAACCACCCCAACAATACTAAATTGACCCACTTCTATGTAGTTGTCCACCTTGACTCCTCTCACCCTTTCAAAGTAAGTCATCAAGGCTAACTCTGTTCTTAGTTTGTGGTGACTTTTTAACCATTTATCATAAATTCCTTAGGCATTTATTTGTCTAATTCTTTCCTACCCAATACCCCATTCTACCCTTAGTTTACATAAAAAATTCCTAGGGTCATTTTTAGTATCTACATTTTTCCTAACAACTAATTTTTTATATCTAGCTTGATTTTAGATAAAATTACTCAAAATTTTAAAATCAATACATCATCACTTACCTAAGCTACACTAGCTACAACCTCTAGGTACCTTCCATGTTGAAGTTGTCATCTCCTCGCCATGGTCACTCTCATGGTTCAACTAGGTCTCTTAGAGAAATATTTTCTTAAAATATTAAAAATAAAAAATGAATTAATTTTCACCCTATTTATATTTATTATTCAAAATTATTTACATGTTAATTATTTATAATCATATTAAATTTTTCACCCATAGATTTATTTCTACTAGCTCTTTTCTTGAACCAAAATATGTTATGGAATCTTGACATCATAGAGAATTCTTCTATATATTATTACATGTATCTTTTATAAAATTTAAAAAAAAAAAAAAAAAAAAATTACTTATTTTATAGGTTCACCTAATGTTCCTAACATTGGACACCTTCACATTCCTCTCACTTCCATCCTATTCTACAACACTAAGGTAATTAAAGTTATGTCCTTTCATTTATCTTATTCACTTCTTACTATAATTTACTTAGATTAGTGTTGTGTGTTATTGTGATCCTTTCCCAAAGTAACATCCCATGTTACAATTGCATGACACATGATGATCTTTGAGTGTGGCATATTTTTACATAATTTTTTTTTAAACTTTATCAATTAATAATGCTTTCTCTCTTGTAGGAAGCCATCAAGACTCAATCCCCTTGAGTGTATGCCTTAAAGGGTGCACTAGGAAAGGTGTGGGTAGACCATTAGTGCTTCATAATATTTTTGTTCCCTATATCACCACTTGAAACCAACACAAATCTATCTTATACATTTCCCTAAGCTTTGACACCTCCTTACACACTCCTCTAGGCAATGCACCACCTCAAATAACCCCTACCTAAGTTAAAAGCTTTTTTTGTCATTTATCATACAAAGTCAGTCTAGGATGACCCTATTCTTAAAAATAAGCATGTTACGAGATTAGGTCAACCTTAGTCAACCTAGTCTGAGACATAATTGATTTATTTATTAAATAACATGGTTGATCTAGATAACTCTATTAGCTAAAACTTTGGAATACTTTAACCATTTTCATTATAGAGAGATAGTGATAATCATTTATTTTCACATCTACTTATCCACCATTCTACTTGAGGAACCATTACTTAGGGTTTCATACTACACTTGGAGATAATAATATTATCTTGTGGGATAAATATTTTAGATGCATAAGATAAGTTGTGTAGCCTAGATCTAACCTATCTTTATTATCATTATAAACCAAAATAATCTTTTACAAAGCACCATTGGCCAAGGTAGAGATTGAAGCTTGGTAGTTTCATATTCAAGGTAGGTATTCCTAACTCTTGTTCCTCTTTATTAAGTGAATAGATTTGTATTTGTTATCTTATGAATATGTTTCTCTTTCCATGAATTAATATTACCTCTACATTGACTTGAGAAGATTTCTTCTTTGCATGTTTAATTTTACATTTTTTGCCCTCATTCTATGCTACATGCTTTGGTGAGCACTAGGTTAGATTTAATTTTACTTTATCATTTACTTTGATAAGAAAATATAGGACCTATCTAGGTTTTATCACATGGTATTTCTTGACTAGAGGCTTTGGAACCCTCTCTAGTGATATTTTATGGTAAGGGACCCCTTAGTTAGGTCTAATAGATCTATATTGGTCATGATCTTAAATGTTTAAATGTATCAACAAGCATAAGGGCTAGTGTGATTTATCTTATCCAAGTTAGGATTGATTTTTGTATCAGCTTCACTTTCCCTTGTATATAGGACCTTGGTTCATGGTAAAATCTAATGTTTTATTAAGGCATTAGGAATCTAGTACCAACTTGAGCAACCCAAAAATAAAATATATACTCATGTGGGTCTCACTTTTATAACTTATGCTTGAATAATGGGATCTTAGAGTTATCTTTGACATTGCAAGGGATCTAGGCCAACCCATCATGATTTACCCAATCACCAAATCTTGCATAAGAATGGTGGCATCCAAATACTAGGTATTCATTCCTATAGAAAACCCCCTTCTTCCTTTCATTATGCTAAAATATAAATATGGAGTTTGTTCCCAAAATATTTAATATGAAAATAGGGCTTTGATATGAAATAATTGAAACATTCTCAATCATGTCTTGAAATAATTCCCAAAGATTCTTAAAACATCTAAGCAAATAAACCAGTCTAAAATATAAAATTAGCCCCCAAAGATATGGTAAGTATGTTAGAATGAAGCAAGAAAGTTGTCAGACCTAGAAATTCTAGGATGGACCCTTTGAAATCACCAACAACTATGACCCCTACCCTTGTTGGAATTATATTTTCACCACTATAAAACATCATCATCAAGCCACAAGAGGTGGATTCCCTAGATACATGGATGGCTAGCTCTAGGGAAAATATTTCTAGATATTGCATGGACCCTAGTCCCTCATCTCTTTAATATATTCTACCCACCATGCATAATCTTTTATCTATAAAATATATGGGCATACCAGACTAGATCTAAAGAGCATATCTAGTTTTTTAACCAATGAGATGCAATATTTTAGATTATCTCCTTAGAAAAATCCCTTTGTTTATGGAAAAATTAGTGGAAGGCATCTCAGGTTAGGGAAGTGAAGCTACTCTAAAAATTCAAAATACACCCTAAGTCAGGGAAGTGAAGCTACTTTAATAAGGTGAAAGACCCCCAAACTCGGGGAAGCAAAGATATTCAAAAAAGGGTAGAATCCCCCCCAAAAGGAAACAAGTCAATGTTATAAGGTCACCCCATCTCAAAACTCAAAAAGTGATGGAAAAAATTTGGACCCAAGATTAAAAAAAAAGGTAAAAATAAGACTGAGGTTGGAGATGGACCCAAGCATTCTGGTAGGACTCCAAAGCAGCTAGTCAGAAAGAAGGAAAAATCTAGTGAAATAGTGAAGGGTAGTCAAAGAACCCTTAAAATCCATTTTACTATATTAAAATACTGAAAATCATTTCTTGGAATGTAAGGGGGTTTAACAACCCAAAAAAATAAAACTTATTTAAGAATATCAAAAAAATGAATAGCCTCAAGTTATTATTTTGAAAGAAACTAAAATGTCAGAAGAAATGTTTGAGAAGTGCATCAATAAAATATGGAGTATGTCTAATCACATAAATTCAATCTCTCAAGGGGACTCAAGAATAATTGAAACACTTTAAAACTTCCAAGATCTAGAAGGATAAGTACTTATCAAGAACAACAATCATTCGGTGATTGTTTTTTGAAATAAAACATCCAAGGAAGAATATATTTTTTCTAACATATATGCCCCCAATTTTAGAATAGCAAGGAGAAAACAATGTGAGGACTTGATGACATTTATAAAAATCAAAAATCACTATAAATTATTAGTGGTTGGATATTTCAACTCACCCTGACCCCACTAGAAAATAATGGTAGATTGATAGATTTTTATAAAAACATGTTAAAGCTTAATGATTTCATCTCAAAAGTGGTCCTAGTGGACATGAAGCTCAAAACAAACCCATTCACATGGATTAATAGGATAATAGGCACATATATAATTCAATTAAGGATTGACATATTCCTAGTGTATTCAAATTGGGATCTTCACTATTCTAGATGTCTATTTTCTCTTCCCAAAATTGGTTCAAACCATAACCTTATCATCTTTGAAGGGAAAATAGTCCCTAAACTGAAAACTATCCCCTTCAGGTTTGAAAACATGTGGCATTATCACCCCAATATCTATGAATATATAAAGGCTCAGTGGCAAGAGCCTTTTTTAGTAATGTACACACACACACACACACACACACACACACACACACACACACACACACATATGTACATTACTAAAAAAGGCTCTTTCCACTTAGCATTTATATATTCATAGATATTGGGGTGATAATGCCACATGTTTTCAAACCTGAAGGGGATAGTTTTTAGTTTGGGGACTATTTCCCCTTCAAAGATGATAATATATATATATATATATATATATATATATATATATATATATATATATATATATATAAGTCAAGAAACTTAATCATTTGAAGATTAAATTAAAAATTTGGAACAAGGAGACTTTCAATAATATTTTTAGTCAAAATAAATAGATAGAGGAGGATCTTTAAGAACTCAAAGATCAATTTTCCATCCATGGTTCTAATGAATAGTCATGTGTAAATGACACTGACTTAATTAGTAGTTACCACAATCTAGAAGTAAAACAAAAAGACTTATGGAAATATAAATCTAGATGTTTATGGCTAAAGGAAGGGGATAGAAACACAAAGTTCTTCCACTAATAGGCTTATAGAAATAGAAATCTAGATCTGATTTTTGAGCTTGTACTATATAATGGAAGTAAATGTAAGGACCCCAAGGATATTAATACCCAAATCATATCTTAATTCATAAATACACTAAAGTAAAATGGTTTACCCAAGGCTAATTTGGAAGAAAAACTTATGCACAACATCCCAAGATTATTAACATAGGCTAAGAATTTGAAACTCCTAAAGCCTCCTCCATCAACTAATGATATCAAAACAATGGTGTTTTCAATGGAAGGAGGTAAATCCCTCGGCCCAAATGGTCTCCCTCTTATTTTATTTCAAAATAATTGGGATATAATATACTTGGAGGTGGAAGCAATAGTTTTAAAAAAATTTAGAGCTACGACTATCCTAAAGGAAATGAATAATACATTTTTTGTGTGTGTCCCCAAAAATCTAGGATTAAATCAACTTAAATATTTCAAACCTATAATTTAATGTACTATATATTAAAATATCTATTCTTTGACTCTGGTTAGAAAGATTCAGCCCATCCTTAGAGAATCATTGATGAGTACCAAGGAGTTTTGTATCTAAGGAGATAAATCACTAATGGCATAATCACTATTCATGAGGCTATTCACTCTATGCATATATCCAACTAGAAAGGTATGTTCATTAAGCTTGATATTAATAAACCTTACAATAGAGTCTCTAGAGGTTGTTGGATAAAATTCTTGAAATTTTTAGTTTCAACTTTTCCCTTAAAATCCTTATTCACAACTGCATTTCCACTCCTAAATATTTTGTGCTAGGCAATGGTGTCCTCAAAGGGTAATTATTGGCTACAAAAGGAATAAAACAAGGGGATACTTATCACCCTACCTCTTTATCACCTTGATAAAATATTGGGTAGATATATTCAAGATACCAAAACATAAAGAGTCATCAGAGGGACATGAGTAGCCCAAAACATGAGCCTGATTACTCATGCACAATTTTCTGATGACACTTTCTTAGTAGGGGATACTTTGGTTGTTGGAGCTATAAATTTTAAAGGAATCCTTATTAATTACAATAAATTCTCAAACTAGTGCATCAATTTATCCAAAAGTCTAATTTTACTCATAAATATGCATGTGGGCCTTCAAAAGAAGTTTGATCTATTATTTTATGTAAGATAAACAACTTTTTCTCCACACACTTGGGATACCCCTTTTTACATAAAAACTTAAAGTAGAATATTAGATTCCCCTTATTGAAAAAAATCATAAGAAATTTTTAGTATGGAAAGGCCATATAATAACCTAATTAGGCAAGCTTTAAATGCTTAAAATATCAATCCAAATCATCTTTATCTATTTCACATCCATATTCAAGCTATTGATCAAAATAGCTAACAAATTTGAGTAGATCTAGCACAACATCTTATGGAAAGGATCAGAGGAAAAATTCAAACTCATGTTGGTATAATGGGATAAGGGATGCCTCCCTAAGTATAATAGTGTATTGGGTCTCCAAAATCTAAGAAACATGAATAAATCCCTTTATACAAAACTTGGATATAAAATCCTAAAGGAAGATAAATAATAGAACCGCATCATCAAGGCCAAATATCTGTAAGAAAACAATGAGGATAGTTTCCTCTGGAAGAAAGGTCTAGCTGATGGATCAACTTTATATAAGGTCATCTCTTATGGAAAAGGAATTATTTGTAAAGAATGTATATTGTATATTGGTAATGGGGAAACAATGGACTTTTGAGATGTCCCTTGGATTTATTAAATCCCCCTAAAAAACCAAGACTCATCAATTACTCTCTACCAAATATTCAAAGCCTCTTGGGGTTCTAAATTTAAAGACTATTGGTTACTAGAAAATGGGATTCCATAATGGAAAACCCTCCAATTATAATCTACTAATGAGGAGGATTCTTAGTCTTTACTCAGGCTAAACCGATAACTTCAGCATTTCCACATTCCTTACCTCCCTAAAGAGGATATTCTAATCTAGCCAACTGAAGATAGTAGCTCCTTATCAATGAAATCAAGCTATGTGTCTGATATAGCCCTTAAATAATAATTGGATATTTTTCATCCCCTTTAGATAAATCATCTCATACCTAAAGTTAATATATTCTTGTATCTAGTAGCTCAAAATAAGATCCTCACCATTGATAATATGGTCAAGTGGGGAATGACCAATCCTAATCATTGTTCCCTCTATCAATATTTATAAGAGTCTATAAATGATATTTTATTAGAATTATATTTTAGTTCTTCTATCTTTGATCTCTTACTTTAGTGATTCTTGGTTTCCTAGGTATATCTTAGCTCTATGAAGGATTTGATTCTTCAATGAAAACCTCCATGGGATCTTCCTTCCCTATATTCTTCATGGTACCTTTCTCTTCCACACTATCTTTGGTCCATTTATAAGGCAATAAATGAATGCATCTTCATCAATCACCCATATTCCATTAGATCTATCTTTTGATCTTTACATTCCTCAATCTTAGAGAATTGGAGTGTTTTTCCTTTTAAGGATAAGGTTAGTTACTCCCCTAATGAGTCTTCCATTTTTTGCATCTGTAACCTCTCTAAGATTGTCAAAAATACGAAGTCCATAGATTTAATATGATATACCAAGTGGTTACACCTCCAGTTAGGTGGATGAAACTCAATTTTGATGGAGCCTCAAAAGGAAACCTAGGCAGTGCAGGGTAGGGAGGGGGGTGGGTGGGTGGAGTGTTGTCAAGGACCAAGATGGGAAAGTGATTTTTGCTTATATGGGCCATATGGGACACCAAACCAATCATTTATCTAAATTTATGTCTACCCTTTGGGGTATTCAACTTACTTCCCATTCCTACATTTCTAAGTTCATCATCAATGGAGACTCAGTCAACATCCTTAATGTTTTATCGAGAAAAATCACCCCCTCCCACACTATTAAGTCTATTATTGATGATGCCTAATTTCTAATCTCCACCTTTGTTGAGACTTCCATAATTCATGTTTTTCATGAAGGTAATTCCATAGATGATTGTCTAGCCAACTATGGGATTGAAGTTGATAGGCTAGTCACATGGGAAGGAGCTAACAATATCTTATTTCAAATTTTAAACATTATAAACATTGATTTTGTAGAAGCCATAATTGTTAAATGAGATGATCACATGTAGGAACATTAATCTTTGGCATGTAAATCTCCTCTCCCCTATAGTATAATCATTATCTTACCAAAGACTGTAACCTCAACATTGAAAATAATAATTATCTTTAACTTTCTTGATAGTTGAAAGCAAGGATTAGAATGCCAATTAAAAATAATTAGGAAAGGAAAAATAGAATCCAGAAACAAATGGGTGGAGATAGAGACTTCTTATAATCTATTTCATGTACTGAAGTCCAAGGAAATAAATAAAATTGGAAGAAACTTTACAAAGGTAGTCTCATGGAATTTATGTGCAGGATCATGGGCCATGATGACGAAATTTTAAAGGATATAATGTTTTCATATAATAAATATAGTGTAAGGATGAGGGGTTTAAATATTTTGGTATCTAAATAAAACATTGGCTAATTGACTAGAATGTCCTATGATCAGGTGAAGGCCTTCAAGGATAAGAGCCAAAAACTTGAGTTGATGCAAAAGTTTTTCTGAATGAATGTAGTGCTTAAGACTGAGAAGGGATTCCCATGGTAAGACCTCCTCAATGTTGGCAAGATATATGACTATAGATAATGAAATATTTGACACTCAAAGGTACTTAAACCTTGATTTTTTCCCACCATATCTTGATTCTCAATCACTTATGTGGTTATAAGATTAGTTAGCCATTTTATCTCTTAAAATCCTTAAAATGTACGGCCCTGGACTATCAGATTAGTGATAATAATGGGATAATCCACCATGGTATTATTATTCTACTTGTCCAACATGGTGAATCCTTATGTGGTAAGATTATCCCCCCAACTAAAGACACCCAAATTGAAGACCTTTCTTAGGGTGAATCTAGTCTTCTAGAAATAGAGGAAGGGTCCCCTGCTCCTATCTTCCTCCAACCCTTTTCCCCAATAGATAGCTTCAATAAATCCCCCTTTAAATGTTTGACTACCTTTTCCCCTACATCCATAATAAAAAATCCCAAAATAATTTCCATATCCTAAAAAGAGGTTGATGGATCTAGGAGCATTGAAACCTATAACATAATAGACACAGATAGGGACCAAAATAAGAAACTCAGGGATTTCCTAGACAAATTATAGGGTATAATAAGGGCCATGGTCTCCCTCATCATTTTTTGGATTTAATTAAAATCTGAAATAGTTGATATTAACAAGGAATTGGACAAAGGTAAGGAAAATAAATTCCCTTTGCTAGAGAAAGACATCACTATCAAGCCAAAACAAGAGGATCCTAAATACACTTAGCCTACTCCAAAGTTAAAAGGACCATCATAATCCCCCATAAGAAGTTTAAACAAACCCTAGAAGGACCCTTAAAAATCATTTGAGTTAGAATTAATCAATAATTACTATTGGAGAAGATTAAGGAGATAGAACAAGCTACTTAATAGGAGAAGTCCATCTCTTAGGAGCTATAAGTTTCTATTTAGGGTCCTATCTAATATATTTGTTGTCTTAGTTTTTTTCATCTGGTTAGTTTGATTTGGATTATCTGAATGTATTTTGTTTTTCATCTTGTGGGGATTTGTTTTTACTATGGATTTTACTCTATTAAAAGTATGGTTGTTGGAGCCATATAAATTAGCATATTTTACCCCATCTAATAAAAAAATTAATGAGAATGTTTAAGATGAAAATAATAAAGGATATTTATCATCCATAATCTTCTTGTGATAATATAATATATTTTTATAATAGATATATGGAAAAAGAGGCAACAAAAATGTTCTTCTATTAGTATAACATATTTTTTTACAAAAGGATATTCTTTATTGATTTATAAGGGTAATACCCCATTGTTAGATGATTTTTTATATTCAAGATAACCAAAAGGGTTTTTGTTAATTTATTTAGTTTTTATCTATGATGTCAAGTTCAATTTATATTATAAATAGATAGGTAGATATATCAATAATGTCTATGAGATCAAAATTTTCTATGGGACCCTAAGAGCAAACACTTGAAAAGAGGAGTATAATAGGGTTTTGATTCTCTTTTTTCTTCCAAAAATGGAACTTGATAAATACATTTATAAGTGATATTAAAAAACTTTAAATGAGATGAATACATACATTATAGTTAGTATTTTAACTAAATTTATTTAGTTATACATCATAGTTATGAGTTAAATCCTTCTGCAAGTGGGTTAGTGGAATTATGAAGAAAGGGTAGGTAGAACAAAACATCTTCATAATATTTTTGAAATGAATGAATTAAATTAAATGGTTTAATTTCATCGATGATATTAAACAATCTATGGGACCACCAATTACATTAATTTATCTAACCACTCAAATATCCATAGGACTAGAGGTATATTTTATAATGTTATTGTGACTTATATTGATCTAGGTTTGTATTCCCCCAAAAAAAGTATTCTTTTTTCCTAAAATGTATATACTATGGAGCCAACTCTTAATGTTCCCACATTTTGGCTTGTATGTTTGTGTACTAATAACATCCAAGGATGAAGTGTTCCTTTGTTCTAACCACCCTCGTGGTGTAAAAAAAAAGACCCTTTTAACCCACTACTCCTTAAGAGTCATCCATTTACATGTCTCACATCATATTATATAAGAGATAATCCTCAATTGATAAATTCTTATTATTTCCCTCCATTTAATTTCAGACCCTATATATGGTTTTTTGTTATGCTTATAAGTTTAGATGAACACTAAAATATAATTTTGTATTTTCTTACTTGTCTCCTTCCTCCACATTACCATTTTGAATTTTGCATTCACATAAATTATTGTCTTTGTCATAGTTTGTACATTTGATTAAGTTTATATCCCATCTATTCATCCACTTTTGGTTCTATTTAATCAAAGTGTTGTTCCTCATGTACGGCTCTTTGCCTCTTACATCCATATGTAACCTATTGGTCTTCATGCTTTATATTTTTTCAAGTAACATAATGTCCTTGTCATATTAGTTGCCTCTAAATGGAAAGTACCTATTTTAGAAAGAATGATATTTTATGGGATGAGTTTTTAATTTTAAATTTATTTGTGATTATACACTTTTGGATCTTTTCTATTTTCCTCAATTTCAAATTCATTATTCCATTAGTCCACACCTTGCATCTATATAACACCACTAGTGTGACAAATTACTCAAATAAAACCATGGGGGTCTTACATTCCCATAAATCAGCATTCCTTCATTTATTTTTAAGTACATAGAAATATATTTATCCATCTTGTATTATTTTCAACTTGTAAGTATCTCATGTGAGATTGTTTTGAAAGTCAAGGAAAAGATAATTGTATTATGACACTGCTTCAAGATACACATTTGAAAAATAGAAAATTGGGGTGTTTTTCCCTCCTTTTCACTAATAAAATCATAATTTTGGTTTTTTCAATTATTACCTACATCCTTATTTCTTTAAAATATTTGTATAGAGCCTAGAGATGGTCTCGTAAATCTTGGATTGTCTTTTCCATTATAATTAGGTCATAAACATAAAGCAAAAATTTCACCACATAATTGGCCAAGTGGACCCCATCCCCTTTGAATTTTTTAATCAAATATTATAGCTTATCAATGTATAGTCAAAATAAATTTAGGGATAGATGGAAACCTTTTTATGCCTATATCACTCCTAAAACATTCAAACATTCTTGTCTATATTTTGGTTTTATCTTTAACTTTATCATACCATATGTGAACTATTGCCCTATACCTTGTTGGGAATCCTATCCTTCCAATTTTATCCCTAGTTTTCTCCTTGTAATTGTGTCAAAGCCTTTTCTAACTCTAAAAAGAAATAATATTCATCCCATTTTGTATTCCAAAACTTTTCATTAAGGTGTCTAAGCATGACACATTGATCAATAATTTAATATTTAGGCCTAAAAATTACTTGCCCCTTTTCCCTCTTTCATTTTTCCTCTACCCAATTAAAAATTATGTATTTTATTATATTCCCAGATATCTTTGTAAAAATCTGATTAACCATGATAGCTTGTTAATTTGAGGGGTTATTTATATCTCCACATGGAAACATATGTATGGTTAAGCTGATTAAAAAATTATTTATTCACTCTATGAAAAAGCCATTTTAGATATTCTCATTGAAAAATTATTTAATTTGAGGTGATATGATATTTGTTTCCCATATTAGATGCTCTGCTCATAGGTTGTCTATGTCTCAAGCATTGCACATGGCTAGATTTTTAATCCTTTAAATGATGTCTTTTGTCTTAAAAAAATCTCCATTAACACTAATTATGGGAGGTGTATCTTGTTCACTTTCAAGCTCATACAACTATTTTGAGTATTCCAACCACTATCATACTTAGATTAAGGTAATCCCACATTTTACTGGTGTGGAATCTAGTCTGAGGAAAATAGGAGGCCTAGATCTCACCAAAAAGATAAATTAAACCCATAAAAGAAGAAAATAGAGAAACAACAAAAAAGAAACCAGAAAAATTAAAGGATCCAAGACCAGGGCCCACAAATTTATACCCTTGGAAGATTATTCAAGCCTTCCAAATTTGGGATAACATGGATATAATCTTAGGCTATGGGTGACCTTTAGGTGGGTTGAATCACTAGTTTATAAGGTTGTCTCCTCTTGATCTATCACTTAGGATCATTCATTAATCTATCAACTTACTAAGAAAAGAGAGAAAAACCTATTCTAATGAAGGTGATGCACCAAATAAGTTAACCACAACCAAGTAGATACATCTATACATAAACCATGAGACTAACCTAAACAAACTCAACTCTTAATATACCTCTTTAAATTATCACTTCATTATGGAGGTTGTGAAATATGTTTTAGATAGGAGGACTAATTAAGAGGTCATAAAATGACATTAATGAATAGACAACTCACTCAACCTTCACACCTCAATTAGACACTTAAAAAGACCTAAAAAGAAAATTTCAAACTAAATATTAATTCTATAAAAGGATAACATTCCAAATAATCTAATATAATAACTTGAAAAGATCAACTAGTCATGCATACACCTTGAAACTAGTCAAATGTGGAGGTAAAACTAGAATTTTCTCATTGATCAAAAGCTTGAAAATGGATAGGGCTTCACCATACCCATGTGGAGGATGTATGGTGGATAAATATTTTAGTCATAATAGGGCACCCTTATGCACTAAAAATTCATGGCATTTGTATGTTCATCAAAACCATGTGTTCTATGAATAATCTTTAAGAGTGCAAGGCACTCATAGGCTACAAAGGAACACACTAATGACTTGATTGAGGAGATAGTCCTTATAAGTACCTAATGTGAATTTAAATAAAATCCAAACTACTTTTATTTACTCTCTAATCCCCCTAGGCACCTAATTGAACCATTTTTTAGCACATGCAAAGGTACAATTATATTGAATTATCCTAAATACATGGTTGTAGGTCTACTTTTGAGTTTATAAGGTTGTATCAAGCTTCCAAAATAAGTAAAAAGGATTTTTAATCTTGGTAAGAGGGTTTTTGATAATTAAAATAACCTTTTAGGCCTCCTACAGTGATATATGAACTCTTCAAGGCATCAAGTGCAGTTACAAGGTGAGAATGCATTGTTTTGCAAGCTAAGAAGCTTATATGAAAACCTATTGAGTACTTAAAGAGAAATATATTTAGTGTATTAAATTATATAAATGTGTTTTAGGCCTTAAAATATCATTTTAATCACTAATTCTTGGGAAAACACTCCAATTATCTCTCATGCATGAACAATTGCCTAGACTAGGGTTTTGGCCATTTCATGGTTCATACATCTTACATAGTTTCAAAAACTAAATTTTGACATGAATCATATTCATGGGATAGTTAAATTTAATCAAAACCTTTTACTAAGTTCCAAGAATGTGGGATAAGTCTAGAGGTAAATTTTAGTTTCTATGCCTAAAGGGCTAATGGAGACCTAATTGGAGAGATAAAATAGGCGTGTAAGTTTACTTCCACTCAGAGTTGGGTCATGAAGTTTGGCATCAATTTTTAAGGCCATACTAGGTACTCAAATACATATTTATTTTTATCATATCATCTATACATTATTACACACAAGTATATTTTTGTGTTTCCAAGGCTCCAAGGAATTGAGGCCAAATGAGAGCTTAAGGTGCAAAATGAGGCCTTGGTGAGTGTTTGATGGATTCAAATGAGTTATTTTAGATATATTATGACTGATATATACCATTAATTTATATATAATTCATCAATGAATATTAAATAAATATTTTACACTAACAATCAAAGATAGGCATAGTAAGGCCAAATGGGCTTCAAGACACCTAAGAGGTGTAATTATCATTACAATTTTAGTTTGAGGATATTATAAACTAATTAAAGTTATAAATAATAGTGGTATAAGGTACTCAATATGACTTGATGATTAAGAGTTCCATTTTTCACTCACAATTTAGGATAAGGGTAGTTTTGAAGATGAAGACAAGGTGTCAAGAAAGCATAAATACTCCCATGCCATGTGGAGGAGGAAAGCATCTTCAAGGGATAAACACATGTCCTTCAAGATCTTATAAAAATATTCCATAATTCTTTCTTGATTGTAACTCCTTCTAGATACTTGTCACCTCTCCCTCCTATGCCTTTCTTCTTCTCTCTTATTTCTCTATAAATTTAGCCTTGATAGGCTTTGTATTCATACTCCACCTGGGTATGGAAAATATCTACCCATTTACAATCATTTTATCAATGATAAAATTTTGGTTTTACCTCCTCCTTTGATTTTTTTCAATGTGTTTACATGACTAGTTGATTTTGTCAAGTGATTAACTTATCTTCCTTGGCATGTTGTCATTTTCTAGCATTCATATTTAATTTGAAAGCTTCTTTGTAGGTCTTATGAAGTGTTTAAGTGAGGTGTGGAGGTTGAGTGAGTTGTTTATTCATTAGTGTCATTTTATGACCTCTTGATTAGTCCACCTAGACCAAACATATTTCACAACCTCCATAACGAAGTTTTGATGTAAAGAGGTAGAATAAGAGTAGTTTTTATTCAAGTTAGTCTCATGGTTAATGTGCACATGTAGCTAGTTGGTAGTGGTCAACTTATTTGGTGCATCATCTCCATTATAATATGTTTTATCTTTGTTTTCCTAGTAAGTTAATAGATTAGTGAATTATCCTAAGTGATACATAAATGGTAGATATCCCCATAACTTAGAGAATAAATCCACCTAAAGGTCACCCACAGCCTAGGATTATCTCCATGTTATCCCAAATTTGAAAGGCTTGAATAATATTCCAAGGGTGAAAATTTGGGATATAACAGTTTTGGCATGCCTGATGGGACTAAGGTCCAAGGTGGTTTAAGTATTTCTGATTTTATCCTTCTACATATCATCCTTTGGAGGCATTCAAAACATCAATGGCAACTTTGAACTCAATTAGCTAGTTCTAGCAGCCCATGCACTTGTTCAAAGTAAGTTGTGTTTTCATTTCACTACCTTCATGAGGTTGTTATGGATGAATTTGGAGTATATTTCAATTGAATTAAAATTTATGAGTCATATCAAACCTATGATATTCCCTATTATCCTTATAATGAGTCTTATCATCCCTATAATGAGCTACACCAATAATATGATTATTCATATCAGTCCTATGATTGTTTCACTTTCCCTTCATATGACCCCAATTATATGCCTCATCAATAATTCCAATATAGTAAATCTCTTTGGTATCCCTCTCCTCTCTCTAATAATCCTTCTCAATACCATGATATCCCCTAGCCAACATAGCCACATTTTGAATCTATCTATTCAAGTCTCAATCAAACTCTCTTAGGATATGAAAGGTATATGATAGGACTTGACACACAAAAGGAGTATGGTCAAAATATCCCTAGTAATTTTATTATTAATGTGAGAGACTCATTAAAAATAATAAATAGATAATGGGCACATATTTAGAGATCAAATTGGCAAATCCTTTTAAGTGATATGATGGATATAAGCGGTCTAATTAAAATCATAGAGGATAAGCTAAAAGTTCATGAAGGACAATAGGTTCAATGTTATCAACCCAATATGTCTTCATATATACCACCTCAACCCTCTTATGTGCCACCCATTATTCACCAAAATAACATTTCAAGTGAGATTCAAAGTGTTCCAAGTCCTTCACATACCCCTCAAGCCTCCCCATATTGTAAATCAATCCAAAAGAGCATCCAAAAGAAAAAAGAGGTGGTTGTTGAGCAACCTATTATTGAGAAGCAAGACAAATCATAATTAAAAAGATTAATTTCTACTTGGAGGGAATATAATGAAGCTATCTTGGCATAAAATTCCAAACCTCTTCCTCAATAATTCCTTCAAGATTCCAAGTTGGAATCAAGTGGTGAAAACATGGGATAAGCAAAGTGAGATGAGCATAGATTAGGGAGTTAAAGTCAAGGAAGAATATAAAACTATGAAACCCCCTCTAAATCCTCCTCAAGAGCCATTTTATATCCCATTTTATCCTTATTGTTCTCCTTATCCTCATGAATTTATTGACCATTCTCAAGATGAGTTATTCCAAGAGAATATAGACATGCAAATTAAAGAGTTGCAATTAAAAATCATAGAGATTGAATCAAGTCTAGATTTAGAAATTGAACCTCAAGAAGGAATTAAAAAGGAGAATGAAGTGTTTGTTGATAAAAATGAGGAAATCATAATAGAACTAAATTTACTCTCTCTTCAATAATTATGTCAATAATCTTCCATTCCCAGAACCTCAAATTGCAAGAGTACTCCCTTTGTCCCTGTTGATGCTTAAAATTGTACTGTTTCCAACACCAACAATGGGAAGTTTCAGGAATGTGGGACTTGTGACCTGAAATGACCTCCAAATTTTAAAGAAGTTGGCTCTTCTTTATCTCAAATGTATTGTGAGAAAAAGGGATAGAAATTAACTGGAATCACCAATGCAATGAAAGAAAATTTAACTATGGTGATGCACCTGAATTTAATTCATCCCTTAATACTAAGCATAGTGAAGCTATCTTTAGGATTCAATTACATTAAAGAGCAAACAATGCATGATCAATGTAAAAGATGAAAACAAATAGAATCAAAGGCTCACAATTTAGATGATTTTGCAATAACATAGAAAATATCAATAAAGGCATAAAACTCAGCGTTCTTATTAATTTTCTAGTCACATAAAAGGCACAGATACATGTATAGTTATACAAAATTTCTAAATTAATAAAACAAAATAAAGGAAAATGATATTACTGGCCACAGTAAGAAATTCTAAAAAAACTTCTTGATAACAATCTCTTGCAGAAAATTCTCTCTTCTGATGATTATATCTGATGTTATCTCCTCCTCTAAACCCATATTTATAGCATCAGACTGGCTCTAGATTGCCTACATGTTCCCTTCCCAATGGTCTAACTAAACTCTAACTTAACTAGAAGTGTCTAACAGAAGATATTTTTTGGATCTGAAATGTTTAGTCTCCCTATAACTTCATTGGCTGAATTAGATACACATGATGTTTCCCATTATGAAATAGGTGAGGACACTTGGCAGCATCTACTTGCCTCACTTGAAAACCATCTCATTATTCAGGAGGCACCAAAAAATGACACTTGGTAGCTTCTGTGGCACTTAAAAAAGACACATAGCACTTTTCTTGCAACTTATACTCTTTACTATGTCTTTGTATTGGGAGTGCTCCATCTTTGGCATCTGTCACAGTTCACTACTTTGAAACTTTATCAACTTATAGAAAATGGGACCCAAAACACTTCTTGCCCAAGTATATTTAAAAGGGGAATGGGGATAGGTGGTTCTTTCCACTGATCCTTAACAAATGACACAGGGTAGCTTTCTCTTGTCTATAGAAGCTTTAGATACTTTTTGAGAGTCCTACGGAAGATGACATGTGGCAGCTTCCACTTAGCTTTAGCTACACTATAGAAAATTTGGGACTCATTTTAGATTCACATAGATGATGACACTTGGCATGCTCTACTTATTTTAGAAACAAAACCTAGGGCCCACCATATTCCTTACTCAAAAATGAAACAAAAAGAAGAAACTACAGATGTTGACACTTGGCAGTCTTTGTCAAGCTTTAGCTAGGGACATGCAACACTTTCCACTACTTTTAGAGAAAAATATTGAAACCTTATACTTTTTTCACTTGGCACCCTCCACAAGACTCTACGAGAATCTTATTGAAATAAGCTTTTGAAACTCATAAGAAACTTGAAACGTAGATGTCGACACTTGTCGCGCTTTGTTGTGTTATAATATGACATGTGGCATGTTCCACTATTTTTAAAGAAACAAATTATAATGTGTCTCAGTAGATGACACTTGGTAGCGTTTGCTTGACTTTGAGACTTAGACAAAACTTTAGGCAAAATGAAAAACCCGTGCCCTATGTCATAACCCTCACTTCCTCAAAATTGAAACACACAAGGACAAAACTTGGAGCACACAACTGAAACTCAAAATAAAATGTACAGTATTTTAATCTATAGTTCTTGGTGACCCTAAGGACTTTTGAGCCTACTCAAAAAAGATCCATAGCATATATATAAACATGGCAAAAATCACAACTTTCGTAAGGCCGTCTAATAAATAGACCATTCAACATCAAATAGTCCCTACTTATTTTGCAATTCTTGGAAGGGTAAATCACGTTTGATGATGTCATTATGTGAAAAACTCTATAAAATATGAACTATAGCCTTCAATTGGAAATCAAGATAGGCCATGGGAATCAAGACAGCTTCCACTTTTGGCATTGATGAATCATCTGTTAAACCCTAGAAAACTAACTGCTCATTTTGTTTGGCTAACAACAAAGGTTTAATCTCATCAACCATTAACACAGTGTTGCTATTAAGAAAAGGGGAGGGAAGACCCAATTACACCAGATTTTCAATATGCTTCTTCATTTCTTTTATTCCCTCTTTTACCACATCTAGGAGCTCTTTGCAATTAATTGTTGTGGAGTTACAACTAAGAACTTTGTTCACCCTTTTTGTAGCAATCATTATTTCACTAATCCTTGCTACTAATAACATTCCATTAGTTGTGCCATATAGCTTTAGCAATAGCATTTTAGAATCAAACACTCTCAAAGAGATAGTGGATAGAGTGGCCTAAAGTGAAGTCTCCACCTTTTCACACAATTTATATGCATTTAGCAGGAAAGTTAGAGAGGGTCTGAGCTGAGTAATCTTCTCAGAGATTATTTTCCATACTGATACATATAGCTCCTTTACTAGGTTTAGGACTCCTACATTTTTTGGCCAACATGAGCCCATGTAATAAGGATTCATATTCATCATCATTATTAGTATAGACAAATTGGAAATGGATAACTCTTAAAATTTTCTCACCATTTGGAGTAACAAGACAAATTCCTATTCCAGCACCATTTTTACTTCTAGCCCCATCAAAATTTAAGGTCCAAATTTTTGAGTCCTTTTTAGATTCTTGAGTCTTTGGCATTTATTCCCTTAAAACATTTAGGATTTCATGGTCTTCATCAAATATGACATAAGTGCCTAGACCAGTAGAGTCATGATTTCTATATGGGTCACTTTGCATCATAGTTAACAACTGGTTATTTTCCTCTTCTTGGTCATGTTCAGTCCAGTCACCTAACTCGTCAATAAAGACCCTTTCTTCCTTACCCAACATAGCATTAGCTACCTCTAAATTTGAGGTTGGTTCATTGGTGATGTGATCCTTAGATAGTGGCTCAGATAGTATTTTCATTTTTGAACCATATTTGGTTTTTAGGATAAGGTGAGACCAATCAAGTGACATATATCCTCTTATCTTGGCTGTGAACTCTCTGGATAAACATAGACCAAATATAGGGGGTATATTTATGACTACCACATCTGGAGTGACAATTATATTAGGGCAAGTATATAATTTCAGTGGGAGTTGTTTAATCTTCCCTATTATTTGCACTAATTTCCCATCCAGCTACGTAACTCCTCTAGTAAGTAGCTCATACTTTATTTTTAAAGCATCTACTATTTATTTAGGAATTATTTTATTACTAGCCCCTAAGTCTATCATTGCATTATGTAATAGTTTCTTTCCAACTATCAAAGTCAAATGAAGGGCTCTGGTTTGGATTTGCTTACCTCTGGTGCATTGTTCAAAAGGGCTATTATCTACAGAGGAATTGTGTCTTTGAGCTTTTCTTTATTAGCAGGTCCTTCTTTGGTACTAGTATGTTTAGGCATTGTTTGGTCCTATAGAGCTTCTTTCAATAGTGTCTTTTTCTTAGGAATAGCTAACATGTCCCATATTGATGCATGTGTTGGGGTCTTCTTTAGCTGATCCACCACATTCATCGGTCCTAGTGTTTGGGTTCTTGGATAATAAGGGTACCTTGCTTTTTGTTGAACTTGTCTAGAAATTACTTAGTTTTGCACTGGCTAAGGTATTTCTTATGTAGAAACTATGTTTTGATGACTTTGAAATGGAGGAATCCCCATAATTTCATTATTTGTGACTTTAGTTTATTCCATCATCCTTCTATTAGCTCTAGTGTAGTAATCTAATTGTACCAATGGCTTCTTGGATGTAGAAGCTTTATTTAAGAATATTGACTCTTCATCTTCAACCCATGAAAATAAAGCATGCTCAGGGGATATTTTTTCTTCTTGATGTAAGGACATCCATTGCATCTAAGCCATTAGGACTGAATTTTGCATACTAGGGGATTGGTAGGGTTGAGTGTCAGAAGTATTTGTAAATTGTCCATCCATTCTTCTTTGCTCTGCTACTTATTGTTGTAGATTACCCATGGGATAATCTCTAGGTATATGAGCATTATTACAAGGGAAACACCAGGAATTAGTGCCATCTACATAATTATTCTACCTTTGAACAATCTCCCTATTTGGATTAGGGGAACAGTCTGTGAGGGTGTAGGGACTACAACTAATTAGTTCAATGGCTGAGGGCTAGTTTGTCTTTGAGGACCTTGATAATGATTTGGCTATAGTGGAGGTCTATTTCCTTGGTAGCCTTGATATTGAGGTCTAGGATAAGGATTCAGCTATCTTTTTAGGTTAATTATCTCATTAGAAAATGTCCTTAAGATGTTCTTGACATCATCCATCTCAAATGACTAGACAAGGACAAGTTCTTTAGTAGGTTGTTGAGGAAATGTATACATAAACATAGGTGGGTCTATGGGATTAGGGGCTTCTTGAGGCAAAGGTAAGGTAATCTCTAGAAACATGGGCATGGGAGGCCTTGGGGGCAACTTTCTAGCATCTATTAAGTTATTTTCAGCTCTGACTACATAGTCATAGGCTTATGGCAGAGTCTGACCTCCAAATGATTGAATCATTACTGATATATCTAAATTTAAGGCTTTAAGATAAAATACTATAGCCATACTTGGTAATGGTCTTATAATAGTAGGAATTCTTTCCCAAGTCTTTTGAAATCTTGAATTGAAATCAGTCATTGCTTCTTATGGTGCCCTTTTAATAGTAATCAATTGTTGCAACAAAGAAGATTTATCACCCTTTTCTTCAAATCTTTCAAAGAAAGCATCTCCAAGCTAATCCCATGTAGATAATGTATTTGGGGTCAAAGATCTATACTAGTCTAGAGCCTTCCCTTTAAAAGAAGATGCTAACAATCTTATAGACACATTCTGTTATGTGATCACATGTATTTCATAGACATCAGACACATCCTATAGATGTTCTTCAGGTGTTTTGAAATCTTGACCACTGAATTTAGGCAGAGCTTTCAGGGCATTTACTGGAATAAGATCCCAAGTGGTTGGTGGTACTAGGAAAATTAGAGGACTACCAATGTTCCAACTTGCATAATTCCTTGGGGTTATAGGTGATCCCATGTTTACTCTTGGTGTTGCTTTAAACTGATTGACCCTTCTTCTTGAATTAGTTATCAATGGTGGTAAAAGAATACTTGGGTTCACAATAGATTGAGCTCGTTACTAGTCCACAGCTCTGACTCCTTGTAGCTATCTGGTTCATACAATCTCAAAAGAAACTTCAAGATTGTCCCACCGAGCATGCAAAAAATTGTTGATGTTTAAAATTGCACTATTTCCAACACCAATAATGGGAAGTTTTAGGAATGTGGGACTTGTAACCTGAAATGGCCTCCAAATTTTAAAGAAGTTGGCTCTTTTTTATCTCAAATGTATTGTGAGAAAAATGGATAGAAATTATCTAGAATCACCAATGCAATGAAAGAAAATTTAACTATGGTGATGCACCTAAATTTAATTCATCCCTTAATACTAAGCACAATGAAGCTATATTTAGGATTCAATTACATTAAAGAGTAAAAAATGCATGATCAATGTAAAATATGAAAATAAATAGAATCAAAGGCTCACAATTTAGATGATTTTGCAATAACATAGAAATTATCAATAAAGGCACAGAACTTAGTCTTCTTATTAATTTTATAGTCACATAAAAAGCACAGATACATGCACAATTATACAAACTTTTTGAATTAAGAAAATATAATAAAGGAAAATGATATTACTGACCATAGTAAGAAAGTCTTAAAAAACTTCTTGATAACAATCTCTTGCAGAAAATTCTCTCTCTCTTCTGATGATTATATCCAATGTTATCTCCTCCTCTGAATCCATATTTATAGCATCAGACTAGATCCAAATTGCCCACACATTCCCTTCCCAATGGTCTAACTGAAATCTAACTTAACTGGAAGTGTCTAATAGAAGATATTTTTTGGATCTGAAATGTTTAGTCTCCCTACAAGTTCATTAGCTAAATTAGATATACGTGATGCTTCCCACTATGAAACAAGTGAGGACACTTGGTAGCATCCACTTGCCTCACTTGAAAACCATCTCATTGTTCAAGAGGCACCAGAAAATGACACTTGGTAGCTTTAACAGCACTTACAGAAGACACATGACACTTTCCACATAACTTATACTCTTTACTATGTCTTTGTATTAGGAGTGCTCCATCTTTGACATCTGTCACAGTTTGCTACTTTGAAACTTTATCAACTTACAGAAAATGGGACCCACAATACTTCTTGCTCGAGTAACTTTAAAAGGGGAACGGGGATAGGTGGCGCTTTCCATTGATCCTTAACAAATGACACATGGTAGCTTCTACTTGTCTATAGAAGCTTTAGATACTTTTTGAGATTCTTATGAAAGATGACATGTGGCATCTTTCACTTAGCTTTAGCTACACTATAGAACATTTGGGACTCATTTTAGATTCACACATATGATGAAACTTGGCACGCTCTGCTTACTTTAGAAACAAAACTTGGGGCCCACCATAGTCCTTACTCAAAAATGAAATAAAAAGAAGAAACTGTGGATGTTGACACTTGGTGATCTCTACCAAGCTTTAGCTAGGGACACGTGGTACTTTCCATTGCTTTTAAAGAAACATATTAAAACCTTCCACTTTTTCCACTTGGCACCCTCTGTGGGACTCTAAGAGAAGCTTATTGAAATAAGCTTTTGAAACTCATAAGAAACTTGAAACGTGGTTGCTAACACTTGTCATGCTCTATTGAATTATAATGGGACATGTGGTGCATTTCACTATTTTTAGAGAAAATAATTATAATGTATCCTAGCAGATGACACTTGGTAGCTTCCACTCAACTTTGAGACTTAGACAAAACTTTAGGCAAAATGAAAAACCCATGCAAAATGAAAAACCTGCACCCTGTGTCATAACCCTCACTTCCTTGAAACTAAAACGTGCAGGGATAAAACTTGGAGCACACAACTGAAACTCAAAATAAAATTTAGAGTATTTTACTCTACAATCCCCAAGCCTATTCATGAATATCCTATCATGCCTCGTACTCCCTCTCAAACTCATTAACATATTTAATTCACACCCACTATCTACCTTCTGAAATAAGAGCCTATTTTATGGAGGATAGATGAGAAAATTGTATCTATAAGTGAGTTTCAAGAAGAGTGTGTTGAAGATTATTTAATTATGTATGAGGAAGATATATTCATTATCACCCCTCTTGGTGAAGAATGGGGAAATAAATTTTCATAAATAATCAAGAGTAAGGCATCTATCCAAGCTTTTCACTCCAATAAACTATGTAATTTGAAGATGATCTTGATAACATGGAACTAAAGGGAGATCCAATGGCATCAAAACTTGTTGAGGATGTTCTTCAAGTTGTACCTCTTCAAGAGGGATGTCAATATAAGGATGAAGACTTGTGAAAACAATAAATAAATGATTGAAATAAATTTGAGGCTCTTCAAATACCTATATCTCCTATTGGACATATTAAGGATGTTTTTGAGGTTGCTCTCTTACTTGAAAAACAATGTGGGGGTCCCCAAGATATCATTCAAGATCAAATACATCATTTCATGGAGCCCCTAGAAGCTAAGGGTGATGTTTCTCATATAATCTAAGAGATGGTAATGTTTTAGGTAGGCTCAAACATAAAGGATTAGCATGGGATAGATCTTGAACTAAAATATGAATATGTGTTCATAGGTGACTGGTTTGTTGTTATTACTTCACTTGAAAGCATGCCAAGAGAATTGTAAATCAATATAAAGATGAATTAAACAAGAACAAGATAAAAGAGGAAAATTTACTCATGATATTCTTCACCTCATGGATTAAAATATCTCACAAACTTACCCTTTGATCCAAGAGGAAGAAGATATGATCAGGTTAGTAGTATATATCAGTTGCTTTATTGTGTTTTATTTTAAGTGCTTAAGTAACTCATGTATGTTATCTTATTTCCTTTTCTTTGTGTTTTGCCCTTATTTTGTGTGTGTTTGGAGGTTAATCATCTATCTTATCTTGGTCAAGGTCTGATCAGGTCTGATTTTGAGTGTAATTGACTCTATTACCCAAAGGAAGGATAAGGCCACTAGTCTAGTAAGCACTACAGGCATGCTAACCCCATGAATCATCAATTTGTTGAGAATTTTTTACCCTTAGGTCAAAAGGTAAACCCTTATAGGTATAAAATTGATTTTCATGTCTTAATATCCTTTTTTCTAACCATTTCATGCCAAAAGGTCTTTCTAAAGTCTTATTAGCATATGTTAAGGTTAATTTGACAAGATTAAGGTAATGACTTGTTTTAGTGTTGTGATGGTCTAGTCATCCCATGGTGAGAAAAAGGTGGTTCCAAAAGGTTTCATAGGTTTTAAGGTGTCTTTAAAAATGATCTCATGCTTTTATCACTTTAAATAATCATTTCATACACATTTTAAGAAGTTAAGGTTTATTTAAAAACTTTAAGGTAAAGTTTTATGCAAATAAAGGTGCATATAACTAACTCCCATGTGTGTCAAATAAAACCAAGGTGGAATTACCATACAACCACCTTGTCTAAGATATTAAATTATGTTTATAATGTGTATATGATAGTTATAATTTTGAAAGTGATCAAATTCTTGTAGTTCAATGCTTAAGAGGAGCTGGTCACCCACTTGTATGAACTTGGATATCCATTTATAGGTTAAAATGCCTTCAAAATGACTTTTCACATTATCAAATTCATCTTAAAGTTTATTAATATTTCACAAGTCTTAGTAAATAAAAAGATACATTATCTATCCTATTGATCTCCTTACAAAATCACAAGGGATATTTTTATATGAATGGTATAGGCCATAAAAATTGAGTTAGAGCCCAATATATGAACCAAAGATAGAGACCCTAGTGAAATCTCATTTACTATCATTTGTTGTTTTTTTTATCTCCTTATCTTTATGAAAAACCATTAAAGATCTAAGGTGCTTAAAATATGTGAAAACCCCCAATAGATTAGTTTTGGGCAATTTTTATTACATGGATGGATTCATTGAATCATGAGAGAAATTGGAAAGGATACTTAGAGGTATAAATATCCATCTCAAACTTTCATTCACTAATATTTACATGTGTGGCATTGGGAAATAAACAAAATATCTCCACAAGATAGTTTTATAGGTTGTTGATCATGGTTTCTTGGTATTTTAAGGTGTTTAAGAGATAGAGGCATGTTTCTAAGTATTATATCATGTTATAATTACACATAAATATTTATAAATCATAAATTATTCTCCATGATAATTCTACTATCATTCTCTCTAAGCAATATATAATGTTTTCTCACTTTGAAGACCATGTGTGTAATTTGCCTACATAAAAGTTGTTTGAAAGGTCTTATCCTACAACATTAGTGGTGAATCAATTTAATAAATTCAAGAAATATTAAATGAGATAGTGGAATAGTCTTTTTAGGGTTATCATGACCAAAATACATATCATAAAAGGTCTTTTACATTGAAAATATAGACCTATAGGTCTGTCTAGACCTGGAGGCATCTTTTCCACAAATAATGTAATACTCTTACACTAGAAATGATAGAGTTTAAATTATAAAATAAGTGTGGGAAATATGGATAAATTTATAATAATATTTTATCCTTATTATAGTGTTAATTATCCTATTCAAGGTCCTAAATCCTTCAGGTGGTAGTTATAAATCAAATGACATCTACAGCCTAGCCAAAGTCAACCTTGACATAAAAATGACTTAGAAATGTAGGGTTTGATTAAATTATAGGTTTTATACATGTGATAGATGAAAATTTTCCTATGGATTACCTTAATATTTATTTTACCCCTACCAATAAACCAAAATTAAAGCTAAAGGTTATTGGTGGTTGTGTTGAAATGTTACTTTCAAAATCTATGAGAATGATCAGAGCATATTCAAGTATATATTAAGGATGATCATGATGTTTTATAGGAATTTATAAATTTAATAAATTTTTTATTTATTAATTTAATACATTTTCAAGTGTTAAGAAGCCTATTTAAGCCTAATAGGCCTAAACTTGCATACACAGGCCTGTGTGTAGACTCCTCAAGAAAGTATTGTGTCTTGTGGAGAAATGTAAGTGTAAAGGTTATAGAGACATAGTTAAGGACACTTTAATTGGTTTTTAATAAAACCTAAACTGATATAAAAAAAATTTAAGATTTTTCATTTTTAAAATTACAATCTAGACACCTACATGCACACCTACAACTAGGAGGCTTTAGCATAAACAGCCATATCTTAGACAGTGAAGAGAAAAGATGCAATGTATGCATTATATTTTGAGTTATAAATGGATAATACAAGCACATATCATCCATGAGACTAAATAAGATCTCAAATACATCAATAAATGAAATAAATATGAAGCGTATCTTTAACTTATAGACAAACAATCTCATAAACTTAGTTAGGCCTATGTGTGAACTTACCGAGAAAGAAGATGGTTTGTTGAAACTAATATGGAAGTATAGAGGGTCAATAAGGTTATAAATAATTAAAATATACTTTATATGAGGTATTTCACCCCTTCCATAGTGAGGATTAAAGAAGAGATGACTAGAAACAGACCTCTAGGGTAAATTGGTTCAAGCTACCAATAAACTCTCATGTGTGAGTAAACCCTATTCTAAGACATTTGAGGAGTAAATATGATTTAAAAGACATTATATAACCTCATATTGGGTTTTTAAAACCCTTTTGAGTAATTCTAAGTATTAAAAAACATTAATAAGGATTTTAAGCTCAAGAACCTACTTATAGCCTTCATACACAGTTTGCTAATTTGAGAGGAGGATTAACTTGATCACATATTCTAGGAGAGGATGAATGGTGGATAAAAATTTTTATGAATAATATGACACATTTATTAAATAATAATTCATGTAATTTTTATGTTCATGTATAGCCTATGCTCTATGAACAATCCTTAAAAGTACAATGCACTCATAGGCTACTAAGGAGCACTCTAATTACCCGATTGAGGAGATAGTCATTATAATTACCTAAGGTGAATTTAAATGGAATAAAAAATACTTGAATGTAATATATGAACCATTTAATCACCTTATTTAACCATTAGTTGGCACATTTAAAGGTATAATTATATAGAACTATCTTAAATACAGCATTATAGGTCTACTTTTGAGTCTGCAAGGTTGTATCAAGCTTCCAAAATAAGTACAAAGGATTTTTAATCTTGGTAATAGGTTATATGATAATTCACACAACATTTTATTCCTCTAAAATTTATATATTAACTCTTCAAGTCATCAAGTGGAGACACAAGGTGAGAATGCACTATTTTACAAGCCAAGAAGCCTATATGCAGACTTATTGAGTACTTCAAGAGACCTATATTCAATGGATTGAGTTTTATTAAGGTTATTCAAGCCTTAAAAAATAATTTTAAATAATTATCACCTAAATATTTCTTGTCAAAACACTCCAATTACCTCTCATGCATGAACAAGTGCCTAGACTAGGGTTTTGGCCATTTCATAGTTCATACATTTGTATAGGGATTTAGAAGCTAAATTTTGGCATAGATAATTGTAATGGGATGTTTAAATTGAATCAAACACTTTTATTTAGTTTCACATGTGTGGGATAATTCTATATCCAAAACTCAATTTTTAGGCCTAGAGGGATAATGGAAACCTAATTGTAGAGAGAGAATATAGGTGAATAAGTGTACTTCCACTCAGATTTGGGTCATGAAACTTGGCATGAATCTATAATTCCATACTGGTTACTAAAATATATCTTTATTTTTCCCATACCATATATAAATTATTACACACAAGGATCTTTGTGTGTTTTCAGGGCTAGAAGGAATTGAGGCCAAATGTGAGCTTTAGGTGCAAATGATGTATTGATGAGTCTTTGATGGATTCAAATGAGTTATTTAAAGTTTATTATGATTGAAATATTACATCCATAGAGATAAAGTTCATCATTAAAGATGAAATCAATATTTTACACTTGCAAGCAAAGATTGGCATAGTAAGGCCAAGTGGGCTTCAAAACACCTAATAGGTGTAATTATCATTTCAATGTTAGTTTGAGGATATTATAAACTAATTAAATTTGTCAATAATAGGGAAATAAGGTGACTAAAGATGAACTTATGATGAAGAGTGTCATTTTTCACTCACAATCCAAGAGAAGGGTAGTTTTGAAGAGGAAAAAAAGATGTTAAACAAGCATGAAGACTCCCACGCCACTTAGAGGAGGAAATCATCTTCAAGGGAGAAACACATATCCTTTGAGATCTTATAAAAATATTTCATAACTCTTTATTAGTTTGAACTCCTTAAAGACACTTGTCACCTCTCTCTCTTATACCCTTCTCTCTTCTTCTCTCTCATTTCTCTATAAATTTATCCTTGATAGGATTTGTATTCATACTCCACATGGGTATGGAAAATCCCTACCCATTTACAATCCTTTTATTAGTGAGAAACTTTTGGTTTTACCTCCTCCTTTGACTTTTTTCAATGTGTATTCATGACTAGTTGATCTTGTCAAGTGATTAGCTTAGCTTCCTTGGTATGTTATCATTTTCTAGCATTCATATTCAATTTAAAAGCTTATTTGTGGGTCTTTTGAATTGTCTAAGTGAGGTGTGAAAGTTGAGTGAGTTCTATATTCATTAGTGTCATTTTATGACCTCTTGATTAGTCCTCTTATCCCAAACATCTTTCACAACTTCCATAATGAATTGTTGATGTAAAGAGGTAGATTAATAGTGTTTATTCAGGTTAGTATCATGGTTGATGTACAAATGTATCTAGTTAGTAGTAGTCAAAGTATTTGGTACATCACCTCCATTATAATAGGTTTTCTCTCTCTTTTCCTAACAAGTTGATATATTAGTGAATGAACCTATGTGATATATCAAGGAAAGTTATCACCATAGCTTAGACATTCAATTCACCTAAAGTTCACCCACAACCTAGGATTGTCTCTATATTATCCCAAATTTTTAAGGTTTGAACAATCTTTTAAGGGTGCAAATTTGGGTTATAACAACAACAATAAAGACTAGGATCAAAACCTAGTTATGTAATGAACGAAAAATAATCAAAATCATGGATGTGAAGAAGATCTTCTTGGACACTAATTTCCACCAAAATATATTTAAAACAGTGATTCATAATTTCCTCATCAAATTTCCAAAACTCTTGAAAAGGGTGGGAATCCTTTAGATTGTGTTCATAATCTAAAATTCTATGGGGCCCAAAACATGATACATCAGTATAGCCAAATTTTATGTACAAAGAACAAATTTCATTATTTATATCAAATAGAATGTTTTGATTATAGGAATCAATGGAATACCTAAGCCAAACCAAAGTGGGAAGTGTCTGGTCCATTGATACCAACACATAGAATCTAGTTAAAGCCATTCTTTAGCATGATCAGGTGGTAGAATCAATGGTCACCAACATGCCAAAATTTTCATCAATGCTTCTCAAATTTATCTCATCCCAAAAATAAAGAGGGATACTATGGATTTCCAACCACATAAGAATTTTATTAGGACTATCATGTTGTTATGTTGTTCTCAGATTGATTTTTTTATTTGCATAGTTCCCTTGATGATCTTTTTGGTTCATGCTTCCCTAAGTAAATTATATATTTCCTTGAAGTTATTTTATATTATTTTTTTCCCTTGACATTTTCTCATGTGCTTTCCCATTTGAATTTTTTCTAATTGTTTATTATTTTATCAATCTCCATGTTTCTGTGCATTCCTCATCATACCATGGGTTTTTTGAGAAACTATATTTTTCCTTAATTTTAGTTTTAATTTTCTTTCATGTTTTTAGTTCATTTTGAGTGGTGTTCATTAGCTTATCAATTTTAATTTACTTTTTACTATTGGTATGTTCTCCCTTATTTTCCCTTTCCTTAGTCTTACCTTCTAGTGATGATGTAAAGGATTGTTGATTTTCATCTATCAAAAGATGTTCCTTTAAGTGTGGCTTAGTTTTGGTGACCCTAGTGTGCTCATCATATTGATTGTCTCTTTGTAATTTTAATTTCATAAAAATTGGGTTATGATCTGACTTAAGTTCAATGAGAGAAAATTTTACTTTTAGCTCTTCAATTCTAGGTATAGAATTTTTTGAGCATATAAGGTAATCTATTACACTAGCATTTGTGTGTTTTGCATGTGTAATTTCATTATTTTTCCCATTTACTCATGCCATTGAAAATAATTAAGTTATGTATGCAATATAAACCTAGTAGATCTTATCTAAATTGTATGTTATCCCCATGCCTATCATCTAAAGTCATGTGCCATTATTGATTTCATTCTTCTACCATCCAAAGAGGATTCATATCTAGATCAAAATTAATTCCAAGAATGTTGGATTGCTTATTTTTTGTCCTTTCATTGAAATACCCTTTTTTTAAAAAAAAAACAATCTTATTGTAGGCTGAAATGTCCCTCTTTAGGAATGGGTATGGGTCTTTGCAATTTAAATCACATTTCTTATAAAATTTGGAATTCTTGGGTGAAAAATAACATGCAAATATGTGAATGTTTGTCATTTTCTAGGATTCGTATCCAAATATACTATTTATTTTCATCATTTCTTTTTAATAATGAAACTCTTTCCCCACTATTCCTTTATTAACACCATTATGACCCCATACCCCTTGCCATTATTTTTTGATATATTCCATATAATTTCCTTACTGTACCCTTCAAATTTGATGTCATTCACCCATTTTGCTCATGTGTTTCAAATAAAATGATTATATCTATGTCCTTGGATATGGCCCCTAGCCTGGGTTCTCTTATATGAGGATATCCTTTACAATTCTAGAATATCATTGTAAGATGTTCCTAGGAAGACCATATTCCCTATTTACTTTAGGTTTTTCAAGTTGTGATATAGGTTTTCCCATTGTTTAGGTATGCATATTTCCCTTCATTACTTGGTTATTTCACATTTTTACACTTTTTGTTTCTCTCTTCTAGTTTCATAAAGGTTAAGTCTTCATTTAAGTAATAGTTTGAGCCTCTCGTAATGCCTTTATTTCTAATTATTCTTGTTATATCCTCAAATATTACTAATGTAACCCAGATATGCTTCTTTCTTCCTCCTCCTCTCAACTTACCATTAATACTTACTTGCCTTATTTGGCCCTTCCACTATAGTTGGTCTAAAAAGAAGTCCATTGTTAAGCTACTTGTATCCTCATGTTCTACATAGTATTTTAACCATTTAATGATTAAATTTGATAATTTATCATGATATTCTCTTTATTCTATCATTTTATTCTTAACTTGCCATTATATCAACTCCTTTTGATTGCCCTTGGGTTCCTTTACCAATGCCCTAGTTTTATCCTCTTCTATTATATTTCTTAGCTCATTCTCTCATGTTTCCATGTTGCCAAAAAACCTCTTGAAATTATTTTATTTTAATTTCATTTATCTTTATCTCCCCTACCTTGTCTATTATTAGTGTATAAATGGTTTATTTGAGGTCGTGCCATTCTTGTTGTCCAACATTCCCAAGATTTTGAAGTTTTTCCACTAGTATTTAAAGCATATTATTGTCCTCATCGAGATTTCACATGGGAAACTTTTAATTGATTATATTTTATCCCTTTATTCCATACTTTTTAGTCTCTCTTTCAAACTCATTAGCTTGTACACATAGAGCTTTAATGACCAAATGAGTGGAGTCATTATAGGGTTTTAAGTTTCCTTACCATATTTGATCTCCTCTTGGTGACCATTGCCCTCAATGTTATGTGTTTAATTTATTCCTATCATGACATTTTTATCATATTTAACTTTTATTTTATTTTATTTACCTATGGTTATGGTTTATATTTTTATTCTAATATATGGTTTTTCTTTATGATCAATGTTCTTGCTTATGTGGTTATTTCTCCTTTATTTTTATTCATTGTTTATGTTTATTTATGTCAATTTTCATTTCTTTATATTTTATTAATTATAATATTTCCCAATACTATTTTTCATTGACATATATTATTTTGATATAATTTTTGGTGGTATTGAAGTTGGTGGTGTTGACAAATTTCCCACCATTGGTCAAAGTTGCTTATGTGCAAGTTTTCAAGAAGATTCTATTTGTGGATTGAAGATTTGAAAATGTATATAAAACATAATAAAATAATAATAAATCCAAAACCATGATTAGTAACAAATCACAAGTCCAAATTTTGATTGAGGTTTCTTTTATTCCTGCAGTTAGTTGTTACTTGTAAGCTAGTGAAGGCAATTTTTAAATGCTCAGTACATGTAGGTGAAGAAGACATGGTTAAAAATTTATTAGGTGGTATTTTGGGACCATATTACATAAATATTATATTATTTTTTTTAATTTTATCTTTTCTTAACTTTATTAATAATTGTTAAGAAGAATAGGTGCTCTAAAACCCTTCTTAAACCCCAATGACATAGTTTTAAGAGATATAATTGTATTTTTGAGATCCGTATTTTAAAATATAATTTTTTTGAGATATTATGTGGAATAAATTAAATTAATTCATTTTATTAAATAAAAAAATTTAGGTAAAAAATTAATAAATTCAAAGATACAGGTATCAAGGTTTTAAATAAACAAGAGAGATAGTTAGAAAAGACATTTTTTAAGAGGTTTAAGAGATTGATTGAAAACATACAATGGTTTTAATGATAATATCAGTTATTAAAGGTTATAATTAAAAAATAATTATGTATTTAGTTCTAATAAAACTTAATAAAATGGAAAAACTTAGACTTATAGGCATTCAAAAATGAAATTGTATAAGCTAAGAAACACCAAAAAATGCATATTTTGAGTTTTATTGAATGAAATATCATGAAATTCGAAATGGAATTATTTTTTAAATTAAGGTTTAAATTTTTTTTAATGTATTTAATTTACCTTATGAGAGATAAAATTCCAAATTATATGTGTGTTTATGAAGGAAATCAGGGTTTCTTAAGTCCAAAAGAGCATAAAATGACAATTTTTGGAGTTGTATATGGAGTTTGAAGCTAAAAAATTATTTAAAGGCATGTGACACCATGTTTAATATATTAAAATCATATTTATACTCATTACCTGATAAAATAATTCAAATTCATCAAGTTCTAGGTTCTCACAATGCATTCAAGAAGCTTGGCAAAACCACAAAAGATGGGCATATCCAAAAGAACCAGTATGAAGAGTTTTGATTATCATAATAAAATAAATAATTATTAGAGATATTTAATTAATATTTAAAAATAAAAAATATTCTCTCTCTATAAATGTTTTCTCCATTTTGGATAAATTTATAAAAGGTCAAGTCAATAGCAAGAGTCTTTAGTTAGCCCTAGAAAAGTGGAGTTCAAAACATGCAAAAGTAAAGAAGTTAAGTTCAAGTATTGTTTAAGATTTTAATATATATTTAATGAAATATAATAATTATAAGTTCAAAATTAAATATCTATAATATTATTCCCCCCTTTTGCTAAATTTAAAAAGTGAAGAAGTCAAACATGGATGCAAGTTACAAGTGAGATAACTGAAGTCAAACTCCAAGTTGCAAGTGTGATAATTGAAGACAAACTCCAAGTTGTAAGTTAATATAAGTAAAATTCAAACTATAATATGAAATAAATTTAATTTAATTAAAACTTAAAGATTCATACAGGTTTAAAAAGAGTTAACTAATGATCAAAAGGAGTTCAATACAAGTTGCAAGTTCAAGAGGAGTTAACTGAAGATCTCTTCAAGACTAAAGACAATCAAAACATGCATAAAAAATCTTTGAGTTTTCAACAACTCAAAAAATATTGTCTCCATAATTACTGTTCCATACTTTAAGTAATTAATTTTTAAACTCCAAAAGTGCTACATATAAATTTGGTAAGGAGTTTTGAAGGTGAAATTAAAATTTTAGTTGACCTTGGAGTGAAGTTGACTTGCATGTGAACTCATCTCTAGATTATTATCTTCTCTCTCTCTCTTTATTTTATATATTTAAATTAATTTTCAAATTATTATTATAAAATTATTATTTTTATTACTTAAACTCTACCAAAATTTGTGCTACCTCACCTTTGAAGCAATAAAGAGCTAAATTTTCCTCCATTTTCAAGTTGTTCATGAAGTGTGTTATTCAATGATGTAACTTAGTGAATTATTATTTTTCTTATGTTTATATATGAATATATCACATTTATCTAGAATATAATAACTATTTAATTTCATATAAAGTTTCTAAGTCTGATTTCTACTTAATCCAAAAGTGAATTCAAATATTGTTCATTCCTTCCAAGCTAATGTGAGTGTATGTGAAGACCTTTGTGTGAAATACTAATGTAAAAGTATTTATATGAATATGAAATTAATGTGTGTAATTTATTAATATTAAAAAGTGTTTAAATTATATTCATAATTTACCTTGACATTGGTTCATCACCCTAATTTTTAGTTTTCATTTCCATTTTCAGCTTTAGCATTGCTCCCTCTACCCTTTTCCTAGTCAAGAAATCACATAATTAGAGAGTTTAGAGTTAAGTAGGTGAGTGTAACAAAGTAAACCATCTCTTAAATTGGTTATTATATCCAACAAAAGGTCACACACCTTTTATATTTTCCATTATATTAATAGGAGTCATAAATAGGCACATGTTTTTGCAAGGGTGTACTTTTAAATGATAACAAGTGGTGTTGCAATTGGTTGTGATTTTAAGTTTATATTATGAGGGATCCTTATATTTTGGATAAAAAAATAATTTTGCTCTATTAACTCCATATACTCAAATATTATCTCCATTTATAGGTTTTGTTTATACATATGTGAACCAATTGATGTTTTATTGTACCTTTTGGTTCTATAATTATTTTTTATTGGGTCATGTTTCTATAAGGTGGGACATGAGGTTATCTTATCACAAATTTTTTTGTTTGATTAACCTATGGGATTTTATTCTCTAATTTAATGTCTTCTTATATGATAATTATTTTTACCTTTCCAAATTTTATGCTTTTATCCTAACACCTTTCTTACCTGATAACACTTTGTTGTAGCCTTTCTAATGATCTTTGATACCCCTTGCACTCTGAGACCTTACTACTCTAATACGTTTACTTTTTGATCATGTAAAATAACCTCTAAAATATTGATACAAAACTCAAAGCCTCATATCATTATCTTATCCCTCCTTATTTGAAACAACACACCTTGATTGATCCCAACCTCTTCAAAAGATAGCCTACTAATTAAAAACATACAATATATACTATGAATTTATTGGGGTTTGTTTAGCTCATGTTTAGTTTCTAATACCCAAATCCTAGATACTTTATCACAATATAATGTTTGGGGAAATAAATAAATAAATGGCCATGCAAAAAATTTATAAAAGTGTTATCAACATTATACTTGCAAATAGTCTACTATGGATATCACAACTTGTTGTGGGGCCCTTATTTTCCATTTTTTCATAACCTCTATCTGCACTTTCAAATTTGGACTTGTATGAGAGTTGTTATAGTGTCCATACACATCCCAGTATTGAGTTTCTCAATTTTTACACCAAACTATCCTAAAATTTATAAACTATGGAGCATTTTTTATTTCACTAGTTTATTAGGCCCACTTTTTTACAAAATCTATGGATTTCCTTACAAATATTAGAATTTTATACTCCTAATCATTGAATTATACCATTAAGTTCTCAATTAATATTTTAATTTTATTATTATTATATGAATTCTTGGTTCACTAACAACAAGATTCACTATAATATTCATGGTCAGCATGATAATAGGTAAGTTCACCATTAAAATCTTCCAATAGGATCCTCATTAAAATCTCTAACCTCTCTTCTCATATTTTATATTCTAGGAGAAGAAATTGACCTAGTTCTCCTACGTAATTTTGTAGACCTATGTAAAGAGTGATAATATGAAGACCATCTACCACCAATATTTTGAGAAGAATTTGAGTACTTTGACAGAATTCTATGTAGTTATACATGATTTATGAGTAGTTTTAGATGGGTCAAGAGTAGTTTGATGGGATCTTAAATATTTTCAGATGGGACCATGCTCATTTTAAAATGGAATTTAACATTATCAGTTTTAGATAGATTATAATTTTTAGTAGCATGTATTTTAGGGCACAAATTCATTTTGATATAGTTTCAAGTGTTCGACAATGCACTAGAAATTTTGGGTTGAGTATAAAGTGTTTGATGAAATGATTGATTCATTTTTATCTCAATGTCAAATATTTTTTTGATATTATTGAAGGAATTAAATAATTTAATTACATATAATGTTGGTATCTCTTCCCATATTTCATATTATATATTTACAATGCTAATTAAGCATACATCTAAATAAATGAGCTTTTATGCTATCAAAATCACCCAGAATGCACTTGGAAATTTTGATTTAAATATAAAGTGTTTGAAAAAATTAATTAGCATAATTTAAATATAATTAAAACTATGAAGTCCTCCCCTCTAAATTTGGAGGCCCTTTTGATGGAGGAATTTCAAACCCCTTCTCCCCCATCTCATCCTATGCTTTAAGGGAACTTGAGCTTTTATGACACCCAAGATACAATAAATCATACTACATAATAGGGTTTTTAATTTTGAATGAATGAGTGCCAAGTTTTAGGAAATCCTTTAACTTTTCAAATATTATCATCAAGAGAAAGATAAAATGATGTCACTCTTCAAACAACAATTATAAGAGAAAGACCTTGTCATTTTTGACTTGATGGTAAGGGTTAATATACTTAATTAATCATAAGTCCCACCTTTATATTATCTAAAATTTTATTATATTTAGTATTTGGTTCTTGAAATTAAAAATAATTT
The DNA here is from genome assembly GCA_037957365.1 of Torreya grandis. Lineage (NCBI taxonomy): Eukaryota > Viridiplantae > Streptophyta > Pinopsida > Cupressales > Taxaceae > Torreya > Torreya grandis. Next base: position 293,256 of record JARHVA010003214.1, read on the forward strand.
TAAATACTTACCAAACAAGAGAATTTGAAGCATGAAATTGTAACTCATCAAAAGTCCATCCAAAATAAGTTGATGAAAAAAAATTGTGTCAAATAGTTAAAGGGAAGAAGGCTACTCCCATTTTTAAATGGTTTTCCAAGACAATTTTTATGAGGAGATATAATGAAAATCCAAGGACCTTAACCATCAAGTTGGTGGCTTAAATAATCCTATTGATCTTTTACAACCCAAGTAGACATTTTTACACAAGTTTATAGGCTTTAATGAAATCTCTATTGACTAGGCATGGATGAATCTCAAAAAAACTCTTATTATCAAGTTTATATTCTTAAATGATAATTTAAGAGATATAAAATATGAAATTTAGATCTAATATCCCCCTAATAAATATTTCTTACATGTTTATCTCACTGGACTCCAAGTGAAGGAGATTGAAAAATCTAAAGCCTTGGTTTTTGTTTTTAATAAATTTAGAAAAGAAATTTTCATTAAAGATTATAGAGTTGTGATTCATGATTCCCACCCCATAGGTGGTCACATCCTTTAGGTTGTAAATGTTACTACCTTGTGGTCTCAAAGGATGATAGTGTCATCTCCATTACTTGTTGGAACTGTAATGGTGCTTTACGGTCTTCTTTGAATATCTTATAGGATGTGATTACATTGATATATATAATATTCATTAATAATACCCATGATATCTTATATCAAGGTATCCTTATAATTATAGGTTAATTTTTGGTCTCAACTTGTCAACATGAAACCCATAAATCAAGTGTTATTAGTGGTTCAAGTGGAGTGACTTACCTCAATTATGATAGCATCAAGTCCAGTGTATCTTTGGTAACTTTTGATGTCCTTTATAGATACATTTAGTTGAATTTTGAGAGGGGCACATGTCCTATCATGATGTTTTCATTATAGTATGTTATTCCCACCTTATTCATCACCCTTTGTTGTGTATGTGGATGGGGACCCATACCTTGACCTTTATCTAGAGATTTCCTAGTATTCCTTAGTGGGTGATGTTCTTATTATGGGGGAAATTAATGGACATATAGTGACCCACTAAAACCCTATTCATGATATTTCACATAATGAGTTATGCCTTTAGGAAAAGGATGTTGAGGATTTTTACCTACATATAATTAATGTTATGGGCATAACCTATGAGAGGTGACTTCCCCATAAGGTAAAATCATAGTCTCTAATTTCTCCATGGGATTCCTTGTTTCCATAATTATAATAGATTCATATGTCCCCCAATTAGTATATTATGGCATGAATTTTATATCCTTCATTCCCTACTTTCAATAACTCCTTATTTCCCATCACATCCTACTTGCTTACAAGGTACTTTGACATTCACCATACTTATTGCCTCTCATTCATACTACCTCCCACTATTTCACCCAACACTCGCCACACCAAGACACTTTTTTGATGAGTGTTCAATTAAATATGATGCCTAACTCTCCCAATTTATATCCAAAAACTACTCCTTTTCCTTCTTGATTGAAAATTATAAGTACAATTTTTACATCATGCCCTTTAAAATACATCCCTTGAGTCTTAATCCCACATAATGCACTTATCTATCTCACGTCACTCACATAATTATTAGCCTATTAACATTGGTATGATTATGAGTGTGAATCCTTTCATTGGAGATATTTTATCCTAGTCCATGACCCTCCCTTAATACCCACCATTCATATATATTATTTTTCTTCTCTAATGAATGAAAGTTGATTTCCTTATATCTATACAAATTTATTTACTTTCTACCCTCCATGACCCTATAAAAACTAATGTCATGATATTTAACCTTAGAAAAACTTTGTTAGCTGGTGATAAACCTTATAAAAAATAAGGTCATGATATTAAAAACCTCTAAATGTTCTATCTCCCACTTCTAATTATTTTACAAAGGGATAACTTATGAGATCACATCAACCTACACTTACTTGGAGATCCAATTTTCCATACCATATTATAGTATGAATATTGACTCTCACTCATGCCTTTACAATGGATATGCCTCCCTTTCTATTTTGGAACACCAATTCTTTCATCCACTTCTAAGTATCCCTTCAAAGATGCAACACTTAAATACAATTATAAATCCTAAAATTTTATATGGGTTCAAGGTTTGGGAACCTATTATATGTTACTTTGAATGGTATCATATTTATATGGTCTAAACTCTCATGATTCAACATTTGATCCTTTGAAAATAGATTGTTCCTCATTGTATCTTCCAAGTTTATTTCATTGCCTAGCCTCTCCATCTTGATACTATCTTCAAGCTTACTTTATGAATTCATAAAATCAAAAGCATGGTGGATTAAAATTTAATCCATCTAATCTATCCATATTTATCCCTATGTTCTTTAGATAGTAATGCATATTTTGGGCCCCATTAAACATCATCGTTGTTAGTATTCTGAGACTCATATGTTCTTCTTATCTAACGACATCTCTATTGATATGTTACCTCCTTTTAGGTAATATTTAGATGCCCTTATTTAATTTATTCCCTTAAAATAGTTCATAATTAGATTTGTCATAGAGCATATCTACATGTAATACACCTAAGTCATTTGGACCTCTCCTTTTCAACCACTAAACCTTAAGCTTATCTTTTATGTTGGGCATTTCTTGTGGGTGGTTGATGTTATAATTTATCAACCTAAATTTATCTAGTCTCATTGGTTTCAAAAAAAATTGAGAGTATGCTCACACCAATTTTTAATTAAGACTGATCACCATATTCCATGTGGGGACCAATTTTTTTGTCTTTGCCCCCTCTATGAGGTAGAGATTGAGGAAGACCTCATTTTCATATGCCTTATTTATTATGATATCTAGGGGATGTTCTACTATATCTATAGAGACACGAGCAAATCTTTATCCACTTTATTTTCAATAATTAGATCAATGGTCCTTGTCCCTTTTTATTTGAGAGGTTGTCACCCTTTGACATGGGTACCTTCAGAGAGAATCTAAAACCCCAAAGAATGTCACTTCATTATTTTAGCCCATCATATAGGTCAATGAAATTAATGATCTTGGGATAATTTATATTTTCATATTAAAGGAATAATATTAGTGAGTCAAATCTCATCTTTACACATCATTAACCATAAGATACCCTAACACATTAGATCTTGGTAACAAGGACCCACCCCTACTTAATATTGTGGTTTTTCTTCTTTGATACCTTCTTATAGGTTGTGGAGGTAATCACACATTATGAATTTCCTTTTTTACATATTAGTTTCTTTAGAATTTTATGTTAGGAGGGGTTTTAGGGGGAGTGCTTTTCTTCCTCCTAAGATTACCCAACTTGCCCCCCTAGCCCTAGGCATTCCCCAAGGAGTATTATTAGATCATGTATTTTCCCTTTCATAGTCATAGATGATGATTTATCTATCTCACTCATGGTTAGAGTTTTTTTAATGAGTCTACCATATATTTTTTTTAACTTTTGCATTTCATCAATCCATATTCTTCTAGGGTTCCTCCTCCCCATAGCATGGCTATTTTTATTGTTACCCTATCCACATGGGTTATGGGGTTTACTTCATTGGGGTTATCCCACATTTAATTACATTTTTTTTGTTCTTCTTCATTTATTTAGTTATTTTTTATTCCTAGGGTCCTTTTACCTATCACTTTATATTATAAGTAGGTATACTCTTGAGTCTCATTGATTTGATTTGGTTATCCATCAACATTAAAATACTCTCTCTCTCTATTTCTCACATGCACACTCATACTATCAATTTTATGAACCAAAGGTGAGAAAAAATCTTTCATTTCCTTCCTAAACTTACTTGTATCTCAATCTTACTCTAATTTAATTATGGACATGGCATTATAATGTACACATTAGTGTTTTATCAAAATTGGAGAATTAAGAAAGAGTTGATCCCATTATGACAAACTATTGAATAAAATTAGAATCTATAATTTATGTAATGAATCACATAAGATTTATTTGGAACTTAATATTTATGGAAATATACTAAAAGGGGAAAATAATAAAGAAAAATTTCTTAGCTGGCACTCAGATCTGATAAATTATAATAGAGACTATTTATTCAATTTTAGGACAATGTGATGTCATTATGAATTAAAAAACATGGCTCTATTTTATTATGGGATAAGGTCACACTATTTGGATAAGGTTGGCTTGCACTATCTTCTATAGGTTGTGCTGACATCTAATAGAATTTTCACCCTCTATGTGAAATTAGATTAGTGTGCCTTTTCTTGTAAGTCCTATGTGTGTGATCAAATTTGCTTGATTCATTGTAGGATCCATTATATACCTTATTCTTCACTTGTAACCCTAGCTTAAATTAAAAATTAGGAATAAATGAATTACATAGATAAATGGGTTTAGTGGTTGAAGTTTTAATTTTATCTAAATAACCCCTATGTTGAACATTGCCTACATACCAATACTTTGAACAGGGTTTTATCTCCATGTAGTTCTCCCATGCTATGGTGGTATGTGTGAAATATTGATGTAATTTTATATGTTGGTGTAATCTTGGTGTAATTATGTGCTTTAACAATGACTTGTGACCTTGTATGTGTATTAAGGCTTAGCTCCATTTAACCCTAAATTTGGATAAGAAAGATATCATATCCTTTTGGTATAACAGGATTATGTAGATGATATTTTGTGATTATATAGCACCTCAATCTTGTATGTACACTTGGTAAACTCAGACCTTGGTTGTTCCACTTAGTTATAAACTCTCTTTACTTATACAAGCCTTTAATATACTCTATATTGTGCCCCTTGGCCTATCTCTTAGTCTAACTAGTCTTATATTTATGACATAGACATTTTATCTTGCCTAAAATGCTTAAAATTTACTTATCTTAAACCTCTACAAGATTTGAGATTGTACTTATTTTACTACTCCCTATACACTAACATCTGAGATAGATAGTAGCATTGACATTATTGTCCTACCCTAATACAAGTGTCTAGTGCCCTAAATTCATTCAATTTATAAATGAAACATATCCTAATGGTCAGCCTAAGTGATTTAATGGAAGTTATTACTCCAAAAGGATTGATATAAATACAAGATCAACCCTCATTCATTCCTCACCTAACTATACATAGGACTCAAACCAAAGAACACTCAAATAGCATTCAATCAAACAAATCTTCCCTATTTATTATTATTTATAAAATAGTCATAAGGATTGCACATCTAAAAGTCTGAATTACTAAAAGAGCATCCCAATTTATCGAGTTACAAGCTAGGTCAGTATTGTACTTGATTTATACACATTATATGATTCACACATGACATTATCAGATATTTCATACATGACATTATCATCAAACTCATATAGTAGTATTGTTATAATTGTTTAGGGATTATGTAACTATTTAATAGCTAGAGGAACTTGATCTAGAATCTGACAAATATTCCAGAACTATCTTCCCACCTATTTTTATTTTGTTCTATATCCATAACTAAATTAACATCAAAACAAGATAAACATCTCTTCTTTTTCATTTCTATATTCTTAACCCTAAGCTTAAAGTGAAAGCATACAACACATTTCATTTTAGGGTTAAACATTTAGTGAAACCGATATTTGAACATCAACCATAAGTCACTTAGGGTTTTCTATTTTTCTATTTTGTTGACCTTTGATTGTCATAAAATATATGCAACATGGATGCATCCATTATCTATTTTATATTCTAATTGTCATAGTTCTTTTAGTTTGATACATTACTTGTCTTATCAAATATTATAAGTAAACATGTAGTAATAATGAGAAGGTTTTAAATCAAACAAAATAATTAATCTCTTTTAAAAAAAATTTAATGTTATAGAGGTAATATCTAGACTCCAAAAATCATGCTTTTGACCTTTTGTCTTACATATATCTTATTAAAGTGAAATATACCATCTTGCACCCATTATTAATCCAAGGCTTATATTGGATTCTATAATCCACATTATTACTACTCAAAGAGATAAGGTTGCCCAACCCATCCCACCACCTTTTAATACACAACAAGTGCCACTTAAAACCAATCTTGTAATAAAATACAAGGGATGTGACATTATTGACCAACTAAACAATACACACTCTAATATTTAAATACTTGAGGTTCTAAAGCTATCTAATGTTTATAAGGATATATCATATGAAGCATTACATGAAACAAAAGTCCCAATTAATATTAAGCCTTCTTATTTTACGTATATTATGTAAGATCTTAAAAATAATGACAAGCTCCTCACGTTTGACCCAACAGATTTACCATCTACATATTTTGTTGACTAAAATGTGCCTTTGTTCATATGAGTAACAATACAAAATAAAGGTATCAAAGATTGCTCATTGATAATGGATCAATCCTAAAAAAATTTAACATGCAATTCCTAAAAACCATGGGTATTAGCACAATGCTTATCCAAAGCATTGTTATTCATATAAAAGGGTTTGACAATTCACATAGCCCTCTAATTGGATAGATTACATTGGATTTGACCTCAGGACCAGAAATAACTCTAACTAGTTTTTAAGTCATTTCTTAATATTTACATTATAATTTACTTTTGGGTAAACCTTATATACATTTAATGGAAGTTATCCCCTCTACACTTCATTGATGTGTCAAATTCATACATGAGGGTCCTCATTGTCCATGCCCACTGATGATGAGCCTTTCAATTTTTTAAAATAATACATTCTAAAACTAAAGGAATCCCTATAATAATATCACCTAAGCAACCCATTCCTCATTAATATATACATATGTATGATAAATATGAGATAAGTAAAATATCTTTAGATACAAATAAGGCATTAAACCCTAAGGTATAGACAAATATGCATAAAAAGAATGACCCATTACCAAAACATCCAATCAACACATAATAACCACTATCATTCAAGCTTCTTATATTGTTTAATAGTGAACAAAATGATGGACATGTTTTAGACTATTATGATAGTGATGATGATATAACCTATGATATGTCAAATTAGAAAATGTGAAATTTAAAGTTTGATCCACTTTATCACTTATCACATAAATTATTTAAAACTATGGATATTGTAACATATAGGGTAAACCCACTTACATAAAATATATGATTGAATAAAAATAAGGGAAAAACAAAAATAGATGACAAGCATGTAAATGCATGTTATTCAATACATCCCTCTTGGTCAAAGGCATTGAGTCAATATTATAAGGGCCAAATTCAAGTGCATCATGTAAACAATGTGGAGACTTCCCAAAGTCCCTTACAACCAACTTTACAAATAATGCCACAATAGGATACTATTGATATAATATTATCTTTATTCCTTAAACATAATATTATTTTTTTGCCTTCTACTCAACATAGGTCTAGTAGTAGACTTATACCCATAAAATAAGTACCATACTATAATTATCATCAGATCATTGTCCATTCTACTAATCAATGTTCAATATTGAAAAACATTATCCAACAATATAAGAGTGAAGGATGCATACATATTATGTCCACAATAGGCAAAAGGCAAAATCCTTCCTATCTTTTTTAGGAGAAACATCCCTCAAAGTGATAAAAGCATGAAGGTTTAACTATTACTACTTCTATTAATATGGTATATTATCACAATATCAGATTTGATCCAAACAAGTGGGATACCATTTTGATACCACTTTCATAGCATGATTATAACATACTATCAATGAGGTAACATATTCTCCATTAGATCTAAAATTGCAAGCATACATTCTATTACCCATTACTTGTGGCTCATGTGTCTAAGTTTCAACTAATGGATAACCAAACATGAACCACATTTAAAGTTAAATTTTGGACAAAATTGTCTAGTTGAGTGGAATGATAAACTATTTCCTACAAACATATGTGTAAATTTTAATAATAAGGGTACATCAATTCTACATCCAACATGATAGACATGATCATTTTCTTACACCATTGGCTAAAGGTAAACCAATACATATAAAAATTGAGGTTTTGTTACTACAATGATATAAACAAAGTATAAAATATTTTTTAGGTGACCCACTACCTTTTGAATATGAGGAACTACTTGATTATAACTACTATAAAAACTTCCAAAAAAACCAAAAACATTCAAAAAACCAAAAACACTTCTGACACTTAAATATTATAGTGGATCCTTGGCATCCATGTGTTAATTCCATATTAATATACCATATACTCAGTTACTCTAGCATACACATATATGTTACACTTCTGAATTTGATGTGATACATGCATACATAGGTACATGATGCATTCTTATTTTAGATGTTGTGTTTTCCATCTACTTATTTCATATGGACATTTGAAACATCTGCTTCTTCTATATTAATACACATAGGTTAATGATTTGATGATCACTATACACTATCATGTTTAAGCTTACATATTACTTACACATGCCTATTATCCATGATTATATCTTACATAGGGTAATTTATATGCTATATATGTGACACAATTTTTTAACACATTAGATATATGGGCCACTATGACATGTCTATTCTTATTGCTTATGATTTAATTTATGCACTTCTTTGAGTGTCTTGTATTTCTTATTCAAACATTCGAATATGCGCTTTTGCTTATAGGCCTGGTGCATATGTATGCTTTCTTTGGAATTCACATCATGTCATTGTTTGTGGTATGGGCATTTTAATATGTCAATATTTATTTTAAGGACATCTGACTAAGTCATCTCCCTTTGATTGTGTGGTATGTGAACATGCCCCTTATTTGTGGTCTCTTTAGACCATTGCTTCTTGTATTACTTTTGAGTGCTCTTATGTGCATATTTATTTTATTATTGAGCTTATGTTATTATTATATAGCCATTTCCATGATATTTATCATAAATCTTAGGCATACATGTGATCACATTGGTTCTATGTGCTTCAATGATATATTTACCTAGACATGTTCCTTCTATATACTACATGGATGCATTCATGGGTTTTACAATTGTCTTTCCCTTTTAAGGTGAGGTAACTCCTTGTTAATATTTTTATCTCACCTCAAAGGGGGGAATATTAGTAGTGGCATGCTTTGGAAGCATGTTCTCTACACTTGAATAGTTCTCATATTTAGTGGATGCATGATTTGGAAGCATGTTCTCCACACTCATTTAGTATTCGGTACTTATACTAGTCTACAAATTTATTGAGATCATGTCATATGGGTATATCTTCCACACATTCACAAATTTTAGATTCAATGGGGGCATGCTTATAAAGTATGTTCTCTATATTTATTCAATAAATGGTACTTATATCAATTTATATATTCAGTGTGGGCATGTTTTGGAAGCATGTTCTCCACACCTATTTAGTATTCAGCATCTCCAATCTACAATGGGGGCACATTTTAAAAATATTTCCTCCACATTGGTAATTATATCACTTTTTCATATTTATCCATATATAGTGGGTTCATTCTTTGTAATCATGTCCTCCACACATAATTATTCGAACTAGCTAAAGCACATAGATATATGATTCAGATTCATAGTTGTGGTAGAATTATATATATTGGTACCATTTTTATACATAATTTTAGCATGAGATATCATATATAAGGTGCATATGCTATGTAACATGAACCTAATATTTAAAAATCCAAATAAATTTCATATTCCAAAATATTGCATGTACTAATACCCTACAAACTTTTACAAACCATATTGAGCCAATCTATTGTAGTAATTAGTTCACCTTTGGGTATGATTGAGGTGATAAAATCACTCAATATTTCAATTTTTTAGGTCAAAATTGATCATATAGCCTCACCAAGTTATAAGTGTCATTAGGTTACATAGTTAATATAATCTCAACTACCAAGTGGTAACTCACTTTTGCTCCAAATTTAGGGGCATTTGCCTTTAAATCTATCTGTCTCTCTCTCTTTCTCTCTCTATCTCCTTGGATATATGTACTTTAAACATTTATCTATATTTATCTTAATAATATTTTTAGAGCCTTATAATGACACATATTTTTTTAAAATAGCTTGTTAATAGGAAAAACATTTACATTAACACATAGGTGTAATCCTAAACCTTGCTCTTTAAATTTCAAGTAATTTTAACCTAAATTATATGCATTGATTTTACACTATAACATGGTCTTGGTTGTAATTTAGTTACTAAAAAATAATTTAAATTCAACTTAAGGAAATATAAGATGTGCATACACACCTAGGTACTTATTCCTTTATTTTAAACTAATAATTTCATTACTATATTAAATGAGGGGAATGTAGACAAGATTTTATGATTATGTAGAACCTTAGTCTTTTATACTTGGAAAACTCATAACTTATTTATTCCTCTTAGTTATACACTCTCCTTGATTCTAAAATCCTTTCATCTACTATATATTATGTCCCTTAGCCTATATCTTAGTCTAACTAGTCTTATATTGATGACATAGACATTTTTTCTTACCCAAAATGCTTAAAATGTACTTATCTTACATCTCTACAAATTTTAAGCCTATACCTATTTTACTACTCCCTAGACACTAACATTTGGGAGTAATAGTAACATCAACATTACTATGTTATCCCAACATAAGTGTCTAGTGCCCTAAAGTCTTCTAATTTACAAATGAAATGTATCTTAATGGTCAACCTAAGTTCTTTAATATGATTTATTACTCCAAAAGGATTGATATAAATACAAGATCAACCCTAATTCATCCCTCACCTAGATACACCTAGCATTAGACTAAAGAGCATTCAATTGATAAAAAATTCCCTATTTATTCCTATTTTCAAATTATTCATAGGGACTACACATCTATAGGGTTGAAGTACTAAAGGATCAACCCAAGAGCTTGATTTTCTAAGTTATAAGTTAGGTCACTATTTTACTTATTTTACACACATTACATGATTCACACATAATCCAACACATACGAGAGAACTATATCAGTCTGAGGCCCTCTTATATAGTATTGGATATGTAGGTATTTTTCTTTGACATTAGGGTCATTGGGGTTAACTCAACACCATGTGTTCACTAACCCATTTTTCCCCAAGATCACATTGAATATGGAAAGCTAGGGTTTTTGCATTTTATAAGGAGTGACTATCCATGACCTAGATCTAAATGCACCAAAGTAAAGGTGAAGCCAAACCCAAAATCATATAGGTGGTCACATCATTTTTTACCAAATATTCTATATAATAGACTATCATCAGACTCAGATAATAGTGTTGACACAACCGTCCAAGGTTGATGTAACTATCCAGATAGCTAGAGGCACCAGATATAGAATATGAAAACTATTCTAGAACTATCCACCCACTTGATTTCAACCTATTCTAGATACAAAACTACATTAGCATTAAAACAAGCTAAATAATTCTCTTCTTTCTATATATATATATATATATATATATATATATATATATATATATATATATATATATATATATATATATCCTAGTTATACTTTCCATATTTAGTCTTAGTATAATAAATTCAATGTATGCTTATATCTAAATTTAGCATTTAATTAGCCTATTATAGATATAATTATCACTCATGTGCCATTTCATTTCTATATTATTAACCCTAAACTTAAATTGAAAACATATAACACATTTTATTTTAGGGTTAAATAGGTTTAAAATATAGAAATTATAATGCATAAGGGTGATAATAAAATCTACAGTAGGCCAATTAAATGTTAAACTTAGATATAATCATACAATGAATTTAATATGCTTAGTATAGGATAAATATATAAATTAAAACTAAGTTATGTATGTAAATGACAAAGAAGTTACATACTTAGTTGCTTTTGATGTAAATATAGTGATGGATCTAGAATAGGTAAAAATTAGGTTGGAAGATGATTCTAAAATAGTTGTTAGATTTTGAATCTGATGTTTCTAGAACTATGGACACTAACATCAACCTAGGACAGTTGCATAATCTAGGTTCAATACAAGTATCATGTATTGAATACTTTTTGAAAAAATATGTGGCCACCTAGATGCCTCTATTTTTGTCTTTGCCTTCACTCTTATACATTCAAATTTGGGTCATGGACTATCATTCCTCATGAATTTATAAAACCCTAGTTTTTCATCTTCATTGTGGCCTAGGGGGAAAATGAGTTAGTGGGCACAAAGTGTCAATCTAACCCCAAATACCCCACTAGTAGTGGGTACTACCTATATATCTAATATTTTTATGATGACCTTAGACTGATGTAGTTCTCCTTTACATGTTTGATTGTGTGTGAATCATGCAATATTGTTCAAATCAAGTACAACAATGACCTAGCTTATAAATTGGAAAATTCATATCTTGGGATACTCCTTTAGTACTTTAGATATGTATATGTGTTGTACCTATGACCAATATGGAAATAGGGAAGCTTTTTTCAATTGAATTCTTGATATAGTACTTTTGATAGGTTACCTTGGTCTCTTTGGTCCTTTGTTAAGTAAAGAATTGATGAGGGTTGATCTTATATTTATATTAATCCCTTTGGAGTAATAACTCACATTAAATTACTTAGGCCAACCATTAAGGTATATTTATTTTAAAAATTAAATGACTTTAAGGCACTAGACACTTGTATTGGGTTAGCACACTAACGTTGATGTTAGTGTTTATCCCAGATGTTAGTGTCAAGGGAATAGGAAAGTAGGTACAGGTTCAAAACATGTAGAAATGGAATATAAGTATTTTAATAATTTTTGGAAAGATATAAGGCCTAAGTCATCATCATAAGATTGGTCAGGCTAAGAGATATAGGACAAGGGACACAAGATAAAATAGATGTGAGACTTATACAAGTGGGAAAAAGTCCAAAACTGATAGGAATAACTAAGGTATGAGTTTTCCAAGTGTATAAGACTAATCTATTATATAATCTATAAATATAGTATAAATTTTATCCCAATTTAATATAGTACTAAAATTAGTAGTTTAAAGGAAATGAATGTGTACCTAGGTGTGTATAACACACCTTATTTTTATGTGTGCCCAACTTAAGTGTTTTGTTGGTGATTAATTTGTAACCAATAACATGTTACATTATATAATTAGTGCACATAATCTAAGATTGAAAGTAATTGAAATAGATTGAAATTGAAAGAGAAATATTTAGGAGTACACTTGATTTGAAAAATATGTATCATTGTAAGGCTCTAAAATTGAGATTAGGACAAATATAGATAAATCTTGAAAGTGCATATATCTAAGGATATAAAGAGATAGAATTAAAGAGAGAGGTTGTAAGGAACATGCCCTCAACTTTGGAATAAAACTTAGTTTCCACATGGTAGTTGAGATTATATCAATTGTGTAACCCAATGATACTTATAACCTAGTTAGGTTGGTGTTATCAATAAAATCTGCACCCTAAAGGAGGTATACTCTAGCCTCCTTCAATTTGATGTAACATGGAAACATCTCTCATGTTATGGGTGACCTATGGGAGAGATGAGTCTATAGATTGAATGGAAAAAGATATAAGAGATTAACATTAACCTAAAAAAGGTGATGCACTAATATTAAATCCAAAAAACTATTATGAACTTTTACTATGAAAGGCAATTTATAAAACTAATCTCAAAACCCAAGGTTTCTCTAACAAAAGTGTTTCAACATGAAGGTAATATGCCATGAATTTCTCAAGGTAGAATAATAAAAGGTCTGATTATATACATTGGTACTATTCATTATACTTAAAGACACATAAAACAACTAAATATACTTCATGTGACTTGTTAGAAGGTATACTACTTTCACAAAGCATGAGAGAGTGAAATGAATATAAGGAGAGATAATTATCACTTGCCATTCAAACATGAAATACTTCACACACTTAGACAAGAAGATGAGAACTTAAAACCATATAAAAATATTTTATTCAAAGTAAAAATTAGTACTCAAACTAGCAAATATTTTCCATACTAGATGTGGATATCTAACAAGGACAAAAGTGGTTGCTTATATAGAGAATTATGAAGAGAGAAAGAGGGGTGTGGGAGAAGGGGATTGACAAGTGTCCATGTGAGAGTTAAAACAAGGAGGAGTTATTTAATAGTCCAAATAGACTTACAAATCCATGTGTCTCTCTTTTAAATATATTCCATCCTCCAAGTGGCATAGGAGTTACAACTTGGCTTGACACCTTGATCATCTTCTTGAAAACTACCCTTCTTTGCATAAAAAGAGTGACATATTAACATATAAATAATAAATTCGCCATTAATTCCTTGATACCTTATCACTTTACACCTTACCATGCATTAATAAACTCAACATATCTAACATTTCATCATTCATATGTCTATGTGTCTTTAAACTCCTCATTTCCCATTCCTAGATTGGTCCAAGTAGCTAAGAAATTAAGTTCATCTTCTCCAATTAACTATATCTCCATGGATGGCCTTAAAATATCTTATCAAACATGAAATAAACCATAAGACTCCATTTTGCTCTTCAAGCTCTAATTAGGCATACTTTCCTTGTATCCCTAAAAATTTGTAAACCTCCTTATGTAGAATAATTTATGGAGGATATTGAGTAACTAAGCACATATTTATGACCCAACTTCCCCTTACATCTTAATGTCAAATTTCATGTATTGGCTCTGAGTATAAGTGCCTTTTCTACCTTTTTCTTTCCTCAATTAGACCTCCTTGCCTAGAACCCTATTTTTATACTCCATATCTCTCTTACACATTTTAAATATCCCAAAAGCATGTGATTCACTTTCCATAGTATGTAACCAACCACCATGTCAAATTTTAGGCTCTCAAACCCTATGTAAATGTCAGAATCATGAAATGGCCTTGCCACCTAGTCTCATTTTAAGCCTATTTGAGAATGCCTTAGAAAATGATCTTTGTTTATTCACTTATAATATCTATTTTTCATATATTTTGGATTTAAAGTATTAAATAAATATCATGTGACTTTCTCCAATGGTTGGTAAGTTCACCTTTGCTCAAAACCCCTATAAAACACCAAAAACATGTAAAATAGTGCATTTATTATAGTCCATACAAATAAAAGTACAAAAAAATTACTCATGGAGAATATAATTAGAGTATTAAACAAAATATATTATGTTTAAAGAAAAAAATATGTCATTACATGTGATTTATAAGTCCATTTCTCTTGATTGGTCACTATTATGGTTTTAGGAGGGTTTAGAGTGGTTTTAGTTCTTAAGGATTATTCATAAAGAAAATATCCTCCTTATCTATCCTAATGACACAATATTGTATTTATGGTACCCAAAAGCCACTATGTCCCATACAAAATCTCATGAAAGTTATGATTATTAGAAGTTTACTCTTGGGTTGCAAGCAAGCCATTAAAGAGGGGTCTAAGCTCTTAGCCTTTGTTCATGCAAATCAAAAAACATATGACATGAGAATTAATTATGGGGATAATAATACCACCCCTAAAAACACTTATATTTATGCACATGGTCAAGGTTACAACTAGTGATAAAAATTAGTCTTTGGATAATAGTCATGCATGAAGGGAGTTCAAAGAGGTTTTGATTTGATTTTGATGATTATTGAAAATATATAATTTCATTATGTACCTTATAATTCCCTTAGTTCTTCACTTTATCCATAAAAATCCATTTATTTCATGACTGTATCTAAGAGCCTGTGTGTGGTCATAAGCTCATTAGGCTTAGACAGGGCTTTGACCTCATTAAATTCTTGTTATTGGGTCTAAGGGTTTCCTAAAAATATTTAATCATTGTGAAACCTATATAAAATGGTCTACCCTCCCCCCATCTCATAACCCACATAGACCCTTACCTCTCTCTAGACAAGAAAAACTCCTCTTGAACCTAGAAGGCCTGTGTATATGCAATTAACTATGTGGGTAAAGTTTATAGTTATGTAGATAGTCAAATCTATTTAAATTTCTTCATTATTTAGTTTCATTTTATTTTAATGGTTATTAAAATCTACTTATCAGTTCACCCCAAATATAATATCATTGTCTATAGATGACTTCATCTTAGCAAGGTAGGCAACCTTCTCCTCTTAGTAACATATAGGTGGCCATTACATAGTTTGATTGTATTTATGGGTTTTAGGACTCCATTTCCATTATTTTACACTTAAAATGACCTATAATATTATTGGTAGATTTTAACCCTTCACTTTTTTAGTCTCAACTCACCTTGAATCCATAGCTTACAATACCCTTCTTTTTTTCTTTAAGTTTGGTTGTATGTACCAATCTCTTAGGTCTTGACTACACTTTGGGTCTCAAGGACTTTAATTGCCAATATCTAAACTTTTAAATTAATTTTTTATATTTTTTATAGTTTTAGAACTCCTCAAACTACCCAAAAAATCACATACTTACCTAGCACACATTGTTCTTTGCACTTTCTCAAAGTGGCTATAGGAGTTGATTAGATAATTCTGAATATAAGGCTTGAAAACTGACCTTCTCAATTATATAATGGAGCCTGGATAATATTATAATTCATTTTAATTTAATTCTCATTATCTCACAAGGTATATTGGTTACTTCATGACACTTTACAACTTTTTCCTTCTTGATTCCATACACAGACCTGTGCATATACATTAATGCTTGAAGACCCTGTCTCCTTGATCATCTCTTTACTTGCAAGTGGATAGGTGATTTCCAATGGATTGTATCCTCTCTTATGATTACATTGAAATAAAGTTTCCTATTTTGTCTCATCATTATTTATATGGAGATTATCTTTTAATCCAAAAGAGAAACTATAGGTCTAGGGCCTGTAGGTCTCTATTTTGCCTGTATAGGTTGTTAAAGAGCCAACTTCTTAAATATTGAAGTTTAAAGGTTGCATCAAATAATTTAAAATCCTTATCACCTTTAAAAAATATTATACCTTATGACTAATAATATATCATCTTCCACTTGTTCATTTATATGTATAAACTATTTGCATAGTCAACTTATGTAAGTTCTATGTATGAAATGGAGATTAACACAAGGTTCATGTTATTTTGATGGTATAATGGAGTTTATCAAGGATAAAATAGTGTTTTATTATTATATATAAATTTTAAACTACTTTAAAAAACTCCTCATATAACTTAGGTTCCATGGATGTCTACCTACAAGTCTATAGACCTATGGGTGGCTAGAGCACACTTCAAATTTATGTGAGAGTGTAATTTGATAAGATATCTCAACAAATATAAATTAAAACATTTTTAATAGTAATCTCTCATTGTACATTAGTTTCTTATTACCATTCAGATCAAACATGGCACTCTTACCTTAGGAAAACCATTGATGAATTGTACCATGCTTTTCAAAGAGCAAGGCATGATGCCTCTTAAAGCATTATTTACAAAGAGACACTTCTCAAGATATAAAAAATGAATTATGGGATAGTGAGCATGTTTTCTATGAGAAATTTAGTATTTTAAAGCTTTGAAAGTGACAAACTTATTTACACAAACCAAAAGAGACTTGTAGTAGGATGATATGTACACACAGTCAAGACAATTTTCCTTTTGTTGAACATACTTCATGGAGATGAATTAGATAATTAAACCAAAATTTAAAATATTTATTGTACATATTAAAACATCCATAAAAACCATTTTTCTCCATATAATTATGAAGTGGATAAATAGAAGAAAAATTAGACCCTACATGGATGGATAAGGCATAGTGACCAATTTTCACTCTTAGAAATTGTTCATAAAAGATGGTACATGAATATAAAAACCAATGAAAATAATTTATATCTTATTATGACCCCTAAAAATGTCCAAATTTTTAGATCTTAACTCTCTCTATCTCATGGTTGTACCATCCACTTGAATTTTGCCTTTTGAAGCTTATGAATGCAGTGATGGAGGAGAGAATGTTTGAAGCATATTTACAACATAAAAATTGGTCCAAAGCCTCAAATTAATATAAGTAATCACAAAGGACACTCTAAAACCATTTTAAACTAAAAATTTATTTTCCAAGGCCATACAAGTGCCCAAAAATGCTTATAAAGTGGAATTTTACTCATTTTATGCATTAAACCTATAATTGTTTTAGTCTCTAACCATTCCTAAACTTTATATGACATCAATAACATTGGATAACCTTATTTAAATGTTTTAATTTTCATATGGTATGTAAAAGTTCTCTAAATAGGACAAAAGGTGACTAAAATGAAATTTTAGTACATAAGAACATAATAAAGGGTTAATACATGATATTTTGACCTTAAAGACTCATTAATAACCTTTTATAATGAATCTAAATCATATAAAACCTTTGACTATGTTTGAAAACATCAAGACCTCATAAATGACCCCAAGGACTAGATAAGTACACATGATACCAAACCTTGGACCAAGCTAAGAAATGACTAATGTGACCATATGAAAACTATTTAGGACCATTTAAGACCATGACAAGACCACAAACAATTTTTTATAATCCCATGAAATTTTCAACCTATAAGCTTAACTAATTTTAACTAGAGATAAAACTTTGGTCAACAAATTGGTAATTCATAGGGGTAGCATGCCTGTAATGATAATGAAGTAGTGGCCTTATCCTCCCATTGGGAAATGAATTCACCCTTATGCTACAAAATAAAAATGACATGCCTCTAAATACTTAAAACTCAAACCAAACCATACAACAAAAATCAAACACACTATGCCAAAGGCATTTAGGTAAAAACATAACAAGAACACTCAAAACAACACACCTAACCTATTATATATAGAATTAAAAACATATTTGAGGTGGTGAACCAATTCTTTTTTATTCAACCAGGGTCAAAAAGAATGTTTCTAGAGTCACAATTTCTCCATGAGAACAAATCACCATATGATGGATGTTTGTCAAATAAATATTGATTATGAAGGTGATAAAATGACTTACCATTCATGAGACCTTTGCTAGTTGTAATTTCATCACTTGAGACTCCTTTGAATGATCCTTTTATCTCTCCTTAAGGTTTTCTTGACATTATAGCCTAATTAATCTCTTTCATGGTAATTTGATTATTTTCAATTTGTTTTTTGGGAGTCATAAAACATTTCTCAAATTCACCTTCATTTTGACTATGATGTGCTTGATGTCTAGAGACATCAAAATTGCCTTCTTCCTAGACAAACATATTTGTAGGTACATCAAGATCAAATTGATTCTTATATTGTTCCTCAATCACACAAACTCTATCTTATCCTAATTGCATTCCTCTAAGGATGCAATTTGCTTGATAGTGATTTGACACTCCTCTTTATGCGCATTAGGTCTACTAATTACCTTATCATCAAGCTCATGTTCCATTTAAAGGAGAGCAAGCCTAATTAATTATTTAAACTCTTTCACTATGGCTTGGTATTTCTACCATATATCATCACACTCTTATTGACTATAACACTCATTAACTTCTTCATGTTGGGCACATAAAATTACATCATCTTCTTCATTACCATGTTCTAACATACTTGGAACTTCATCATCACCATCCATATGTAGAAATTAGTATCCCCTTATATATTGTTGAAGGGGATCATCAAGGCTTACCTTAGGATAATCATCATCTTCTCCATGCATGATGTATGTGCCAAGACCTGTCTCTTCAATGTGCTTGTATGAATCTAACCCATGTTGATCATCTCCCCACTTATCAAGATAAAGGTAATCTATGCCATCAAGATGTGTTAAAGGTTCTTGGTCACTAGGATATTCTCCCTCATCATTGATATTAAATTTCATGTTTGAAGTATTAGGCACATATGGATCCACATGAAACTTAAATAAGGGTTTAGACTTGATAGAGACCCTATCACCATACTATTGATATGTGTTTTATGCATACCTCAAAGAGTTTAAATGAGGTAGCCTCTAACATTTTGGGATCTCTCTAGAAGAGGGCTACACTCTGGGGCATGAGTTGTAGGTATGTGGTTAAAATAACTAGGTGGTGGAATAGCAGGTTAAGCCTGTAGGTTGTTAAACCAAGTTTTTTGTATAGATGTGTGGATTGTAATAAAAGGGTAAATCACTAGGTGAGTTGTATGGGTGGAGAACTATTATATGGTGGGTAGATCTCTAACAAACTCAAAAAAATAAATGGTAAGGTACATAAGAAGGTTTTTTGTCTTTGAAAATTAATTTCTAAGGTTGTTTCTTTGGTGGACAAGTATCTTAAGAACTAGTGTTTATTGTTTGTAAATTTTGCACACTCATGACCAAACATAGTTAGCAGTCTGGTAGAATGGATATAGGATGCTTAATGGTCTCAACTAAAGGTTCTTCTTCTTATGGCTATTGTTTCACACCTTTTCATAAGAGGTTATAGTTTGAACCAAGAAGTTATCTAGGGTAGCTATGTCTCACACATAGAAGACTATATCAAAGGAGATACTTCTACACACCTTAGATTATCAATTCAATTTGTACTAGCTATCTAATTCAATGACATATATCAATCCTCAATATTTATTGCATGTTTAAGACTAATATTCATCAGTAAAATAATTATATTCATATATATCATTAACACACATCAAAATTATTGAATCAATACATATAAAGAAACATTCAAACTCATCAATACATAGAGAGAAGAAGAAAGAACAAACACAATTACATGAAAATCAATTTCTTGATTTATTCCTCTATATTCATCCAAAATTTTGACCCTTTGAAAATAGGGTTATACATGTATATAAATAACTTGGAGAAGGGGTTGCCTCATCCTCCAAGTTTAGAACACTTTGATTACATCTAAAAAGACTATCTAATAAGTCTTAGTTACATCTTATAGCTTATAGATAATTTGAGACATGCAACATGTGAATGATGACAAAAATGACTTAGTTAATTTTAATATGGATGAAACTAGGACTTAACTATTAACTTATAACTATTACATGTAAAATTGTATAGAATTAGCCTTTATGTTTAGGTAAAATTATCTCTTACTTGACGTTTCTAAGAATTGTAATTGGAATTGTAGTTGTGCTTGTGTTATATGACATGGTAACTGGAGACGTACTCAATGATGATCTCATTGATTAAGCTAGAGTTACCATTAGAGTTGAAGTATGAGGTACCATTGATGTAGTTTTCATTGTTAGCACTATAGGTGGAGTCTTTGGAGTAGAACTGGTAGGTGGTGTTTGTTTTGATTTAGTATTAGCATCTAACTCTTGATAATATTTATACACCTTAGCATGTTGTATGAAAATTAAGCTCATGTCCAAAAGATACAGCCTAATCACCCTACCTATTTGATCCATCAATCTAGTATGTTCTATCTTGGTGGCTCAAAATTTAACCCTAAATACTTATACCTCTATCAATTTTTTCCTAGATGTGCTCAATTTGGCTTCTAAGTCATCTAAACTTAGTCCTTTTAGACTCTAATTGAAGCCATTAGAGGCTTTTTGAATCATCTAATCAAATATATCTCAAGTTCCTAGTTTCCCTCTATTATCATGGATTGAAGTCAATTCAAGCCCAGTTAAAATTTGATATGCTTGCTTCTCTTTTTTATCCATCTTGTTAACAAGAGATTCAAAAAATGATACCCAATCTTGGGCCCCTTATGTCCTTATTAAAGATAGATTCAATGCATTTGATGCCTAAAAAGGGGTCATCAGGTCTAAGTGGCTAAATGCCTTATTAGGGGTGTATAATACTAATAAATTTAGCTTATTCTCATACTCTCTGATAATATTGAACAATCTAGTTATTGAATTTAAATGGGGAACCAAGTTAACTCTCAAAGAATGAATTGAATCCAAAATTTCATACAACATGAGTGTTGTAATTTTCACATCATGTTCAATACCATGGACTCAAATTACCTTTTCTACTCTCTTAGAGTTTCTAACTCTTCTTCAATATCTTATCTAGGCATCTTTTTTCCCTCATTTATGGCCAATATTAACTTAATATGTGTTTCCATATATGACTTGAGGTCCTCAATGTATGGGGACTAACCCTTATTCTTGTTATATCTCTTTGAAATGGAATAAACCTCTTCCCTTTCCTCCATGATCAAACTTATACCATAGCTATCCTTAATTTTCCTCTTTATAACCTAATGGATTGATGTTGTAGCCTTGTAAAACAATGAGGTCACCATTATAAGTTCAATGATATTCATATTGGGCCTCTTAAAGGCTAAAGCTCCTAACTCCTTATCCCAATCTAGAAGAGTGAGCTTTAAAGGATCTAATGGTTGAGTTTCCACTTGCACATGCTCTTTATCTCAAGCTCAATTTTAGAGAAAGGTTTGGGTATTAATGGACAAATTATTTTAGACTAGTCTATGTTTTTGAATTATTTCATTATATGCACAACATAGACTGGTTGTTGTTTTGCAGCCCTCTTAGTCATTACTATTGTGGTTGTGGAGAGTGGTGTTGAAGAAGGTAGAGGTGAACCCAATTGGGTAGAAGAAGAAATAATTAGAGTGATAGGTTGGAATATGGTTAGAATGGATAAATCTATGGCTAAAGGGATGGATACTAAAGGAATATAAATTGCAATAGTGGAGGTGAAGAAGGTGAAGTGGCACTAGTAGAGTAGTTGATGGGTGCATAAAAATGAGACTAGTAAAAATTTATTGAATAGGAACAAAAGTGTAAATAATTTTTATAAGGATGGTAGATATGATTGGTGATGACCTCAAAGGGAAAATATCATCTATTGGGGAAGAGAAGGGGGAATAATGTTGGATGTTAGGGATAATGAATTTGTTTATTCCTCTTCATCAAATGAGTCTAAACAAATGATCTTGACTTCTTCCCTTTTTGTGCTTTGTTCAACTTGAGTCAACTTCTCTACTAGCTCTTGCCTAACCTTTCTTAGCTTGATAATTGATGCTTGAACTAGAAGAGTTTATTCCTCTTCCATTTGTGTAGAGGTGGGAATTTTTTCTTATTTTCATCCATCCTATCCCCTAATAAGTGATGCCTCACCTACCAAATATTCTTGTTCCTATAGTTGGTCTTGAGCTATGAGTGGACCTTGGGTATATTATCCCTCTCCTTTTAGTTGATGAGATGTCCTACTACTCTAGAAGTTAGAACTTCTCCATCCTCCAAAAGGTGGGATCCTAAATTTTGCCTCGTTGAGTGTGAGAAAGGGTTCATATTATATTACCCTCATTAGGTCATCAGTCGGGCTTACAATCATTACTCTTTCTTTCTCCTCTTCATCATCCTTGGCATTCATAAATAGAAAATCATGATCAAATTGCTCATGTTTGTAAGTGATTCCAAGGGTGTGAATGTTCTTCTATAATTTCCCATGAGTGTCCTAATCTCTAAGGGGGAGAGTGGGAAATGCATATGATTTCTTGGCATATCTAGATTCCCTAAATTTCCTCCATTTGGTATATTATATCCTCCTAATAGTGATGTGGGAGACATGAAATGTAACCTTCTACTTCTTCATCAATACCATTCCATATTTGGTATACAATATCCAGTTCAACTACCTTTGTTAAAACAAACTTAAGGAGCTAAAGAGGATCCACCTTATGTCCAAGAACCATGATAATAGTGTTGTCAAGGTAGAGATAGTAGTCTCCCATATTATTGGTAAGTGTTTTGGTGATGTTGGGTGAAATTATAGCCAAAGGATGACTGTGGATGGCCATCCAAAACTGAGGGTATAAATCCTCAACAATCTTAGCTATATTCTTGACATATGAGTATATGTGCATAAAAGAGTAATAATCACAAATTTGGCTCTTGATAACATTTGGTTTGGGATCCCATAGGACTTATTATGCCTGTATATTTTCCCCATGACTACATTTAATAGATAGGACATCATATATAAGTTTTCCCCATGTGGCCTCCTATCCTTGTGTAGGATTTATTCGTAGAGGTTAATATTAATTACTTGCCCCAATGTATAGGTGCACTCTGAGGTACTTATCAAGTCTAACAGAGGAACCCATTTTAGATATAGATATTAGATGTTTGTGTGTCTAAAGATTTGAATTAATAGTGTCATGATAATGTGGATCCCCATTCTAAATTAGGAGATAAGAACATAATTATTGGAATTTTCCTTTATGATGAATGTTTCTCTAGGGAGAAACCACCTTTCCATTGCTCATTCCACATTATTTTACTTATTCTAAGTGTTGATAGTAAGAAAATCAAACTTAACACTTAGAATAGGTAGACTCAAATACCTATTGAATGCATTCCCTAAGATATAAGTGATGAATGTGTTATTGTAAATATAAGGGAGGTAATCATCGTCTATTATCCTACCCTCAAATAAGAGGCCTCATAACAAGTTTATGCATGGCATAACCTCTAGCTTAGTAGTTATGTAATGTAGGGCTTGTAGTTTGAATGGGAGCAAGTCATTTACTAACCATTTATCCTCAAATAAAATGTCTTCTTCTAGTGCAAAGGAATCCATGTTCTCCATAGCTTCCTTAAGGTTGAGTAATTAGGATAGAGAGCATCAAATATAGTGGCATCAAAAATTATGTCCAAATATTTAGTAGAATCCTTAATAAAGAATTTGAAGGGTGTTGAGGGTCCTTTGTATGACCTATATTGTGATGCCATATTTAGACCTCGTATGCTTTAATCTTTCAAAAATGGTGTATAATAAACTAAATTACATGAATTTTAAATTGTTCTAGTTATAATTAGGGATTTTTAGATTTTTTAAGGCTGAATTTTACTTGAGATCTTATAAATTGAATGATGTGAACTTGGCTATGGCTTGATGTTGATAGCTTTCTGCATTCATTTCTAGTTCATGCACCATTAATCATCAATGTCTACAATATCATCACCTTCATTCAATTCAAATTAAACCACCTTATCCTAGTGTATATGCCATGTAATATGCCTTGTCATTTAAGGTGACATGGTGTTACTTTTCCTCTTTTGTCATTTATCATTGTGTGGTCTAGTCAAGGTAAGTCAAACTTTTCCTTCAATCACAAAATACACTAAAAAGTAGAATGATCTTTGAAGAAATTTGTTCTAATATGTTTTATAGTCTCTAAACTAAATTTGTTGAAGGATAAGTATTATTCAAAAAGATTATGATTTGGGTAGAATTATTTGCATATAAATATTTTGAAACAAATCTTCTGATGAGAATCCTTTTGATGAAAAGTCTTTGAAGTCAAACTTCCTAAAACAAAGTTATTAAAACAAAGCTTCCAAATGAAAGTTCCCAAAGATAATCTATCTAAAGTGGAAGTTTTTGAAACAAATCTCCTAATGAGAATCATTCCAATGAAAAAGTCTCCAAAATGAAACTTCCTTAAACAAAGTTACTAAAATAAATCTTCCAATGAGAATCCTTCCAAAGTGGAAGTTTCCAAAAAAAATCTCCCAATGAAAATCCCTATAATTAAAAAGTCTCTAAAGTGAAACTTCTCAAAACAAAGCTTTCAAAATAAAGCTTCTGCTGAGAATCCTTTTGAAGTGAAAGTTTCCAAAACAAAGCTCTTGATGAGAATATTTTTGATGAAAAATTCTCTAAAGTGAAAATTCCCAAAAAAAATTTGTTGAAACAAAGATTTTGAATGAAATTTCCTGAAGGGAATCTTTCCTAAGTGGAATTTTCCAAAGTAAAGTCCCCAAAAAAAACATTTTGATGAAAAGTGTTTGAAATAAATCTTACAAATGAAAGATAAACTAGATAACCATCATGAAAATCAATACTTTCTATATTTTCATTAATAGATTAGTTTGAAAAATTCCTTCCAAATTGAAATAAGTATACCCCAACATGATTCAATATTCAAAGTACTAAGTTTCTACAGATAATAAAAGTTTCTACAAATATAGACACTAAGATAAAATATTCATATTTCCCAAAAATTCAAAGTGGATCCCCACTTTTCAAACAAATATATAAGGTGGGTGTCTTGAATACAATAAATACCTAGTCCTAAATTCCATGTATGACAAATCTAAAGTCAAATACCCTTCAATATTGATAGTGCATTCCATTAACAAGAAAAGGGAAAAGTGAGGTGGCACATCTTGAGAGATAAAAAATGTAAGACAAGCGATTGGAGGTTTGTCAATGATGTCTCTAAGGTGACCAAGGATGTTGATGAGGTTTCATGTTTGCTATAATGAAAATGACAAAGTGTGATTCAATGTTATTGCATAGTTCTTCAGTGTTTGACTTGGATAGGAAATTGATAGGTGATATTGATGGTATGAATATGTTATAGAGATCTTATGGGGTGTTATGAGTGCTTAGAGTGCTTATGGAAGTAAAAGGAATTCATCAGAGTAGTCATATGAGTGTCTAAGTTCAATTAGTCATCTTGGTAGACAAGTTTGAGTAATTAGTTTGATGACATAATATTTCACACATTTAAAGGTTTCAATACCATCTTGATATATGGATAGATTCTCATATGTGAGGAGATTATATGGTTCAAGTTTCATGTTTAGACATGAAGCATAGAAAAAATTATTAAGGTGCAAAGTTGGCTTCTTAGATAGAGTTGAATAATTTCCCATACTTACCCAAATTCATGATATCAAAGATATACAGTGATCATTCAATCAGATCAAAGATTTGACAATGATCAATTAATCTAGCTAGATAAGGATCTAACAGAGCACATGATCTTATTAGATAGAGATCAATGATGTGTATGAAGTTAATTTGTCAAAGGTTCTTCAAATTTCACATGCTTATGGTATATGTCTTAATCTCATTGAGTTGATAGAAGATCAATATCACATGGGTGTTTGTAAAAATGGAGATTGATAGAGTGCATTGAGTCAAATAGTCAATATGCATAGAAAACATGTAAAGCTACCAAGTGGCACAATCATGGAAGCAAGGATCTAAGATCAACAGTGAGCAATTGAAGGTTAAATTTAGGAGAATTTTGAGGAGATTTATGATGTGAATTTTATATATCTTTTAATATAAATAAGATGAAGACAAGTTGCTAATGTTTTTGCAATACATAGTGACCACTGGAATTTGACCATTTAAATGAATGAAGAATAACCAGTTTATAGTATTGTATCTATAACTTTTGATATATGTAGAATTTATTGATGGATTTAAATAAAAAGTTTTAGATAAATTAAATTTGAATACATATAAGTGATTTATAATGTTTTAATGTTCATATAATCAAAGATATTAAGCTCCAAAGTTGACTATGTGATTGACCATGTTTTGTAAGTGACCCAAGAAGGATAATTAAAGATTTATTGATGGTATTTCAATGTTTAAATATGAAATAACTATTGGAGAGTGTTATATACTCCATGAAAAAAAAATTTATGTATTTTAGAGGTTTGACCAATCCATATTCAATGTGAACAAAGGCTTAGAAGTTGACTTTATTTGTTGAATACACCGGTAGTTTAAGTGACCATCTTCCAGAGGTAAGTTGAAGATGTTTTGTGTAGGGTTGAGGAAGAAAATGAGTATGGATATGTTTTATAAGTCTCAAAAACTTATAATAAGGTATTGGTTGTGATGATATTACCTTGATCAAATATAGAGAGTCAAAATATCTTGAGTATATGTTGAATGTATATGACCAGTCTGAGTGGTCATTTTGAGAGAGTTGATTTGAGTGATTAAATCCTATGTTTAAGTGTCTAATGAAAATTAAAGTGTTATATGTGTCCTAAATGTTTCACCCATGTGATATAATCATTTTTCTATGTGAAATATTTGAGTATTTGATTCAAAAGTTTGAGACTATGTTTTTTGTGTTTGAAGACCTAGAGAATAAGGAGCCTAATTGGCTGGTTCAAGTGTTGAGTTGGTGTTATAAGTGGAATAGAATCATATGAGAGTGATAAATGGTATATTTAAGAATATTTTTATGTGTTCAAATCATTGGTATAGGATGAATTTGGTCCAAGTAGTCTCACATGTAATGTGTGGTTGTGAAGGCCTAATTATTTTGGGTCTCATTAAGGCCTAATGGAGGATTTGATTCTTAAGGTAATGTCCAACCTAATGAGTGTGTTTCTAACATGTAACATGTATAATGACCTATTTTAAAGGTAAAATAAGTATGGTAAGCATATTGGCTGACCAAGATGGGTTAGATGAGTATATGGTATAAATACTAGGCATAATTGGCCTATTTGGTGTGGAGTTGAGAGAGTGTGGAACCAAGCAACAGAGATAAACTTTGAAAGAGAATTTAAAGGTTATTGAGGACCATTAGAGAGTGAATATTATTTTTCATGCTTATCTAATCAAGGTAATGAAGGTGAACACATAGGTTATTGGACCTAATGAGCCTAGAAGAGGTAGATTAAGTGAGTAAGCCCTAGAGGCTAATTGAGTGAGTGTGTTTAGTAGATGGATTCAAGATCAGAGTAGGATAAGGATTTTGTGAATAACCTATAGGTCATGTTTCTAATATAGTTAAAGAGTTTTTTTAAGTTTTTTAATTTTGTATATGATAATAAGTGAAGAGTGATCCAAAAGGGTGTTTTGGATGCATGGCTTGAGTGTGAAAGTTTGTGAGAGTGTAAAGGAAAAAGAGTGAAAATAAGAGAAGTCCATCATCAAGTGTAAAATACATTAGATCAAAAGTCGATATCAGATCAAGGTAATTAGGTTGGTGCTTGGTTTCCTAGGGGGTTGGTTTCTCCTTGTGGGATGGGTGTCTCACTAAAATAAGGTATAGGTGTTCTTTGATCAGTTGGTGTTAGTCTAAATTTAGATCTTATTATTATAGGACTATAGTCCATCTTACAAGGTTCACTGGGTTTTATCCCCTAAAAATATTTCCTACATATTTCATGTATTATGTCCTTGATCTTACTTTATCATCCTTGTTTAATGTAATGGTTAATTTGTATGCATCATGATTGTATGTGTTGAATGTTTAAGAGTTGGGAATTCAATTAGATTATTTGGCATCACTGATTTACCCCCCCCCCCTCTCAATGATTGTACCTCTAACAATTGGTATCATAGTATGACCTTTAATAAAAATTTAACCACTTGAAGGTGATCTAAGGTACAATATGGGTAAAAAGGAAGGTTGTTCTAAAGAGAAGATCATCATGTTTGATGAAGAAGTTTACCATAATAGTAGAGAAGAAGTGTTCTATGATAATGAGGAAGTAGAAGTTTATTTAGAAGCTAAGTTCATGGGTGCACTTGGTGAACTAAAGGAGAAAAAGAAGAGGAATCAAAAAGTGAGAAATATAATCAAAGGTATTGAAGCACAAGTTAGGTCTCTTGAGGGGAGTTTGTCAGGCAAGTCCATGGGAAAGGAAAAGAAGAATCAAGAACTGATTAAGTCTATGAAAGAGAAATCATGTATATTGAAGGATGGCATGCCCAAAGAAGCTAAGAAGGATAAGAAGACCATTAAAGATCTCAGAATTCAATTAGAGGCTGCACGTTCAAGCATGAGAGCTAAAAAAGATGAATGTGTTCAATTGAAGACTAATCTTGTTTCCTAAAGGATGAGCATGAAAAAGTCATAGTCAAGATAGGAAAGCTTGAATAAGATCAAAATAAATCATGACAAGAAAAAGAGGTTGGTAACAAGAAAGTCAAGAAGATAAATTGGGTCAAAGGAAAAATAAAGAAGCCAATCAGACAACCAAATGCTTTAAGGTATGCTAAATATTTTATGGGCCATTATTTTATTTGTCATCTTACTAGTCATAGGGAAATGTACTATGTAATAAGAAGAAATCATTCAAAGGGAGATCACTACCATATTAAAAAAAAGGTATGAAAGACAATGTTTTCTATAGTTGTCAAAGATTTGGTCACATTGCTAGGTTCTAGAAGTAAAGACCATCAAGTTAAGATAAGTTTAATCAGTCTCTTAGAGTGAAAGAAAGAAGACAAGCTAGACAAATCAATACAATGAGATATTCATCCTAGATTCATTGTTATGTAGGTAATTAGTTTGGCCACACTACTATAGAATGCAAGAGAAGAAGAAATTAGTCAAAGAAATATCACAATCATCATCAAGCAAAAGGTATGAATGATCTTATTTGTTTCATATGTCATAGAGTTGTCACATTGCTAGGTATTGTAGGAATAGGTTGAATGAGTTCTCAAAGTAAAATAAGGTGTATGGAGCTCTTAGTGTGCAAGGAAGAGGTCACAAATGGTTTTAGAAACCTAAGCCTATTAGCAAAGATCAAATTGAGACCAAAGATGGTTTGTTTGCCATCATAGACATGAAGGAAAGTCAAAAGTTTTTGTTGTTTGCATTTTTTGACAATTCTACTACAAAGAATGAAGTCAAGGATCCATTCAAATTCAATTTGGTGATGACGCAAGACTAGAAGTCAAATGAGAGTATGGAGATATGAAAGTCTCCTGAGTTTTGAGACTTTTAGTCTCATTATGTCAAAGGGGTGTCTCTCTATAGGCTTCAAGGAAACACGTGTTAGTAAAAAGAAGCATAGTGGATGTTAGTTGACTTTTGGCTAATTTTTCAAGACAAGAAAGGTCATGAGAAGGTATGATTAGTTAAGGGGGAGTAATGATTTTTATGTAACTTCTCCAAAGTGTTCTAATGGAATCATTCAAAAGATATATTCAGGGACAATAATCCTAAAGTTAAAGTTTTGTTCAATATTTGATGGATGGTCTAGTTGGTCAATATGGTGAAGAATGAAGTTGTGTATCCAAGGTCTAAAACTAGGGAATGGAAGTTTCCAGGTGTCTAGTCAAGAATGATGAGTTGTCAAGATATTTTATTGCATAAAAAGGTCTACAGGCTAGGTATAGAGATTTCCAGGTGTCATTTGAAGAATTGTAAGTTGTCAAGGTGTCTTAGTGGGATATAAACATGTGTTGACCTCATCTAAGTGCGTTCAGGGTGATTTTAAGTTTTTAAGGTCTTTTATGTGAAATTGTAGAATTTTGTTTGCTCTTAGGTTTCCTAGTTTGTGCTTAAGGGTATGCAGCTCAAAAAACCATGGTATAGGAAGTATGGGTTCCCTGAGGATTCTAAGCTCAAAATTTGGTCCAGAAGTGTGTATTGATGACCTCTAGGTGTGAGAAACGTTTTAGATATGTAAGTTGACCAAAAGGTGGTGTGTTGACTGAGTTTCTCTTGTAAACCTAATATTTTTGCTCATGTTGGAAAAATGGTTTTCCTAATGACTTGAGATCTTAGTCTTCTTAATCAATTTAAATGGTTAAATGGGTGCTCAAAAAGTATTTCATAATATTTTGTAAGTGCATGGTTAGTTCCATGGAGGAGGATTTATGCAAATAGATTATAAATTGACTAGTAGGTTTGTTAAAGAAGCATGTTACCGAGGAATATCTAAGTGTTGATTCTTGGCTTGAATGAGGGGGAATATTATAATGCTCTATATATAGAATTTCAAGACATGAAAGTTTATAAATAGAAATTTATGGGCTCTTCAAGTTCTAGGTAGGGTTACAAGGCCTCTAAGTAAGGCTAATATGAAGAAGTAGACTTTTTCATCACTTTATCCAAAATACCAAGGTGATCAAAGGGTGCCTAAGCTCATTTTACTTTGGGGGAATCCATTTCAATGTTTATAAGGTAATTTCATGTAGTTTCTAATGTTCATGTATGCTTTGTCTTCATAGAAGCTATGTATAATCAAAGAAGAGTGTAGTCATGGAGCATGTTTTAGAAGCTCAAAGTAAAAATATGTATGAACGATGTTATGGGGAGTCTTTATCATCTATTATAGGTATTTAATTCCTATTATTAGTCTTTTAAATCATTTCATGTCTATAGGATCAGGAGTTGAGCCCACTTTATCATTATGTCAAAGGGGGAGAAAGTGCTTGAAGAGAGACACAGAGTCTGAGCATATTTTTTATATTGGTTTTTAACATCAATGACAAAGGAGGATATTTTTGGATTTTTGTCAATGATGTCTCCAAGGTCGCCAAGGATGTTTGTGAGGTGTCATGTGTGTTATAATGACAATGACAAAGTGTGCTTCAATGTTCTTCAATGTTATTAAATAGTTATTTAGTGTTTGATTTGAATAGGTAATTGATGGTATGTACATGTTGTAGAGACCCTATGGGGTGTTATGAGTGCTTAAAGTGTTTATGGAATTAAAAAGAATTCATTAGAGTAGTCATATGACTATTCAGGTTTAAGTAGTCATCTTGGTAGATAAGGTAGAGTAAATAATTTGATGACATCATATTTTACATGTGTGAAGGTTTCATGATCAGATTGATATATGGATAGATTACCTTATGTGAAGAGATCATATGGTTCAAGTTTTAGGACTAGACATGGAGTTTAGCAAAATTTATTGAGGTGAAAAATTGGCTTTTTAGATAGAGTTCAATAAGTTCCAATATGTAGCCAAATTTGTGATATCAAAAATATATGGCAAGTGTTCAATCAGATCAAAGATATAATGGCAAGAAATTAATTTGACCAGATAAGGATCTAATGGAGTATGTGATCTTGCCAAATTTGTCAAAGGTTCCTAAGATTTCACATGCTTGTGACATGTGTCTCAATATCATTGAGTTGATAGAAGATCAATGGCATGTAGGTGTTTATACAAATGGAAATAGATGGAGTGCATTGAGTCAAATAGTTAATATGCACAAAAGGTATGTAAAGCTGCCAAGTGGCATGATCATGAAAATAAATATCTAAGATCAATGGTGAGATATTGTAGGTTAAATTTAAGAGAAATATTAGGAGATAGATGGTGAGTATTTGATCTAGCTACTAAGAGAAATGAGATGAAGACATGTGGCTAATGTTTTTATAAGACAGTGATCATTGGAATTTGAATATTCAAATTAATAAAGGATAACCAGTCTATAGTATTTGAGCTATAACTTTTGATATATGCAAAATTTCTTAATGGATTAAAAATAAAATTTGTAGATAAATTCAAGATGAATCCATAAAAGTGAGTTATAATGTTTGAATGTTTGTATAGTCAAATATATTAAGCTCCAAAGTTGACTATGTGTTTGACCTTGTTCTGTAAGTGACCCAAGAAGGATAATTAAAGAGTTATTGATGGTATTTTGTTGTTTTAAGATGAAATAACTATTGGAGAGTATTATAGAGTCCATTATGAAAATCTACGTGGATTTTTGAGGTTTGACCAATCCATATTTAGTATGAATAAAGGCTTAAAAGTTGATTATGTTTGTTGAATGCACTGGTAGTTTGAGTGACCATCTTGTAGAGGTAAATTAAAGATGTTCTAATTAGAGTTGAAAAATCATATGCATATGGAAATGTTTTATGTCTAAAAGGCTCATAATAAGGCATTATTTTTCATGATCTACCCTTGATCAGATATAGAGAGTCAAAATAGCTTGATTATATTTTGACTATATATGACCAATCTAAGTGGTCATTTTGAGAGAGTTGATTTGAGTGCTTAGAGACTATGTTGAAGTGTGTAAGGAACATGGAAGTGTTGTAGAGGTACTAAATGTTTCAACCATGTGATCTAATCATATGTCTATATGAAATATTTGAGTATTTACTTTATAAGTTTGAGATTGTGTTTTCTATGTTTGAAGACTTGAAGAGCAAGGAGACCTAATTGGTAGGTTCAAGTGTTGAGTTGGTTTTCTAGGTATACCCATATGAGAGTGAGAAATGGTATATTGGAGACTATTTTGATGTGTTTGAAGCATTGTTAAAGGATGAAGGTGATCTAAATAGTCTCACATGTAATGTGTGGCTGTGAAAGCCTAATTATTTTTGGTCTCATTAAGGCCTAATGGATGATTTGAGTCTTAAGGCAATATCCAACATAAGGAGTATGGGGTAATTACATGTAACATTTATTATGACTTATTTCAAAGGTATATTAAGTATGGTAATCATCTTGGCTGACCAAGATGGGTTAGATGATTAAATGGTATAAATATTAGGCATAATTGGCCTATTTGGTGTGGAGATGAGAGAGCATGGAGCCAAGAAAAGGAGAGAACATTTGAAAGAAAATGTATAGGTTAGTGAAGACCATAAAAGAGTGAATATGATCTATCATTCTTGTATAATAAAGGTAATTAAGGTAAACACATAGGTCATTGACCTAATGAGCCTAGAAGAGGCAAATTGAGTGAGTAAGCCCTAGAGGTTGATTGAGTGAGTGTGCTTAGTGGATGGATTGAAGAGAAGAGTAGGTTTAGGATTGTGTGAGTGACCTATAAGTCATGTTTTTGATGTTGTGATAGAGTTATTACAATTTTTTTGATTGTGTATGTGTTAATATGTGAAGAGTGATCCAAAAGGATGTTTTGGATACATGGCTTGAGTGTGCAAGTTTGTGAGTGTAAGTGAAAAAGAGTGAAAGTAAGAGAAGTCCATCATCAGGAGTATAATAAATTAGATCAAAAGTGGAGATAATATCAATGTAGATAGTTTGGTGCTTGGTTTCTTGGGGTGTTGGTTCCTCTTTGTGGGATGGGTGTCTCACTAAACTAAGGGACGAGTGTTTCTTGATTAATTGTAGTTGGTCTAAATTTAGATCTTGCTATTATAAGACTATAGTCCATATCTTAGGGTTCAGTGGGTTTTATCCCTTAAGAGGGTTTCCCACATATTTCATGTGATATGTTCTTGATCTTTATTTATCTTCCTTATTTATTATAATGGTTAATTTGTATGCATCATGATTTTATGTGTTGAATGTTGAAGAGTTATGAATTGAATTAGATTATCTAGTATCACTGATTCACCCCCTATTAGTGATTGTATCTATAAATTAATTATGGATATTGAGATCAAATCCTTTGAAAATTTTAACTATCTTGGTAGTTGATACATCTAATTATAACACCCCCTTGGAGTGTGACTCATATTTCAACTTCAACTTGTCTACTACTTGTTTAGGCGTGACTGATGTAGTTGTTTCAATATCAATAAAAAAATTATGCACCAATGAGTCTAAAATAATGATGGATAGGTAAAATGGAGGATATTTATCTTTCCTTTTATATTTGATTAGATGTCTATATATGGTCTTCAACTCATTTGTCAAAACTGTCCCTCCTTCACTAGGTTGCCTAGATGATGCATTGAGCTTGGAGAGTTCATTTTGGAACAATTATGTTTGTCCAAAGATGGATAGTGTTTCCCATATTTGGATTCTTACATGAACATTATTCATCCTCTCCATAATGTGCATAATAGAGTTTTCAACCTTGTCATGTCCTTTAAGAGATATAGCACTACCACTAACTTGTGCAATTTGATGCATAGCAAAAGGCATAGAATGAGATCTAACATTTTGAGTTTTATAATTTAGCTAAACTATGATATCTAAATTTGGAATACTTTATACTTGAGGTTCTTGAGATCTCATGTGTGGACCACTAGTTTCCCCTTAGACTTCTTCAACCACACTCTTCTTTGACCTTATATTTGTAGCTATGGAGATTGATCTAATATTGAGATTACCTTGATAGTTGACTACACATGAGTCTACTTAAAGGTAATTCATCAAGACAACATATGATTTATCATATCCTCTAATGTTTTCTCCTCAACTAGGCATCTCCTCTTGAGTCATGAAAGGCATTGTTCTCCATTAAGCCATATAAGCTTAATTAAATACATTATTTGTGTAAGTGAAAGGGTAATAAGGTTGGTCCCATGAAGGATTCTCTTGATTATCTTGCACAAGGTTGATTTGGATAGGTAAAATTAGAAGTAACATTTTGATTTTATCAATTGTGTTGCATCACTTGAGTTATCTTCCCTTATCCTTGATATTGACCTTGAAAAGGTTATTTAAGAACTTGATAATATTGGTATAGCTAGAAAGGGCCTTGAAAATACCTCCATTATTGTTGTTTTTCCTCTTAAGAATTTTAACCTCTTATCTAAGAGCCTTAATCATATCTTCATCCTTTTACTTGTTTGGTTGATTAGGTATAGTTTTCTTGTGTTTGGGTGTGGGAATAAGAGTAATGGTAGGCATATGAGATTGCACATTAGGAAATAAAGGCATGGTATATGTCTAGGGTATATTTTCCCATCTTAAATAAGGTATTTATCATCCCTTATGTAAGTCTCATAAATATTAGGCAAATTATCCCCTCCCATGAATTGAATCATCATACAAATATCACAATTGAAAGCCTTGTGGTAGTGAAGGAAAGCATAATGGGTAGTAAGCCTTACCAAGAGTGGTATCTTATCCTAATTCTCTTATAATCTTGTTTTGAAGTCCTAAATAGCCTCTTGAGGTAATCTCTTTATTATATATAGTTACTCGATCAAAGACAAGTGGTCAGATTTGTCTTCAAACCTCATTCTCAAGGCATCACCCAATTTATCCTATCTAGTGACATAATTAGGAGCCAAAGTGACATAAAAATCAAGTTTCTTTCCTTTGAAACATATAGCCAAAAATCTGATAGTAATCTCCTCTTTAGTGATATTATATATATTACAAAAATTGGTAATGTTTCTTATGTGTTTAATAGGAGTAGTGAAAGCTTATCCCATGTATGAAGGCACACTTTTAAATGTTGGCATAAGGATGTAATTATAATAATAAAGTTTTAAATGGATATTTACATTGAATTAAACAAATTACAAGTTCCTTGGGTCTACTATATTTAAAATTAGACCCAAGGAAAATCTCATAATAGGTAAGTGAACAGCCAAAGATGTTTTTGGAGTATTGATGGGTATTAGCAAACCTCTTTAATCTAAGATAATATTAAGGTAACTCTAAAAATTCAAATGGAATACCTTTATTATAATATCATGTGTTTACCTTAGGCACAAAAAAATAATCACTAATCTACAACCAAGAGCCAATAAGTGTTGGAGTTGATAGATACTACATGAAAGAAGCCTTATAACTTTAAATTTTCCAAGGTCAACATCTACCTTTAATAACTTATTGGATTATGAGTCCCATAAATTATGCCAAAACTACTATCATTCAAATTTTCACCCTAAAGGAGGTCTACTCTATCCTCCTTCAATTTGATGTAACATGGAAACATCTCTCAAGTTGTGGGTGACCTATGGGAGAGATGAGTCTATAGATTGAAGGGATAGTTCCCTTGCATCACACCTATAACTAACCACTAATATACTTGATTTGAAGGGAAAGGGATAGAAGAGATTAACACTAACCCAATAGAGGTGATGTACCAAGATTAACTCTATAGACTACTATGAACTTTCACTATGAAAGGTAATTTATAAAACTAATCTAAACACCCAAGGTTTCTCTAACAAAAGTGTTTCAACATGAAGGTAAGTGTATACACCCTAAATTGGTCAAGAAACCACACATATCTTGTCTTTTCACAATCCTTTCACAGGAGACTCTAACTAGAGAATATGAGATTTGTTCACATTTATCCATGTATTTCATTTTAATCATCTTGGTCTTATTTTATGCTTGAGTCACCTTTTTACAAATTTTCAATCATTTGTAGCCTTCTAGACCTGATCCTAGCTCATCTAGACTATTCTTCCCATGACAAATCCATCCCCCCAAGCCCCATCATCTTAGGATAATAGTGCCCAACTTAGACTACAATGCTGATGCTACTAGTGTTCACTTTCAACGCTCCTATATAAGGTAATTTTGAGCCCTAACAATCAGTTTCCTTCACTCAATAAGTCCTAACCCCTTTCTTAGCTTCATCCTTAATTTTTATAATGTTGGATAAATTTGATTAAAGCTCCTAAATTTTAAATAAAGAGTTTTCTATATAAAGGACTACACAAGGCATTTTATATCTAGCATTTACTACTTTGACACATTACATAATTAAAAATTAGTCAATAGTATATCTTAGCATTATGCATCACACATAGGCCTACATGCTTGATCAAAGAAGGGCCTAGGTGAAAGTTCATTCTTACATCTATTGTGCATATTGATTATGCACATTCCCTAAGGGAGAACTACATTTGATTTGAGACCCTAGCTTAAGGGTTAATAGAGGTAGCAATTAGGATAGTAGGGGTTCTAGATCATGCGATCATACTTCCCTTAGCCCAATTTTTCCCCTTAGGTGTTTGATGCATTTTTTGTTTGCGTGTGTGTAGATATATATAGGGTTTTGAGATTTAAATATATGTATAGTGATTTCTATTGATTTTTAGCCTCTAAAACTTCATAGGAAGGGTCACACAAATATAGTGAACAAAACCCAAAAAGCTCAGGTCTCCTAGATAATAGTGGTAGGAGTGGACTATAGTGCCAGTACCATTAGTGTCCTATTTTATTACTCTTATCTAATCAAAGAATGAAGACCAATTTCTAATTTATGGTAGTGTCCCAGTCCTACACCACAATTTCTAACTCTCGAATCATTCATTTTAGTCCATTTTTGTAGATAAGTTTATCTCTCTCCCTACGTAATTAATTTTATTAAATTATCCAAACCCTATATTTTACTATATTCAATTAGATTTTTCCCCTTACTCCAAACCCTTTATTATTTAGGAACTAGACCCTAGTTTCCCAAAAATAACAAAATGTTTTGGTGAACTCGACTTACTTTGAACAAATCTAAAACCCTAGGTACACTTAGGGTTTTTCCTTCAAAATTTTGTACACAAATTTAATTTCAAATTTCTAATTTTTGTATAATTTTTTTTGCATTAATTCTATTTAAAATTATTTTTATAATTTAAATTATTGTATACTTTTCAGAAATTCTAAAACCCTAGCTCAAAACCCTAGATTTTCAAACTAGGTCCTCAAACCCTACGCCTACCTCCTTTAAATTTTTTAGAAAATTATTTGGAATTTTTGCAAATTGTTTGGAGTGTCAAAAATATTTTTAAAATCTAAATATTAGTATTTATTTTTTTCAAAAATTTAATTCTAAATTTCTAATTTTTGTATAAATTATTGTGCATTAATTCAATTCATAATATTGTTTTAGAATTGAAATTATAACAATAATTTTCAAAAATTATAAAACCCTAGATCTAAACTAGGTCCTAAAACTGCCTTCCTTGAAAATTTTAGAAAAATATTTTGGAATTTATACAAATTATTTAGAGTGCCAAAAGTATTTTCAAAAATTATATGTCAGTATTTATTATTGCATTTATTTGCTTATTAGTACTTTTTCACATTCTCTTTGGTGAAAGAAATAAAATGGCCACTAAGGAACTTCTTCCCTCTCATCCCATAGATCAATTTCTAAATTTGTATCATAATTATGATAATGAACACACAAATTTACAAAATTACACATTAGCTAAAAATTTGGAAAATGATTTCATTTATAGTGAAGATAATTTCTATTCTTATAATGAGGGATATGATGATACATGTGAAAGTGATAGTGAAGAAAAAGTAGATGCATCTCCTTATCTCAAACCTATCTCTTTTATTCCCTCTTCTAAATAAAATAATTTTAATAAATGGGAAAGGTACTTTTCACATCATTCTCCTATGCACAATGCACCAAATGAACAAATTAGTCATGTACTTCTAAGTGAACCTCTTATTGGTGATAATTTGCTTCCATGTGAACCTAATCTCTCTCTCTCTCTCTCTCTCTCTCTCTCTCTCTCTCTCTCTCTCTCTCTCTCTCTCTCTCTCTCTCTCTCTCTCTCTCTCTCTCTCTCTAGTTCTATGTTCAAAATACAATGATATAAACACAATAAGATCAAATTACCAATACATATTTCAAAGGATGCATCTCATGCTATCAACTCTATTTTATCAAAAGAATGTCTAAATGATAACTCTTATTCTCTTACTTCTCATATTGAAAATGAAAATAATTCATATAATCCAAACATAGATAGCATAGATTCACATAATATTCCAAATTCACATGATAATTTATTATACATTTGAAAGGAATTAAATTCTTCTCTTACACCTCTCCCTAGCAATGTTGGAAGTGATAATGAGTATGATAGTGAACATTCAATTGAATATGAAAATGAGATTGATTATGAACAATATTGTAATTTTGATAATGCATGGAACACTAATGATTATTATTCAAATAGTGAAGAAGAAAATGCATCTCATGCCTAAAACTCTTCTCTCATTTCTCCTCTCCAACATAATGCACTACCAAATGTTGTTTCTACTTCTCTACATAATTCTATTTCAAATAATGCACATGTTAATGATAATATCACATCTTATACTCAACTATAATGTGATTCACTAAAACATAAAGACACCAATGAGTCTCCCAAGCCACCCTCACTATAGTAGAACCTAGTTCTCACTCTTCACCTAAAGATAATGGTAACCCACACCCCTCTAGTGAGGTCTAAGTTACCATTACTCCCAATGTTATAGTGAGTACATCCCCTCTTTATGATCTAATTGCTAAATGTTTCACTATTATGGATAAAATTAATAATCAAATTTAATGATTAAATGAACCACTTCAAGATACTAATGTACCATCCTAGGAGATTATCTCATTGATACATCTAGTTGGTGAATTACAACACCAAGTACATCTCCTTACCTTGGAAAACAAGGCTTATAATTCTTGGATGCATGTTAATGATTTACATGGTAATCCCCTTTCGAATACATTCATAAAATCTTCATTCCCTAAGCATTTCCATATACCATCATTGCCTCACTTTGATGGAACTAGAGATCTATTTGTACACCTTCAATCCTTTCATAAGGCTTTTCCATCTCATGTGAGTCCTTTGATTCTATTGAAGTTACTCTAATTGACATTAGATGATGAAGAAAATAATTAGTTCTTTCATCTACTCCCCATTATCTCCTTGCACACATATGCTGACTTATAGGAGGCATTTCTTAGATATTACATTGCAAACATGGGTCCTCATGTTATATATGATAAACTTGCCACATTACATTAGAATACTTTAAATCTAGTTTTTGAGTATATCTTATGACTCAAGACTCACATGCTAAGATTGATATACAAACTAGTAAATTTAGAGATTCAGCATATCTTTATTAAGGGTCTTCATCAACCTCTCCTCGAGTATCTATTATATCAGACAGAGTCCTCTTTCAAGCACTTATGTTATATAGTTATATCTTTGGAAAATAAATTGGGATTGATTGAGGTAGATTTAGTTAATTGGATTACTCTATAATTCACAACAATACCTACATCTATAGCTCCTATGACACAGCATCCACCATGTTCTAAATAAGATAGGAGACCACAACTAGAAAAGTAACCAGATAAGAATAGAGAGCCAATTTTTAGAGTAAAACCTACAATATGCACTACATAGAATAGTAGCAAGGCACCACTATAATTTGATTCATATAAAGATAGCCCATGTGTTATATTATCAACACTATTACATAGAAGGTTAATCACATTTCCTTTTATTCATCAATGAGATCCACATCTCTTATAGAAATAACCACATTGGCCTTTTTATAAATATAATCATATCCATGGACATAGAGATAATGATTGTTATGGACTTAGAGATTGCATTAATAGATGTGTTGATAATGGCATCATAACATTCACACAAGGGGCACTGAGATCTCCTCCATCATGGAACCATAGATGTCATTCATCCATGACTGAATCATCCTAGGATATTCCTTTACAATAATCATCAATCACTCATCATGAGTGTAATGTGGGTTCTAGGATAGAACCTCACAAGAGATCTCTTATTCTACCTATTTAGAAATTAGAAACTAATATAGTGAGAACAACCTATATATAGTAGTTTAGTCTGAGGAGTACATAGTGTAATTCCATATACATATCCAATAGAGTCATAAGACTATAGCATAATATCGCTCAAGAGAAATATTCACTATGGCTAGATTTTTTGGGTCTTATCTCATGTAGAAAATGGATATAGTTAAGATTAAATGAACCCACATCATAGAGTATTGCTCTAGAGAGATATTCACTTCAACCAAATTTTTAGGGACCTATTTCATGTATCAACCCACTATTATTGAGATTAAATGAGCCCTCATCATAGTTTTTAGCTCTATCTAAATCTATTACTTAGTCATACACATCACAAAAAAGGCCACAAGGTATATGATTATGGATAGATGAGCCTTCTTCACATCACATAGTTTCTAAGGCATATCCAATAAAATTACATTTTTAAGAATCTCCATGTATAGCTACAGCTAATACACAATTGATAGTATCATATACAAATCATATTCCTACATAGCATGAGAAGTATGTGAACTTGTTTAGTTGACCATCAGGGTTTAGATAGTGATACAACATAGAGTGATATGACATATATTAATACCAACATCAGTTCCTAGCTTCACTTAGTAAGGCAATGATAGAGCTAATGGTCTAGCTAGCCTTTGTATTCTTAAGCCACTCTCAAGGAAGTAATATTCATAGCATGTTATCTTACATTCCCATATACTAACAACTAACATTCTTAATTCCCAATAATTATCCATAGCCAAAACTAGCCTATTAAAATCTAGATCTTACCAAATCATATTTTTAC
Source organism: Torreya grandis (assembly GCA_037957365.1). Lineage (NCBI taxonomy): Eukaryota > Viridiplantae > Streptophyta > Pinopsida > Cupressales > Taxaceae > Torreya > Torreya grandis. The sequence continues at coordinate 335,737 of JARHVA010003214.1, forward strand.
CAACATTAAACCAACTCAATTTATCAAAATAATTTACCAATTACAAAACCAATAAATTTTTGCTTACATATGATTACAAATCAAAATCTAGCATCACACTTATCAACAAACAATAAAATCACATATCCAAAGTACCATTTTACCAAGCATATACAACCTTCAACATCAATACCAGATCAACTATTTTTAAATCAACAAATTTTAATACCAATATATTCCATAATCCATAACATAATATGCCTAAATTAAAATCAACTTAGTGTGTGTGTGTGTGTGTGTGTGTGTGTGTGTGTGTAATTAATTTTTCAAAACATATATCATATCAAGATACAATCAATCATAAATGGGGGTCATGCCCTCACTCTCTCCTCCAGTACTAGTCCTATATTCTAGCTTAGCTCTTAATGACCCCACACCTCCTTGAGATCTCAAATACATCATACCTCAACTCTCTCACTCTAATAACCACCCATGCTCCTTGCATAAGTCCACATATCACCTCTTAAGATCTATGTACTCATCCATAATCCATATACTCATCGATCCATAATTAGGTGGAGGCATCCTATGCCTATCTATCTCAGCCCTCAACTCATCTCTCTCTCTCTCTCATTTCTCTAACATATGCATCTATCGCATAGCAGCTCTATCAAATAAATGAGCATAAACACTAGTTGTAACTATCATTCACTCTATCGAACCCTCCTTTATCACATCAACAAGAACATGTTACATGAGATCTCAAAGTATTGAATCAATGATGGTCTCCAAGAACCACCATCTCCACCTCCTCCCCTAGTAGGTGTTTCATCCTAAGCACTTCCCACTCTACCTACACACAAAATTACAACATTGCATTAGATATACATATTCAAAATAAGCCAAAACAAGTACAAACTTATACACAATTCAAATATAATCAATGTTTACCTCCCATCATCTAGATTGAAGCAAGATCCTTATACTTGAGGGCATCGCCTCCATCAATAAGATATAATAGAGCCCACTGATGCCTATCCCACCATGTGGTATATGACTATGTACATCCAACATCATCTACATCAAGAATATCTATAGATGCATTTCGTACATCTAAAGGTAATGGTTATAACTTAGCCTCCATAGGCCTCCCATGAGATCCTACCCTTACTAGTGCCAATGCACTCCTCACCTACACCCATGCTACTAGGGGCACATCTTGTGGTACCCCAAACTATCTAGTCATGTACTCATATTGAAATCACTCATACACTCTATCCCAATAGTCATGTTACCAATAACTGACCCTCATATACCATAACTGCACTCCATCATCAGGCCACTCAATGAATCCTCTATAGGGACTTCATATGATATCTTGAGTCATGAATCTATCTAAAACTTGTCTATAGTAATCTATCCTAAGAGATCAGATAGCCAATGTACTCATCCATAATTCTCTAAATGGTTATGGAGGTTCCCACCTCTCCCTCGGCAATCTTATTGGTCACACAACAACTATGTGATCATAATCCCAATAATGCAATAAATTAGTTACACTCACACCACCATTAAATGCCTCATGAGTGTTATACACCTATAAATATCCCTATATACATGGGTAAGCATAGTCCTACCCCATGAAAACATAGTGATATACACCTCTATACTATGCATGATCCTATGCATCATGTATGCAATCAACACCCCACTCCCATCCATAGCAACAAATGAAGCCAATAACATGGCCAACCACTTCTATAGATGTAGAACACTTGACTACCTAATAACTGATAATAATACATTGCTCTCACTACCTCTCCAATGTATTCCTAAGGACACACTAGAAAAATACAAGGATACACAATTAATAACATTAGCACCCATGAATACAACCTCAAAGCTCAGAGCCTATGAATACAACCTCCGGGAACTTATAAAGGATAATAGAATGAAAATGGAGGAAGTAACATCCAACATTTGTGCTGCTGCTATCAATATAGGTAAATGAGCCAATGAGGAGACCAAAGCACTAGAGGGTCCTAGCAAAAGGATGAGGCAAAGCTCTAGAAAAAAAGATACACAAAAAGGAGCTGTGTTGGAGGCTACCATCGAGGAAACTGTTTTGAAAGGAAAAGAATCCATGAACTTGATACTGGAACTGGATGAATAATCTGGTCCTTCTTGTTGGTTTTGAAACTGGTACTATTCTTTGTTTTCTTTTTGTTATCTTTTGAATGTTGTGTTACCAGATCTATGTTTTCTGGGTTTTGACTAGATGTTTATCTGGTGGTTCCAGGTCCATTTAAAACCTATTTTTGCTACTTCCTTGTAGTGTTTTTTTAGGTTTTGCCTGTGGTCTTAGATGTTCTCTCTTTCGCTCTTTGTAACAGGGTTTTGGGACCCCTTCAAAACCTGCTTTTACCCTCAATCTAAAACATTAGCACCCATGTCATCTTACAAAGACACATGTCATCCACTAACTGATAAATGCAAAATATGTTAAACATCCTCTAGAGTAATCATATCTCTCTAGTAAGAAGCTAGAAAGTACATGTGTCTACATTCCACCTCTCACATAAGGTGGTAATCAGATACCTATCCCACTACATAATGCCTAGGTCACACACATGACCTAACCCTACCCTATCCATTACAACTCTCTCATCTGCTGACAAAGGTAAAAATCTTAATGTCTCCATTACTTGGCCTCTATGAAACTCCCTCATCTGTACCTCACCCTAAAAAAACATTATAAAATAGCATATATGTCAGTTAACTATGCCAAGGAAAATAACCAAGCTACACAAAAATAAGAAATAAATCAAAAACTCAAAAATCTAGCCCCATTAGATAATATCATTGTAGAAAGGAGACTAGCACTGGACATGAGCATTGGAACCTAGATAGTAGTGTTAAACATTGGAAGGAGTGTTAAACCTTGGATAGGAGCACTAACTCCTAGATAGGAGTGTTAGAACTAGTCAAAACTTTCCTAAGCCTCTTAAAATAGCTCAAAACATCTAAAATAAGCTTCTAAATAGGCAAAAATCAAGTGTTTTAGTTAATTACCAGGGTCACCACCAGCCTCCACTTGGGCTACCAATTTCTCAAACTGGGTCACAATAGGTGCTTGTCTCCTCAACATATCTCTCAATCTAGAGATCCAAATATCAACCTAGTCAATGCATAAATTAATTAAGAATCAATCCAATTTTCCTAATCAAACAACTTTTTCATTCAAGGCATAATACTATTTTGCTTATAACTTGAACCCTGTAACACTATTTTACAAATTAATTTATTCCATGAAATCATGATAATGATACCTTTGACATCATGTAATCCTTGTTATCTTACTATAGCATCTACCTACTATGACACACACATCTCTATACCTATTTTATATCTAGACATACAACTTGGTCCTAACCAATCAAAACTTGTTCCAATTTCAACAACTTAGTCGAATCAATCAAACAACTTCTCAATCAATTCAAACTATACCAAGATTTTTCTATCATTATGCAACTAGTCATCAATTTTGGCTCAAATTCCTCTATCATGAGATCTCATCCCTATCCCAAAAAGGGGGACATCATTCTTACTATTTATATTCTTACACTTACCCAACACACCCAACCACTGTCATAAGTGGATACACCATGGTTATTACACCTCCACTATTCAAACTATTAGATTTAGCTCAGACCAATCAAAATATACAAGTGATTCAGATTACATGGGTCACTCAACATTATTCAAGATATTTAGGTGGATATACCCTCAATTTATAGATATAAAGACTAGTCAGATACAGTGGTTTAGATCATATACATCCATAGTGATTTTAGCTTACAGATATATAGACTAGTCAAATATAGTGGTTCAAATTATATGGATTCATAATGACTTTGATACATATTTAGAATCAGATACCAAATTTAGGATCATGTAAATTAATACATGTCACACACATACATCTTCATACAACATGACATAGTTACATGACTAGATAGCAGATTATAGGCATAGTGTAGAGCATAGTGTTTTGATCTCTATTTTTTACATATGGGGCATGGCATAATAGGTCATATCACATGTGGCTATACATATTTATAGACTATACATATGCATCACTACTTGGGGGCATGACATAGATGTTCATGTTCTTTCTTCATGCATGATTTGGATCTCCATCCACTTCCTTGGCTAGAAAGTGAGTTTGACCCTTTGCAGCACATTCATTTTTATATAGGTAGGTTTAGGTACACATTTTATTTTCTTTATTTTACTATAGTACTTCATTTCATTACATCACTAGATTAAAAGGGGGCAAATATATACACCCTGAATTGGTCAAGCAACCAAAAATATCTTATCTTTTCATAGTCCTTTCATAAGAGACTCTAACTGGAGAATATGAGCTTTATTCACATTTATCCATGTCATTCATTTTACTCATCTTGGTCTTATTTCATGCTTAAGTCACCTTTTTACTAATTCCTAGTCATCCATAACCTTCCATACCTGATTCTAGCTTAGCTAGACTACTCTTTCCATGATAAATCCATCCCTTAGACCCTGTCAACTTAGGACAATAATACCCAACTTAGACTACAACATCAGTGCCACTAGTGTCCACTTTCGATGCTCTTGTCCAAGGTCATTTTGAGCCCCAATGGTCAGTTTACTTTGTTTAATAAGTCTTATCCCCTTTCTTAGCTTCATCCTTAAGTTTTCTAATGTCATCCAAATGTGATTAAGGCTCCCAAATTTAAAATAAAGAATCTTCTATATAAAGGACTACACAAGGCATTTTATATCTAGCACTTACTACTTCAACACACTACATAATTAAAAATTAGTCAAGAGTATATCTTAGCATTCTGCATCACACTTAGACCTTCATGCTTGATCAAGGAAGGTCTTAGGTGAAAGTTTATTCTTGCATCTACCATGCACATTTATTATGCATGTTCCCTAAAGGAAAACTACATTTGATCTAAGACCTAGCTTGAGGGTTAATGTAGGTAGCAATTAAGAAATTAGGGGTTATAGATCATGTGATCATACTTCCCCTAACCCAGTTTTTAACCCTTAGGTTTTTTATGCATTTGTTTTTTGCATGTGTGTAGATAGATATAAGGTTTTGAGATTGAAATAGATGTATAATGAGCTATATTGATTTATAGCAACCAAAACTTCATAGGAAGGGTCACATAGATAAAATGAATAAAACCCAGAAAGCTCAAGTCTCTTAGATAATAGTGGTAGGAGTGGACTACAACATCGGTACCACTAGTGTCTTGTTTCAGCACTATTGTCCAATCAAAGAATGAAGACTAAATCCTAATTTATGGTAGCTTCCCAATCCTACACCATAATTTTTAACTCTTAAATCATTAATTTTAATCCATTTTTATATATAAGTTTATCTCTCTCCCTATGTAATTAATTTGATTAAATTGTCTAAAACCTATATTTTACTATATTCAATTGGATTTTTCCCCTTACTCCAGACCCTTTATTATTTAAGAACCAAACCCTAGTTTTCTGAAAATAAAAAAATAGTAAGATGCCACACATTTCTAAAAGTATACTAATAAAAGGTTTGATTATAGACATTTATACTCTTTATTGCACTTAAATACACATAAAACAACTAAATACACTTTGTGTGACTTGTTAGAAGGCAAACTACTTTCACAAAGCATGAGAGAGTGAAATTAACACAATGAGAGATATATATCACTTGTAATTCAACCATGAATGAATTCACACACTTATTAAAATTTGAGAACTTAAAACCATCTTTAAATCTTTTATTCAAAGGAAAAATTAGTACTCAAACTAGCAGGGCTTTTCCATACCAGATGTGGATATTTTACAAGGCCAAAAGCTATTACTTATATATAGAATTATGAAGAAAGAGGGGGATAGGAAAAGGGGATTGAAAATTGTCCATGTGAGAGTAAAAATAATAAGTAGCTATTAAATATTATAAATATAATTCCAAATCCATGTGTCTTTCTTCTGAATATACTCCATCCTCCAAGTGACATAGGAGTTACAACTTAGCTTGACACCTTGATCATTTTCTTGAAAATTTCCTTTCATTTCATAAGAAGAGTGAAAAATAGAATTATGAATAATAAATTCTCCATGAATGAATTCCTAAATTCTCATTTTACACCTTATCATGCATTAGTAAACTCCTCTAATCTGACATTTCATCATTTATATGCCGAAGTGTCTTGAAACTCTTCATTTCCCATGCCTAGCTTGGTCTAAGTGGCTCAAAACTTGAGTTCATATTTTCCAAGGTACTATATATCCATGTATGGATTTAAAATAAATTAATATACCTTAAAAAATCTATTTTGGTTCCTGTAACAACTCCCAAGACTCTATTTTGCTCCTCAAGCTCTCATTAGGCCTATTTTCCTTGTAGCCATAAAAACTTGTAAACCTCATTATGTATAATAATATATAGATTATATTGATAAATTTATAAAATATTTGAGTACCTATTATCCCCTTCCATATTCATCTCAAATTTCATGTCTTAAATTTGAGTAGAAGTACCTTTTTCTACTACCTTTCTATTTCCTTAATTAGGCCTTAATTAGACCTCCTTGCCTAGAACCCTATTTTTCTACTCTATATATCTCACACACATGTTAAATCACCCAAAATAATTTTATTATAATTAATTAGTATACCAAAAATATCCATTTCAAATTTTAGTCCTTGAGACCTTGTGGAAGTATGCGAACAATGAAATGGCCTTGCCACCTAGCCTTATTTTAGGCCTATTTGAGACTGCCTTAGAAAACAAGCTTTGTTTGATCACTTCTAAGATATCCTATGAATATTTTTTGGATTTTAATTATTAAATATACTTATATTACCTCCTCAAATGGTTTGAAAATTTTATTTTGCTCAAAACTGATATAAAACACCAAAAATCATGAAAAATAGTGCATTTATTATAATCCATAGAACAAGTATAGACAATTTACTCAAGGATAATATAATTATATTCATAAAAAACATCAAATATTTTTTTTAATACATGTTATTTATAATTAAATTTCTCTTTATTGGTCACTATTAAGGTTTTAGGAGGGTTCAGAGTGGTTTTGGTTCTTAAGGATTATTCATAAAGAATAGATCCTCATTATCTCTCCTAATGCCACAATATTGTATTTAGGGGACCCCTCCATCACCTCCAAAAAACATTATTTCCCAGGAAAAACCTCATGAAATTTTTGAGTGTGATAATTTGACTCTTGGGTTGTAAGCAAGCCATTAGAGAGGGGTGTAAGCTATTAATCCTTATTCATGCAAGTCAGAGACATAATCAAATAACTTATACCACAATAATTAAGTATAGGGACCCCAATACCACCCCTAAAAAACTTGTATCTCTATTCATAGGGTTAATGTCACAACCGGTGAGAGAAAATTGCTCTTTGGATGATAGTCATGCATGAAGGGAGTTTGAAGAGGATTTGAGACCAAATTAGAACTTTTCCTATTTTTATTTTGCATTTGATGATTATTAAAAGTATATAATTCCATTATGTACCTTCAAATTCCCTTATATATTCAATTTATCCCTAACAATCCATTTGTTTCATGATTGTATTTATGAGCTTGTATGTGGTCTTAAGCTCATCAGGCCTAGATAAGGCTTTGACCTTATTCAATTCTTGTTATTGGGTCTAAAGTTTGTTTGGAAATATTTAATAATTTTTAAACCCATATAAAATTTTATACCCCCATATCATACCCCACATATACCTTTACCTCTCTCTATACAAGTTAAACTTCTTATGAACCTGACATGCCTGTGTATATGCATTTGACTATGTGGGCAAAGTTTAGATTTCTATAGGTAGTCAAATCTTTTGAACTTTCTTCATTTTTTTAGTTTTATTTACTTTTAATGGTTATTAAAACCTACTTATCACTTCAACCCAACTCTCATATCATTTTCTATAGATGACTTCCTCTTATCAAGGTAGGTAGCCTTCTCCTCTTAGCAACCTGTATGTGGTTATTAGATAGTTTGACTGCATTCATGGGTTTTAAGACTCCATTTATATTCTTTGACATTTTGAATACCTTATCATATTATTTGGAGTTTTTAACCCTTTAATTTTACACTCTCAAGTCACCATGACTCCACAACTTACAATACCATTCTCACTTTTCTCTAAGTTTGATTGTAGGTGTCAATCGTTTAGTTCTTGGATGCACTTTGGGTCTCAAGGTCTTCAATTTCCAATATCTAAACCTATAAGTGACTTTGATATATTTTTCAGAGTTTTTAAACTCCTCAAACTACCCAAAAGATGACATACTTACCTAGAACACATTGTTCTTTGCACTTTCTCAAAGTGGTTGTAGGTGTTGATTGGATAAGTTTGGGTATAAGGCATGAAAACTAACCTTCTCAACTATATCATGGTGCTTGAAGAATATTATAAACCATTAGAGGTTAATTCTCACTATCTCACAAGGTCTACTAGTTACTTCATGACACTTTACAACTTTTTTCTTATCAATTTTGTACACAGACCTGTGCATATGTATTAATGCTTGCAAACCTTATTTCCTTGACCATTTCTTGACTTACAATTGGATAGGTGCTTTATAATGGATTTTGTCCTCTCCTATTATTACATTGAAATTAGGTTTCCTATTTTGGCTTGTTATTATTCAGAGGGCAATCATCTTTTAGTCCAAAAGAAAACCTATAGGTCTAGGGCTTATAGATCTCTATTTTGCCTACATAGGTTATTAGAGATCCAAATTATTGAATCTTGAATTTTAAAGGTTTTATCAACTAATTTAAACTCCTTATCACCTTTCAACAATCATATACCTTATAACTAAGCATATATCATATTTCACTTATTCATTCATATGTATGGACTATATACAGAGTCAACTTATGTAAGTTTTATGTATGGAATGGAGCTTAACACAAGGTTCATGTTATTTTTATGGTTCAATGGATTTTATCAAGGGTCACAAAGTTAATTAGGATTCTATATCACTTTTCCATTACTTAAACAAACTCCTCATAGAACTTAGGTTCCATGGATGTCCACCTACAGGTCTGAAGACATGTGAGTGGTTGAGCACACTTCAAATTTATTTGAGAGTGTAATTTTATCAAATATCTCAACAAATTAAACTTAAAAACTTTTATATAGTACTATCCTATTATACATTAGTTTCTCATTACCATTCAGTTCAAACATGGCACTCAGACTTGTGTAAAACCATTGATGAACTATACCATGCTTTTTAAATAGCCAGAAATGATGCCTATTAAAAGACTATTTGAAAAGAGACACTTCTCAAGAGATAAAACATTAATTATGGGAGAGTGATGAGTTTTTCCATGAGCAATGTAGTAATGGAAACCTCTAAAATTGACATACATCTTCAAATAAACCAAAACAGACTTGAAGTAGGATGATATGCACACACAGTCAAGAAAATTTTTATTTTGTTGAAGACACTTCATGGAGATGAATTATATAATTAAAACACCATTTAAAATATCTCTTTTACCTCTAAAAAAAAATTTCAAAACCATTCTTATCCATCAAATTCTGAAGTGGATAAATAGAAGTAAAATCAAATCTTATTTGGATGGATAAGGTATAGTGACCTAATGTCACTCTTAGTGATTATTCATAAAAGATGGAACATGAAATACAAATAAATTCCACTAATTTCAATATTATTAGGACCCATAAAAATGGCCAAATTTTTATCTCCTAACTCTCTCTCTCTCTCTCAATTAAATGTACCATCCACTTGAATTTTGCCTTTCTGAGCTTGTGAAGGCAATGATGGAGGAGAGATAATGTCTAAAGCATATGTACAAACTAAAATTTGATCCAAAGAATAAACTAATATTATTAATCACAAGGGAAACTCTAAAATTATTTTCAACTTTAAAGTGATCTGTCAAGGCTGTACAAGTACCCAAAAGTGCTTGTAAAGTGGCATTTTGCTCAAAGTGGCATTTTCCTCATTTTAGTCATTAAACTTGCAAATTGTCAGTATCTAACCATTATTAAACATTTTATGACATATTTTATATTGGGTAACCTTATTTAAATATTTTCATTTGAATATGGTATGTACAAGTCCTCTAAATAGGCCAAAAGGTGACCAACATGGTAATGTAGTACATAAAAACATAATAAAAGGTTAATACATTATATTTTTACCTTAAAGACTCATTAATAACATTTTATAATACATTATATTTTTATCGGGATTTTCTAAATTATGGTTGGGAGGTGACTCCTTGAATATCATAAATATCCTAAATAACAAAAATTCAATTTCATGGTCTATTGAGGCAATGGTGATGGAAATTAAAGCCTTAATTCAAAAATTTGAAAAAGTGACCATAACTCATACTTACCGTGAAGCCAATGGGGTTGTTGACTAGATAGTTAATCATGTTGTTCGAACAAGGCATAAGGTGAGATGGCAGGATGCATTAAATAAGAATGTTTATCTCAAAGCACTTATTAATTATGATGTCATTCATTCAAAGGTGGGAAAGATCTGCCTGGAATAGCAAGTTAATGATTTGCTGGAGTGGCCTCATGGTGGATAGATTACTATCATTGAATAGGTACATTCATGAGAATGTAAAGCGATTATCACATGTGCTAGAAAATAGGTGAGCTCCATTACAAGTTGAAAACAATTGGACTCATTGCTAAGTAAGTAGTGTTTGGGTGTTGCTAAAATACTGTATGGCCTACAAAATGAAAGTTGAACTGAGAAAGCAAGAACCTAAAAATTGTGAAGACTAGAAGGCAAAACAAGATGTTTGGAAGATTATCTAGAGAGGGAAGGTTGTGAGTTATTTGGAGCAGCTACATGGTTTTAAACCCCACATAACGACGACATTCTTCAAAAATTGGGTCGATGATAGGGTAACCCTCCATGGTATCACGATGAAGCTCACCAAGGAATTCATTGCAGAGGTCACAGGGCTTCCAATGGAGGGTATAAAATTCTCTAAGTAGACTAGTATATCTAATGAGGCATACAGCAAATTTCCAAAGATGGATGTTGAGGAGCAACAATTGGAAAAGAGTGGAGATTTTTTCAACCTGGAGTAGATAAAAGGAATCTGGAGAGACGTCTTATGTTGCATTCATGAGTATTTTATACTTGATGGTAGAAGCAAAAGAGTCCATAAATTTCATTTTGTCTTTCTTAATCATTTTAGACACAAAGTTAGAATCTCCTTCCCTTTCTACTTGTTCTTCTCATTGCTTCAAAGTTTGTTTGCTCATAGAAAAAAGGAGTCTCGCGTTATATTGCATGAAGGATTGATTCTAATAATAGAGGGTTTTTGTAAAAACAATGCCATTGCACCGAATCCTTATTCAGACAAAAATAAGGATTCACAAAGTAAGAAGAATGAAAATGTAAAGGGGAAAGAAAAATTTAAACCTAAATCCTCCAGCATCAAAAAATAGATTGTTGATGAGGAAACTAAGTGGGAAAGCACAGAAAGTTCTGAGGAGGAGAGTATGGAGGGAGAGGAAGGGATGGATAGTGGGGATTCCAGCTCTAACATAGAAGGTAAAGATAAAAGTGATAATGAAAAAGAAGGGGACACAACAGAGGAAAAAATAGAATAGAAAAACTCTGATCATGAGGATAATCAGCAAGTATTGGGGGGAAGTGAAAAAGAAAAGGATGTTTTATTTGAGGATCCAGCTTTGAAAATGGAGAAGGAACACATGGTTCAGGATGCCTATCATGCAATGGAGACTAGAGAACAAGTAAAGGATGATCTTGTCCACAATGAAAACCCTATTGATACTAAAGAATAGAAAAAACTGGAAAGGGAGGATCAAACTGAAAAGGATGAAGTCAATCCAAATGAGAACACTAAAGATTTTAGTGACATTTGGCAGAGTGATAAGAGGCTTCCCTTCATGAATTTAGCCAAATGAAAAGTAGATGCTATTATTCAAGTTGACTCGTGGATGTATAAGGAAATAATGGGCCTCAAGAAGAGAATGGAAATAATGGAACACAATCAAGAAGTTGATAAAAAAATCAATAATCTGGAAATGCAGATGAGAGATATTCCTATCAAACTTAAAGATTATGAGAATAATCTTTCAAGGCTCATTAAGGAAACCAGAATGAAGATGGAGGAGGTTACTTCTAGCATATGTGTTGCTACTGTAAACCTTGGAAAATGAGCTAATGAGGAAATAAAATCTTTGGAGGGGCCCAATAAGAGGACCAGACAGAGCTCAAAGAAGAAAGCTTTGCAAGAGGCTGCTATGTCAGCTATAATATCTATACAAGACACTGCTGTGATTGGAAAGGAAGCGGTGAAGATGATCCTAGAATTAGAAGAATAGGCTCTTTCTGTTCATACTATTATGGTCCTTATTGTTGGATGTTATAACTGGTTCAATTTTCTAGTTCTTTGTTTTCTAAACAAATTTGAGTTTTTAGGTCTCTGTAAAACCTGGGGTCTTTCTTTTGATGAACATGATTAGTGGTTTCAGGTCCATGTAAAAACCTATTTTTGATACTGCTCAGCAGTAGGTGTTAGGTTTGTTTTTCTTGTGGGGCATTATTGTAATATCCTTCGTCCTTTGTTTTTGGGTTTTGGGGTCCCTTCAAAACCTATTTTTACCTTAATCTAAAACATTTTATAATGAATATAAACCATATAAAACTTTTTACCATGTTTGCCAACGTCAAAACCTCATAAAGGACCCTTAAGACTAGATAAGTACACATGAGACCAAACCTTAGACCAAGATTATAAATAACCAATGTGACCATATGAAAATTATTTAGGACCATTTAAGACCATGAGAATACCACATACAAGTTTTTATAATCCCATGAAAAGTTTAAACCTATATAGGTTGACCAATGTTGACTTGAGGTCAAAATTTGGTCAATAGTTAGATGATACAATCAAGTCCAACCTAAAAATTTGTCAAGATTGAGTGATTTAATCATCTCAACCATACCAAAAATTAAACTAATTACTATAATATATTGGCTCAATAAATTCTATAAAAGTTTGGCTAGTGTATCAATACGTAAAATTCTATGATGTGGTAATAGTCCATAAAAGAGTTTTAGAATCTAAAACTGATTTGGATTTTACAATATTGGGCACACATTACATATCATACACACCTTAGATATTTCTCATGATAAAAATATGTATAACAATGGTACCAATGTATACAATTTTTCCACAACTGTGAATCTAAATCATATAACTGTGTGCATTATCTAATTCATAAAATTATGTAAGTGTCAAGAACATGCTTCCAAAGCATGCCCCCATTATATAAGGAGAAATATTAGAAGTGATATAAGTACCAATATGGAGGACATGTTTCAAAAACATGCCCCCACTATAATCTGGAGATGTTAAATACTGAAAAGTATGGAAAACAAAATTATGCCCCCATTAAATTTGAGAACTATTAATGTGTGGAAGCCATGCCCATATGACATACCCCCACTGAGTCTAATAAACTTATATAATTACCATATATTAGATGAGTATGGATAACATGATACCAAATCATGCCCCCAATGAATCTAAAAATTATGTCAAGTGTGGATAACATGACTTTATGACATGTGTCCACTAATATGTCCCCATTTAAGGTGAGGGAAAGATAAGAACTGGTAGTTACCTCACATCAAAATAATAATTCAATTGTATAATATATGAATGTAAACAAGTAGCATATAAAAGTAATGTCATTAAAATGCATAAAACCAATGTGAGAACATGTAGGCCTAAGATGTACGATAAAGATCATGGAAATGTCTATATAGTAATAATAAAAGCCCAATAATCAAATAAATCACACACATAAAATAACTCAAAATCAAGTCAAAAGGTAATGGTCTAAAGAGACCAAAAATAAGGGTCATGTTCAAATGCCACATAATTGAAAGAACATGACTTAGTCAAATGTCCATAAAAGCAAGGATGGCATATTAAAATGTACATGCAATAAATAATGACATATTCAAATATCAATGAAAACATACATAAGCACAAGGATCTCAAACAAAGGATCATATTCTAATGCTTGAAATATAAATTCAAGACACTCAAGGAAATGCATAAATTAAAGTATAAGCAACCAACATAAACATGTCATAGTAGCCTATAAATCTAATGTGTTAGGAAAAAATGTCAAGTGTATAGCATATCAAGTACTTGTGTAAGATATAGTAATGGGTAATGCATGTTTAAGTACATATGTAAGCTCAAACATGATAATGAAATGTGATCATTAATCCATATAATTTATGTGTATCAAGATCAAAAAATTGGATTCAGTCAATGTCTACATGACATGAGTAGAGGAAAAGCCCAACATCTAAAATAGGAATAGATCATGTATTTGTGTATTCTTATATCATCAATTATAAGTGTGACACATATGTGTATGTAGGAGTAATTTAGTATGTCATCCATCAACATGGAACTAACACATAGATGCTAAGGAGCAAATAGAACATGTAGGTACCAAAAATGTTTTTGTATTTTTGAATGTTTTTTTTTATTTTTTTGGTATTTTTGGAATTTTTAAAAAGAAAAGATCATCCTATGATTCCATCAAATGGATAATCATAGATATCTCCCCACTGTGAACCTAATGTAATAATATTGTGACACTAATGAGGAGCACATATAGGTTAAATATCTATCACAATAGTATTAATGATGATCTACATATTTAAAATAGGTCTCTATGGTCATGAATCAGTAGTAAGATTAATAAGAGTAGGGAATCATGGAATGAATATTTGAGTGCTTTGCATTTTATTTAGAATAAAAATAGTAGAAATATGATTAGGTGTTTAGGATATTTGAATATGGTGTGAAATACAAGATGGCTATTCTATAGAAACCATTGTATGTCTTAAATGTAATGGTCTATCAAGTAATAGACACCTAGTAAAGGTGATTATATTTTACTTACCCTTGTGTGGTGAATGAGTCTTAGTAGGCTTGGTAATTAATTTTTTATGTATAATTTTATTTGTTCAGGAGTATGTTCATATGGAATTATGGAAAGTATGGCTACCTAATAGGCATGAATGTATTTAACACTCCTATGCATTATAGAGGCTATTTTTCAAAGTATATGGATACAAGGTCTTCCCAATAACATATCAAATATGATTTTGGAAGTTATAACTAAAAATGTAGTAACTATGTGTGGGATCAACCTATAAAGGTAGGTCAATCTCACCAAGAACCTTCTAGGAGGTGCCATCAAATGTTCTCATTGATCTAGTAGAGGTATGTAAATCATATGAGCATAACCCAAGTGTGTAAGTAATTTCATGGTGTGACATTCTCACTTGCACCTTTATCAATCATAACACTACATATAGAATTTTTATCAATGTATTATCAAATAAATAGATAATTAAGATTGAATTCATCATCCTTAATCTCATAGTCATCAAAAATAATAAAAATTATATGAACCATAGGAGGTATATGTCATGTGTAAGTATTAATAATCCCATTTAGTAGATGTCCATAAATGTTCAAATATCAAGTTCACCAAATGTTTAATCCTAAATTATAATGAGGAAGTTATACTATCCTTTTGGTATAATATGTTTGATAATATATACATTATAATGCACAAGGGTGATAATCAAATCTATGACATGTTAATTAAATGTTAACCTTAAATATAGGCATACCCTAAATTCATTGCATTGAGTATAGGTTAAATATACAAAGTACAACTAAGTTATGTATAGAAATGATAAAAAAGTAATATATGTAGTTGGCTATGATGATAACACAATATTGGATCTAGAATAGGAAATAATCAAGATGGTAGATAATTCTGAAATAATCATCAAATTCTAGATTTGACACTTATAAAGCTCTAGACACTAACATCAACATGAGATAATTACGTTGATGATAATAAATAGGCTCTATGTAAGTGTCATTTAATAAATAACTACTAAAAATAGATGTGACCATATGGATGCTTATTAATTTGTCTTTGCCTTCACTTTGGTGTATTCAGATTTGGGTTATGAACTATCACTCCTTGTGAATTTGTAAAACCCTAATTCTTCATCTTCATTATGACCTTGGGTGAAAATGGGTTAGTGGTAACTTGGTATCAAGCTAACCCCAAAGAAGTCAATGTTATTATATGTTACCTATATAACCAATACTATGAAGAGGGCCTCATATTGATGTATTTTTCCCTTATATGCTAGTTTGTGTGTGAATCACGTAATATTGTGTAAGGAAAGTACAATAGTGACCTATCTTATAACTTGGGAAATTGGGATCTTGGGATATTCCTTTATTACTTAAAATATGTATATGTGGTTTTTCTATAACCATTATGGAAATAGGGAAGGTTTATTTAATTAAATGCTTGATAGAGTACTTTTGATAAGTTTCCTTGGTCTTTTTGGTATTTTTCTAGATGAGGAATGAATGAGGGTTGATATTGTATTTATATCAATCCCTTTGGAGTAATAACTCACATTAAAACACTTAGGATGACTATTAGGATAAATTTAATTTTGAAATTGTATAACTTTAGGGCATTAGACACTTGCATTGGGTCAGGACACTAACATCAATGATGCTAGTGTTTGTCCTAGATGTTAGTGTCTAGGGAGATAAAAAGTAGGTATAATTTTAGAACTTGTAGAGATGGAAGATAAGTACATTTTAAGTATTTTTTGAAAGATAGAATGCATGGTTCATCAACATAATATTTTTTAGACTAAGATATATAGGCCAAGGGGCATAATATAGAATATATGTGAGACTTCTAAAAGTGAGAAAAGGTCTAAAACTAAGAATAATAACCAAATTATAAGTTTTCCAAGTGTATAAGACTAAGGTGATATATAATCTATAAATATTGTCTACAAGCTAAAGGATAATTGGGTTGTGTGGACTTTGTATTTAGAATAATAGGTGTTTTCCTCTCAATGCATATTTAGATAAATATGATGTTTGTAATATATAAGTCTCTTGTCAACTAGTGAACAAATGAATGGAAAATGTGCTTATATAGTAGTATTTTTAGAAATTCCTCTAATTTAACTTGAGAAATGTGTGGTATGACCCATTATGTGAATTTAAATCTAATCAATCAGCCATTTTTTGGTAGTAAAATGAAACCAAAAACTTTGGACATTATCAATGAGTAGGATTATCTTAAGGAAATGGCCTTGACTGAAAAGTAGAGATAACTAAGTTGAAAGTGTGAACATTCAAGGTATGAGCTTAGATTATTTATAATAAAGAATAGGAATATTAGAAATCATAATTTATTAAGGAAAAGGATCATCCATATAAAGTAAAGGAATTTCAATTTATAACTATGAAATTAAGCATGAGATAATTATCTATAAAAATATGGTCACAAGTACATTATTTTAGCATTAAATATTAATTTTAGTGACTACATTTGGCCCCTTTTTATTATAATAATGCATCAAAATTGACATTAGTAGAGTAAAATAAAAAAAATTATCCCTAAGATTACTTGTGTTGAGTAGGCTTGGGTGTAGATCACACGTTGAATTATGATTCATGAAAACATGAAATGAAAAATGTATAAATTATTCCTTCCTTAGGATGAAAATCTAAAAATAAAGACAAGAAAATTATAAATAAAATAATAAAGAATGAATACACCTTTTAATTTATGTGAACCATTGTGTTTTATAGTGCAACACTACTAAATGGAGAGGGTAGAACCCTTGGAGATTTATTTTCATTCAAATCTTGGATTGGATTATGCATGCCCCAATCCTCATTGGTAGGATAATGTGCTTAAGAACTCAAAATGTGTTTGACTCTATCATCACACAATTCAATGTATTAAAGTATCTTATAATCCTTGTATGAGTTTTAATAGATATGTCACAATCCCCATATTTTTTTTTTCAAGTTACATATCAGAGTACACTTTGGATGCATAATAGACCCAAACCCTGATTATGGAAGAAAGAAATACTAGTATAGTGTACTCATGTATGCATAACTAGAAAGGTTAACATTAACCTTATATGACATTAATGGGTCACAACAATTCCATAGATATGGGAATAAAATAAAACATTATCCTAATCATCGATCAATCAAGAATCAAGATGTTAAACATAATAGCAACTACTATCAGATGGAGTACATACAAATTATGCTAAGTCTCTTTAGCATAAAACAAAATATCATTTGCATAAATAAATTTTATTTAATTTTAAGCATGCTTACCACAAGCCAAAAATATGGATGAAAATATAATCATGCCTATTACATCATATAAAAGATAATGAATAGTGTTAGCCAATCCTTAAATCATTATAATCAATTCCATATTGGCAAATAAACAATATAATAAAATAGTAAAAGGGGGGATAAAACATACCAAAGGACATCATAGCTAAACACATAAATTCCACAATATTAATTATTTATCAACTAATATTTCAAGTAAGGAAGGCATATTAACCGTTATAACATTCACATACACTTAAGTGTGTTCCATCCATAAATATGAAATCAGAAATTTATTACAATAATAATAGTTGAAACATAATTTCTCCTACAATCTAGGAGTTTGTAAAAATAATTAATCCCAATTACATTTAACATCAAACTATGTAAAGTCAACATGAAGGAGGAACATGTTCTCCTATATACAAGTATTATTGTTAAGCATACAACAAGTTCAACATGAACTAGTTTATAGAACACATATTCAACTAAGTTCTACATGAACAAAACACACATACATAACTCACCTCATCATATCAACACATTACTCAATGAAAATTTATATCAAACAAGAGGATAGAACAATGTGCATACTTAGCTCAAACTAGTGTTATCCAACATATATAATCATCCACATTCATGTGTATAAGTATCTAGCCAAGGAAATGTATCATATAACCTTTATATTTACTTCACATTATGGGTAGTTTAAGATTACTTTCTTCATCCAATCTAACCATTTGTTCCAACATTATAATTTACATACTTACATTACAGGCAGCCTTAACAATAAATCAATTCATAACCTTATTCAGTTCATTCATGCTCAAGTATATAATTTTTTAGAAAAAGGGAATACATCACATAACATATTATTTCATATTACAAGTAGTTCAAGTTTTCTTTCATCCTTCCTAGGTTATAAGTTCATTCCTATACTTAAATAAACTTATTCATCTAAACTTGTTTGCATATACCACATACTAGTTGAAACATCCAAGGAGTCTCTACACTCCATACACAATTGAAAATCACCAAAGAATAAATCCATCTACTCATGATAACATAGGAGTAGTCCAATATATATAAATGAAATTGGACCATAATCATATAAATATAAATCCAAAGGAAATAATTTGGTATCTCTCAACATTTATCATGCAAGTTAATATTCCATCTTGCTAATAATCTAAGCCATCATAATCAAATATTCCTAACACTAATTAGGTAATGCCTTGCCTAAGAAAATCACTACTCAAGTTACCATGACGATTTATATCAAGAGAACATAAAGAAATTATAAAAATTGTACAATGAAATATTACTACACTAAGTGTGTCAAACCAATTACAGGTTATTACTACAAGAATGATTAATTATGTAGATTCAACAATTATAACAATATGGTGTATCACTATAGCATTGGCAAGGATTGACTAATTAACAATCCAAGATAAAACCCAAGTATATCCAAAATACTAAATTTAGAAATATATAATAACTCCAGCATATTACCTCATAGTCAACAACATAATCTTGCACTACTTAATTCTAAAGGATCCATATTCATATATAATGTTAGCATACCACAAGCCAATGTAACTAAATTGAAAACCAATGAAAGTAATTACAACTGCATCCACTAGTCTTGTTATATGAAATTAATATACACCTAAACTAATAAAGATATAAACAACATGTAAATAACATTTCCAAGTACATCATACCTATCCATGAAGTCATCCAAGAATAGAGTAGAAGTATCCAAAATAGATAAGCCCTCCCAACTGGCCTTATGATCCCAACCATTGGTGGCCCTTACCACCCCTATCCATTAGATAAATAGTAGTTTTGGTAAACAACATCAAGGAGGGAATTTTTATCAGGTTGGATTCCAAACTAAAGGACATCACAACACAATGGCATAACACTAACACAAGGCACAATCACCATTTCGAGGTGAGATGGAAAAAAGCAAACCCATCATTGATATAAATCATAAGTAGGGATAGCTAATCATAGGTTGCCGAAGGGTATATTAAGGGATTAACAACTTATAAATTACCATAACTTTTAGTATATCCAACTTGGATCCACTCCATGTATATGATCATCCCATTAACTTCCTAGCTATAATTTATATCATAGGAATACAAGCATACCAACTAATGATTTATTATTTAAGTCTAGTTTGGGAATGGTGACCTAACAAGGCTATACTTCAAGTATTCATATAACCAAATAGAAGGCACAACATATAACTTAATAGTTATACTCAACTAATTCCAAAACCCAACAATAAAATCAAACAAGTGGTGAAAATAGGCAACTCAACCATACCACTTTCTCAAGACAACAATCTAATATAATAATCAATTTAAAATATATAATTGATACAGTATTGTAAAAAGTCTATAAGGTTATTATGACAAGAATACATACAATACATCAATTTTAAATCAATAATCAACATAGGGGATTCTAGGGATCATTATGAGGTCTCACAACCTTATATGATCCTGAATGTTAAAAATAGAACACATGAGTTATGAAATAGTAGTCCATTAAAATGGGTTAATTTAAAAAATAAACCCCTCATTATAAGATAACATTAATAATAGGGCTTTACCCTTATCCCACAATTTAATAATATGCCAAGAATATAAAATTCCTTAATAAAAATAGAACTAATTCATGTTAATAGCATATACATGGGGAATCTTTGCCCAAAACATATTCATATAATTATTAATTCAAGATTATTCAAGAGGGCATGAATGATTAGTTTGCATAAGGAAATGTCTAGATAATGCCTCTCTCTCTCTCTCTCTCTCTCTCTCTCTCTCTCTCTCTCTCTCTCTCTCTCTCTCTCTCTCTCTCTCTCTCTCTCTCTCTCTCTCTCACACACACACACACACACACACACACACACACATGTTATATATATATATATATATATATATATATATATATATATATATATATATATATATATAAAATCCAACAATATGCCTAAGGATTTCCTCTAACCCCCAAATTAGTTTTTTATTTTAAACAAGAAATTATAATGATAATATATAATTTGCATTAAGGTTACATATACCCCTAGTTGTTTTTTCTATGATAAAATAATATATATATATAAACATCAACATAATTCTACCCAAATAAATTAAGGATCTAAGTTGATTAGTTTAAATCATAAAATTATAATGACAAAGAATGATCTACCCCAAGGAATTAAATAAATCTAAGTCACTTTTCCCCTTTTTAACCACAAATTGACTTCCTTTACATACACAACCATAATAATAGGGTATAACAACCCATCAGGAGGACACATGTTTAATAATTCATAAAAACATAGTAGTTGGAACCATTGTCATTATGAATGTAGGGTTTATTGAAATTTAATCCATTCATTGAAAGGTAATAGAAAATAAATCACTCTACCCATCTTATGGCATTACGGGGTCAATAAACCCTCATATTCAGCCAAGTAAAATGAAGCTATAGGTTTTATAAATCAACCATGGTATATAAATATTAATAGAAATACGCAGCTCATCTAATCATAATGCATTCCCAAGTTAAGGGGTATAACTAGAATCAATGTGCAAGAATACAATTTAAAAAATGATCCTTCATTTACCCATTTGTATGCAAAGGAGGAATATCAAACTATATAGTTTCAAATTAAATAGTCATTATTCCTTCCAAGAGAATAATCAGCTACATGTCAATATTATCTTACCTAGTGGGATGCAAGGCTGGGATAATATCCATTGTGTAAGTAAAAGGGGTCTGAAATAATACCTGCTTCTTCAAACATGAGCATTGGTCATGGATGTGAAAACCCCTTCCAAGGTAAAAATGTCAAAATCCTCCACATAAACCCCTTGTGTATCCCTCCTTCTCACCACTACGTGTCCCTTCTCTCTTATTTACTACCTATATTTTTTGCTTCATTCCTCTCTCCCCTATGTATATCCATCCATATTTTCCCCTATGTATATCCATCCATATTTTCCCCTTTGTGTATCCCTTTCTATCTCCCCTTAGCATTTTTTTCCTATGCCTCTTTTCCTCCCCCTTCTTCCATACATGTCCTCCTCCTTCCAACCACCCCTAACTTTCCTTTTTTCCCCACTCAAATTTACATAATCTCCTTCAATGAAGAGAGATAAATTCTCTCGCTTCTTCCAAAACCATCAACCCACACCCAAAGTTACCCCCCCCCCCCATGACTAAAATTCAAAAGGGTATGGTCATCAAAAATCTAAGCCACAAGCAAGAACATAATGGACATAACTAATAAGCATTAAAATTATATATATATATATATATATATATATGTATGTATGTATGTATGTATATGTATATGTATATAATTTTGAATGCTTATTATTTATGTTCAATTATATATATATATATATATATATATATATATATATATATATATATATATATAATTGAACATAAATAATAAGCATTCAAAATTATATACATATACATATACATACATACATACATAAATACATACATACATACATGTATGTATATGTATATAATTTCAAATGTTAATAAATACTTAAAATCCACTATGATTAATAAACCTAATCATCAATAAATACCCAATCATCAGGGAATAATTCATGTAAAAGGGGTGTCATTGGGGGTGGGTCAAGATAAGTGCTTTAGGAGTCTGAGTTAAGCAAGGGTGAGTCCAACAAGGATGAATTAGTGAGGTATATATGGGAGAGCAATAAAAAGAGGAAGTCTAATTAGATAATTCTAACACCAAACCAACAATCTGAGATCATAATGACATGACATGACATAAAAATGAAAGTGATAGGACATAATAAAATGTGATAGCACAATGATTAACACAATGGTCTAAAGTCATGACACTAACCAAAAATGCAAGGTTACCTATCAAAACTCATTTGACTACTTAGAATCACTCTACTACCCCACAAGCCAATGCTAACATCCTACCTAGCTCGTAATCCACACCTAAAACCATCAAGTGAATCCATTAGTAGTACCTAATCCAAAATCAATAAAGCAGTAATAAACTAAGATCAAGTATCAAGTACACCAATTAATCCATACATCATCAAGTGCAAAATTATAACATGACAAATACATTTCTATAGTCAAATATCATAGCATCAAAATCTAATAGTATAATCCAACTAAGTAGGCAAGGGTTGTAAATAGATAAACCTATGATATATAAATATTTAAGTA
The DNA here is from genome assembly GCA_037957365.1 of Torreya grandis. Taxonomy (NCBI): domain Eukaryota; kingdom Viridiplantae; phylum Streptophyta; class Pinopsida; order Cupressales; family Taxaceae; genus Torreya; species Torreya grandis. The sequence goes on from JARHVA010003214.1 coordinate 359,330, forward strand.
GCCATGTAAAGGTATGCAAGTGTAGGGTCATAACATACCCCCCCCCCGCTCTTAGAGAGGATCCATCCTAATGACTATATCATCAATCAAAGACCTAGCTATCATAGGGAATTAATCACTCTTATTACAAAGGTTCCACTACTCAATAATAATATTAACTATAAAAACCATTAGTTTACATAATAATAAGCAATAGAATGTAATACACCATCTAGGTAAGATACAATTTCTATTCCCAACATAAACCATAATTACAACAATAAGAAAAGTCTTATCAACTTACTACCATTTTATGACACTAGAAGAATAATAAGGAGCTTATCATAAGTCCTTACAAAAATAAATGCTCACATACTCATCTCAACTTGGGATACGATCCATGTTTATGATGCATAGGTCATTTAATAACAACCAAAATAGATAATCACAACCTTAGAAAAAGGGTCTAATAGCCCCAAATATAAACTTTTTTAGCACAAATACCAATGGTATGCCACCATTTAACATATCTTTAAAGAAACTATTAAAATTCAACCACCTATATAGGCATGACTTTCTAAGTTTTTAAAGGCAAAAATAGCATTACTAGCCATGAAAAAGAATTTTCCATACCTCAACAAATGCCAATAAAAGCTTTCATTACCTTTTAAGCACACCTATTTCAACTGAGAGCTTGTGAAAAATATGCAACTTTAACAAATTTTGACTATATAAATCAAAAAAAATCTAGATAACTAAACATTAACTAGACATCCCTCTTATCAAGAGGAGAACATACCACCAAAAATTACAACTTTTATGACCATAGTTTCAAATTATACAATCTCATAGGGATTTAACTATATATATAACCTAAAATATTATGTCTTCACCAACACAAATTATGCCTTATGCATAATTTAACCTATATTCATCATATAATGCTACCATATAATAGTAACCCATTTTTAATGGTTACTTCCAAACCAATAAATACCATTAAGGGATAATGCAATGTCCTACAATATCCACACAAAACAATAGGATAATCCAACCCATGCCTTACATTCTACCCAAAGGTTTATCACATGCTCTCTAAAAACTTTTGAGCTCACATGATAGTGACAAGAATCACAGGTCCACCATCCTACTGTATTTACCTCATGGTAGCAAATAGAAAAATAAAAATAAGGATGGGAACCCAAAAATACAAAATCCACCTGATCAAGACTTATAATGTTCATTTCAAACATAAAATTATCATACTTTTTAGTCATGCAAAAATAATATGATAATATATTCATATAAAAATATATATACATCAAGTATGGTAATGCAATACCTCAATCATGACATGTCCACATAAACATGCCAACACATGCATGCATTTTAGCAAGTACCTCCTTATTGATCTACATAAACATCTATAATATAGACCAATTAGTGCTTCAAAAGGCTCACACAATGAAATTCCACATAGGTTATTTAGTAAAAACCTCTGAGAGGTAAATATAGGATCATTAAACCATAAGATGACCATTATGTAAGAGGGTCCCATGACCAATATGTGGCTCTTATGGTGCACACTCTAAATGAATTAGGTGGGTACCTCATGCAAAGGGGTGGAGTGGATTTTTAACCTATGAGAGACTCCACTCCTTAGCCTATACTTCACCTAAACCATTATGTAAATAGTGTCACTTTACCCTCAACCTCACACTTGCGTCGATGTTCATAACTAAAATTGTGATGCAAGATTATGACACATCATGGTGCTCTACCTTGGCAACTTAATAAGATACTCATCTTCCAAAACAAAATTATGATACACAAGTGCTTGAAGTCACAATTTATAGTTTGACAACACAAGGTCACATATATATAACATAACTAAAACACTAGGATATCCAACTAGATAGCACCAAAAGTTCACACATTTTATGAGGTTACTCACTTTCACACCTTACAAGGCTTACACTATATATATATATATATATATATATATAATAATGTACATGAGTGAAGGAACACCATAAGATAAATACACAATCATGTATAAGTAATTATGCCAAGGTATTTTCCACATCATAATAGTCAAACACATATTTTTGAAGCACAAAGGTCCATGAATCTACATTGGTCCACCTGATGTGTAGATGCTATGCAAAAGACATCAGATAACCATCAATGGTATCACACAATTAGTCCCCAAAAATCTTAACTTGCTCACACAAGTCAATCACACTCACCCCATCAATCCCTCTAGGCTTGAGCTACACCCTTAGTCCTCCCAAGATATCATACCTCAACCTCATTGGATGGCTTGATTATACATGCAATCAATGGATATCTAGGCATTATCTTAGAATTCTAACAAGTTTATATCATGATTCAACCAATTGACCTAATCCAATCATGTCAAACTTTGATGGTGATGCTTATTTTAATGCAACATAAAATTTATAAAGGGTGAGCTTAGCCAAGGCTCAAGGAGAGTACAATATCATTATTATGGGAATCATAATTTCCCACAACCAACAAGTTCAATTAGAACTTGCAATAAACACCTTCATGGGTGCAGGACACATCCAATGCCTCAAAAGGCATCCTTATAGGTGTGAAGATGAAATCAAGTCTAAATAGACATCCCCATGGGTGTATAACCTAGCCAATATCAATCAACATACACATGGAATCAATCATATCCATAAATAAAACATATGTCATAAATGTAGAACTGATCCATGATCATAATAAATATACCAACACTAGATAACTTCACCCCTTTTTAGAGTTTTAAAGATACTTGCTTCATCAATATAATAAAAGAGGCTAAAAAACCAAGCCCAACTTAGTTAAAATGTATAATTTTTCATCATCACATAATATTATCTATTGATAGGATGTATAATGGTCATAAATCAGCCAAAATGGCAATGCATTAGACAACAAAACCTCCTTAATTTGCTTAAGAATCCATTAACCTGGATGATCCAGTGCCTCCCTAACATTTTCACCATAATAAAATTATTATATTTCTACCCTCAGTCACATGTAGTGATACCTAGGATAAGCCAAAATATATGGTTGTTTACCATAGCTATTACCACAATGACATTTCTAAAAACTTCTGCATATCAAACTTGTTATAAATATAAAAAGAATTACGGTGGCCTTGATATTTGTAATCAAATTAGCCCATGGAGATGTTTCCACTACCTTAAATCCATATATAATATGAACACCATCTAACACACCCAAACAAGTTCATAGGCTACCATGAGCTCAAGGCAATCCTTTCCTTGAGTAGAGAGCTCAAGCTGCTGACTTACCCAAGAAATTTAGTCATTTTCACACCCTATTTTACCCTTCAAGTTTATTAAACCCTCAGTCTTCCCTAGTTCATGATGTTTCAAGTATCTAAGAAAGGCTCACCCATACAATCTAAACATAGATACCCTGGCATCATTCCCCTAATTCTAAGAGCAATGTTTGTATCACCTAACTCCCATTGACCCACCCATACAAGTCAATGGTTGATAGGTGAGACTTTCCCTGACACAACTAGATTTGATAAAGGTTAACCCCAATCAAGGCTAGGGGATGATAAGAATTGACATAGGATAAAATCTAGATTCTTTGGAATCGTTTCTTTAAGTGATGTATGGAACATTATAGCAGTAATCAAAATAACATAACACCCTTATAAGCTAAGTGCCTTGGGAATTTCTTCTCAATTATGCCTAATTGGGACAACTCAGTGGTCACCAAGTAGAAACTATACAATCCTAGAGTCACATAGAGAAGAAACACCACTTTAATACGATATGTCACAACCCCCAAAAAAGAATTTGTAGTTGCATATCAGAGTATGCTTTAGATGCGTAATATACCCAAACCCCACTTATATAAATAATTATTACAAGCATAGCATACTCATATACACATAACCATAAAGGTTAAACTTAACCTTATATGACATTAATGGGTCATAATAAGTCCATAGATATGGGGACCAAATAAAACATTATCCTAATCATCCATCAAGTAAGCATCAACATATTAAACATAATATCAACTAGTACAATATGGATAACATAAGGATTATGCTAATTCTCTTTTAGCATACAAAAAAATATCATTTTCATAAATAAATTTCATTCAATTTATAAGCATACTTGCCATGATACAAAAATATGGATGAAAATACGATCATGCCTATTACATCATCTAATAGATATTGATATAGTGGTAGCCAATTCTTGAATCATTATAATCGATTCTATATTAGTAAATATCCAATGCAATAAAATATTAAAACAGGGGATAAAACCCTCCAAAGTACATGATATCTAACCACATAAATTCCATAATATTGATTGTTTATCAACTAATATTTTAAGTAAGGAAGGCATATTAATTATTACAACATTCACATACATTTAATTGTGTTCCATCCATAAATATGAAATCAAAAATTTATTACAATAATAATAGTTGAGACATAATTTCTCCTACAACCAAGGAATTTGGAAAAAAGAGTAATCCCATTTTCATTTAACATCACACTAGGTAAATTCAACATGAAGGAGGAGTATGTTCTCCTATGTACAATTATTATTGTTCAGCATACAACAGGCTCAACATGAACCATTTTGTAGAACACATATGCAACCAAGTTCTACATGAATGAAACACACATACATAACTCACCTCATCATCAATGCATTACTCAAAGAGAATTTTTAGCCAACAAGAGAATAGAAAAATGTGAATACTTAGCTCAATAGAGTATTATCCAACATATACAATCAGCCACATTCATGTGTATAAGTATCTAGCCAAGGAAATGTATCATATAACATTTCCGTTTACTTCACATTATGGATAGTTTAAGATTACTTTCTTCATCTAATCTAACCATTTTTTCTAACATTATAATTTACATACTCACATAATAGGTAGCCTTAACAATAAATCAATTCATAACCATATTCATTTCATCCATGCTTAGGTATATAAGTTTGTATAAAAAGGGAATGCATCACATAACATACTATTTTATATTATTAGTAGTTCAAGGTTGTTTTCATCCTTCCTAAGTTATAAGTTATTTCCCATACTTTAATATTGTTCATCTAAACTTGTTCACATATACCACATACTAATTGAAAAGTCCAAGGAGTCTCTACACGCCATACACAATTGAAAATCACTAAAGCATAACTCCATCTACTCCTACTAACATAAGAGTAGTTCCAATGTATATAAATGAAAATGGGCCATAAGCATATAAATATAGATGCAAAGAAAAAATTAATATCTCTCAACATTTATCATTAAAGTTAATATTCCATCTTGCTAATAATCTAATCCAACATAATCAAATATGCCTAACACCAATTAGGTAAGTCCTTGCCTAATAAAATCACTACTCAAGTTACCATGATAGTTTATATCAAGAGAACATAAAGAGATTATATAAGATTGTACAATAAAATATTTATACACTAAGTGTGTCAAACCAATTATAGGTTATTACTACAAGAATGATTAACTATGTAGCATCATAATAAATAATCAATAATGATAACAATATGGTGTATCATTATAGTACTAGCAAGGAATGACCAATTAACAATCCAAGACAAAACCCAAGTATATCTAAAAGATTGAATTCATAACTATTTGATAACTCCAACATATTAACTCATAATCAATAACATAATCTTTTAATAATTAATTCCAAAGGTTCCCTATCCATATACAATGTTAGCATATCACAATCCAATGTAACTAAACCAAAAACCAATGAAAGTAATTACAACTACATCCACTAGTCATGCTATATAAAAGTAATATACATCTAAACTAATAAAGAGATAAACAACATGTAAATAAAATTTCCAAGTACATCATACCTATCCATGAAGTCATCCATGAATAGAGCAACAAAAATCAAAATAGACAAGCCCTCCCAACTGGGCCTATGAGCCCAACCATTGATGGCCCTTACCACCTCCAATCATTAGCTAGGTGTTGGTTTTGGAAAAAAATATCAAGGAGGGAGTTTTAATCAGGGTATATTTTGAACCAAAGGATATCACAACACAATGACATAACACCAACACAAGGCATAATCACCTTTCTAAGGTAAGATAGGAATAACCAACCCATTATCGATATAAATCAGAAGTGGGGATAGATAATCATAGGATACCAAAGGGTATAGTAAGATATTAAGAACCTATCCATTAATATAGATTTTGGGATAACCAACTTAGATCCACTCAAAGTATATGATCATCCCATTAACTTCTCAACTACAATTTATAATGCAGACATACAAGCATACCATCTCATGCTTTGTTATTCAAGTTTGGTTTGGGAATGGTGACCCTATAAGGCTATACTTTAAGCAATCATATAATCAAATAGAAGGCAAAACATATAACTTAATATTTATACTCAACTAATTCCAAAACCCAATAATAAAATCATACAAGTGGGGAAATAGGTAACTTAGCCATACCACTTTCTCAAGGCAATAATCCAATATAATAATCGATTTAAAATCTGGAATTGATAAAACAAATCAAATAGTCTATAAGGGTAGTAGTGATTTTGATAAGCATATAAACCATAAATTTATTTCAAATAAATAATTGACATAGGGGATTTTAGGGATCATTATGAGGTCTCACAACCTTATATGATCCTAAATGTTAAAAATAAAACACATGAGTTATGGAATAACAATATGTTAAAATGGGTTAAATTAAAATTAAAAACCCTTGTTATAAGATAATGTTACTAATAGGGCTTTTCCCTTATCTCACTATTCGACAATATGCCAAGCATATAAAATTCCACAATAAAATAGGAAGTGATTCATGCCAATAGCATATACATGGGGAATCTTCACCCAAAACATATTCTTATAATTAGCAATTCAAGCTTATTCAAGAGGCCATGAATGATTAGTTTTCATAAGTAAAGTTCCAGACAATGCCTCACATATATGTATACATACATATATATAAATATATATCTATGGGGTCCAAAATTTATTAATAATAAAATGTATTTGAATTCCTCTCAATTTTGAGACATTCTAAAACATATTTAAATAACCAGAAGTGTCATTGAATATACAATGAAACTATCTAAGGGAAGAATTCCCAGCCATAAGGTGGTTCAAAGAAACATATAAATGCAATTATATTCAATTTTAAGGGTTCCTTGTTAATTATTTAATTTAAAGAATAGATATGTATGTATTTACAAATAGAGCATGTGTGTGTGTGTGTGTGTGTGTGTGTGTGTGTGTGTGTGTGGGTGCATGTGTGTGTGTGTGTGTGTGTGTGTGTGTGTGTGTGTGTGTGTGTGTGTGTGTGTGTGTGTGTGTGTGTGTGTGTGTGTGCGTGCGTGCGCGCGCGCTCTCTATTTGTAAATACATACATATATATTCTTTAAATTAAATAATTAACAAGGCACCCTTAAAATTGCATATAATTGCATTTATATGTTTCTTTGAACCACCTTATGGCTGGGAATTCTTCCCTTAGATAGTTTCATTGTATATTGAATGACACTTCTAGTTATTTAAATATGTTTTAGAATGTCTCAAAATTGAGAGGAATTCATATACATTATATATATATATATATATATATATATAGCATCTGACAATTTGCCTTAGGATTTCCTCTAACCTCCAACTCAGTTTTAATTCAAAATAGGAAATTATAAAGATAATATATAATCTACCTTAAGGTTACATATACCCCTGGTTAGTTTTTCTTTGATAAAAGAATATATATAAACATCAATAGAATTATACCCTAATAAATTAAGGATCCAGGTTGATTAGTTTAAATTGTAAAATTATAATGACAAAGAATTATTTGCCCCAGGGAATTAAATAAATCCAAGTCAATTTTCCCCCTTTTAACCACAAATCAGCTTCCTTTACATACATAACCAGAATAATAGGGTATGGTAACCCATAAGGAGGACACAAGTTTAATAATTCATAAAAAAGTAGTAGTTGGAATTGTTGTCATTATGAATGCAAGGTTTATTGAAAGTTAATCTATTCACTGAATGGTAATATAAAATAAATCATTCTACCCATCTTATGGCATTGTAGGGTCAACAACCCCTCATATTCAATCAAGGAAAATGTAGTTGTAGGTTTTATAAATAAACCATGGTATATACATATTAATAGAAATATAAAACTCATCCAATTATAATACATTCTCAGGTTAAGAGGTATAACCCTAATCAATGTGTAGGAATACAATTTAAAAAAATTGATCCTTCATTTACCCATTTGTATAAAAAGGAGGAATATCTAACTATATGGACTCAAATTAAATATTCATTATTCCTTCCAATAGAATAACCAACTACATGTCAATATTATCTTAACTGGTGGGATGCAAGGCTAGGTTAATATCCATTGTGTAAAAAAAAGGGGTCTATAATAATAACTTCTTCCAACATGAGAATCAAACATGGATGTGAAAACCCCTACCAAGGTAAAAATGTCATAGTCCTCTACAAAAACCCCTTGCGTATCCCCCCTTCTCACCCCTATGCATCCCTTCTCTTTTCTCTCCTACCTATATTTTTACTTCATTCCTCTCTCCCCTATGTATATCCTCCCATCTTTTCCCCTCTGCATATCACTTTTTATCTTCCCCCTCAGAATTATTTTTCATTATGCCTCTTTTCCTCCCCCTTATTCCATATTCATCCTCCTCCTTCCAACCACCCCCTAACTTTACTTTTTCCCCACTTAACTTGCCATAATCTCCTTCAATGAAGAGAGATTAAGTCTTTCCCTTCTTCCAAACCAATCAACCCATACCCAAAGTACCCCCCACTACCAAACTCTAAAAGGGAATGGTCATCAATGGCCTTATTTAAATATTTATACTATGACCAATTAACTTGGTCATCAGCACATCTTCAATCACCAAGGAATAATTCATGTGGAAGGGGTACAATGGCGGGGTAGGTCAAGATAGGTTCTTTACAAGTCTGAGTTAAGTGAGGGCATGTCCAAAAATGCCAACATGGAGAGGTGTACATGGGCAAGTGATAAAAAGAGGAAGTCCAAGTAGATGGTTCCAACATCGAACCAATAGGTTAGGATCATAATAATATGACATGAAAAAAAAATGAAAGTGATAGAACATAATAAAATGTGATAGCACAATGACTACCATAATGTTCCAATGTCATGAAACTAACCAATAATGTAAGGTTAACTGTCATAACTCATCTGACTACCTAGAACCACTCTGCTACCCCATAATTCGATGTTAGCATATAACCTAGCTCATGATCTACACCTATAACCACCAAATGAATCCATCAATAGTATATAATCTAAAATCAATAAAATGATAATGTAGTAATGAACTAAAATCAAGTATCAAGTACATCAATTAATCCATACATCATCAAGTGTTGAATTATAACATGATAAATAAATCATTGTAGTCAAATATCATAGCATTAAAATCTAACAGGTTAATCCAACTAAACAAATAAGGGCTAAAAATTGATAAACCTATGATATATTAATAGCTAGGTAGTCATGTAAAGGTATGCACGGGCAGGGTTGTAACATCTTTCTAGTGAAAATAGTATGATCTGAGTCTGGTGTATACAACATAAAGAATGGCATGAATTGTTGTTTCTTTTATGTAACTAATGAATAACTAAGTAATAAATTTATCATGGGCTGCGTACATACCCCTAATCTAATATTTGAGTATATTTATTATAATAAATTAGTAAAATCAATTGAATTTATGAGTAAACTTATGTAAAATTTTGAAACACATGCCATGCATGATGCTCCCAATCTATGCAAAATCTATGATAACATGTATATAAACATAAAAAATATTCATGAGCAAAACTAGAAATTATTTTGTATATTTAGTATATTTCTTAGAATTTTGAAAAACAATGTTTTTTATTCCTAGAACAAAAAAAGTGTTTCTCTAGATAGTTACAACCTACATTGTTGTCTAAATGGTGTATTTTTTTTAATATAATTTATTTGTGAAATTTGAGTATGCACTATGATCAATTCATCAATAATTATTGTTTTTTATTTGTGTATTGAATTATTTTAGCTTGGTCTCTAATACAAGCCACTATATATGCCCCCTCTTTTGAAGTGAGTTGTGAATCTTATGTAATAACTGAATGCAAAATAAAAATTTATGTGAATGATGCTATATAAAATATTAAAATCTAGAGTAATGATGATAACATTGGATATCATGGCATTATAGTGATAATATAAGCAAAGTAGTAATGTATGATACATGTAGAACCAAGCATACATATTGTCATATCTAGATATATTTTAATAATTAAGAACGTAGTGATGAAATCAGCAATAATGAGTATGTGAAACTGATATAGAGATACTCTAGGAGAGATGCATGATATGGATCATGGTAGAAAAAAACTATGGAGACACATGATATCTATCATCACATTACAAACTAAGAAAACAATAGAAAAATAGATTTACGATCATGATGCATACACAATGAGCATATGTAAAAGCACATAAAATAAAAAATAGTCTAAGAGCCCACATAAAAGGGACATGTTCAAATGTCACTCACACACATATAAAATCATAAAAATTATTAGATCCACAAACAAAGGACATGTTCCAATGTCTATAATTCAAATAAATGAATACACACAAAGCATTAAGTAAAAAAGAATAAAAATGATAAACATGCATCAATAAGTATAGTTAGTCTACATTGAAATTGATAATATTAGTAAATTCATCAACTTAAGTATCCAATAAGATAGCAATGTGCAAGTAAGTGAATAAATATGGAAAGATTTTATGAAATGTACTATACTTATAATATGAATAAAGGGGATAGTCAAAATGACCAAAATTGAGTAAAATATTCCCCCCAGTGAACTTATTTTGATGCAAAAAATTTATAAAAGGTTTATCACTAGTTTTAATATAATAAATTAAAGCATGTGTTCACTTGGAAAAGTCCACTATAATTAGATAAGAGCATAGTGTGTTACTATCTAAAGTGGAGTGCTTTTGTCTATGAAAATTTTCTAGGTCTAAAACTATACCACCACTTCCAATTGCATCTAAAATTGATAGCATGTGTGTTTTTCAACTCACTCAAGTACATTTTTGAAATATTTTTATATAAAACTAGATATAGAGAAGTACTACATATACTAAAACATGAATCAATTGATGTATATAAACTACACATATCATGCATGGGTCTTGGTTTTTATAATTTCATATTTTATATATATATATATATATATATATATATATATATATATATATATATATATATATATATATAACACAATAGTTTGAAAATCAAACAATGCATCCAATAGATTTGGATAATAAAATGGTGGATCTGGTGGAAGATTATCAACTTTTGTATATTGAATATTATCAAATTCCCATAGATCATCATCATTATGTTCTTCATACCATGCATGCTCTGTAATTATAGACTTATCTTTTATGTTATTCTCAATCTTATACATGCATATAGCATGTTTATGTATTATGTAGCAAGCTTCATTTGTGGTTTTTGAAAAAAATGACTTTGAACATTGCTTATCATTTATAAATTTATGATTGCCATCAATACCATTATGAATAATATGAAGCATATTATCCTCAAATTTTAATGTAATATAATGTTGTAACTTATCAATTGTAGCTTATATTTTGTGTAAAAACTTTTACCAAATCTAGTGCTTATCTAATTATCTATTTTCATAACAAAAAGTAGTGTGTTTACAACTTTAGACCACATGCAACTAGTATTGTAATATGCCCTATTAAATATTGGAAATATATATCTTTATTTAATTCATCTTTATCATGACCTATGTGTTAAATAAATTCAAGTGTACATACATTTGGATTAGTATCTTGATTTGTTTGCCTAAGATATTTATTTTCACCTTCTATAAAACCTTGAATAGTGAAATGATTCCTTAGTGAATGCTTGTAATTTATCTATATTTGACCTTGATTATGAGCCCTAATAGGTGGTAGTATGGGTTGTATAATCTAAATAATGTCTTTATATTTATAATATTTTTATTGTGATGTTGAACAAGTATTAATAACATGTCTTTTTATTATGTAAAAGTGACAAAAGAGCTTTCCCTCTTGATTAGATAATTTGTTAGTAGATTTATGCCTCATTATTGGCAAACCAATTAATCCCCTATCAAGTAACATCTATAACAAAATATGTAGTTAATATTATGCATTATTATCTTGTATTCTAATAATTGGTTATATATCCATAATCTCCACATTATTTATTGAATTTGTGAATGATGACTTGTTAATACCTATAATGCATTGGTTTATATATTGTGCCTTTTTCCTCTAGTAATGTTATTTTTGATAAAGATGTTGGTCCATGGTATACCTAATAAAATTGTATTATATGTAGTATTTATATTAAAAAAATGTTCTTTACTTTATTAATATATGAAATAATTATTTTTAAGTTATTTGTGTTCACCTAAATGATTATCTTTATTGACTAGTGTGAAATTAAAACCACATAAATAATCATCATCATTCATATGTACTACATTTGTGTCATCATTAAATCTAGCATCACAATCATCATTGATATCTATTATTGATATGAATTCTGGATCTTCTAAAGTTACAAATAAAGGTAATTATTGTATATCCTCCTCTTGTTCGACCTTTTTAGGTTAATCTTTTTATTCTAAAATATTTATAGATTACAACTTTTCATCATTTTTATTGTATTCACCAACCTAATGTGTATGAATTTTTTGTATAGATATGATCTATAGTAAATTCTTGGTGATTATAATTGTGATTGATTCTCAATAGTAAATTATGTAATTTTACAATATCTGAATGGTTAATTATTAGCAGGGCTTGTATATAAATATCTTTCATGTATAAATTTGAAACACCAATGTAAATTAGAAGGTATATATTCCATTATATGTATCCATGGTCTACCCAATATTAAATTATAGTTCAAATTATTAGGCATTACTTGAAACTTAGTAGATAATATTTTAGTCCATACCTTGATATCCAAGTGATAGAACCCAAAGCTTTGTGAGATATAACCTTAAATATTTTGATATTCTTATATATATATTGAAGAGAATACATATTAATACCCATTTTATGTAAGAATGTATGATTAAAAGTATTCAACCATGAGTCATTATCTATAAAGACCCTTTTTATTATTGTTTTTTTTATTTGAACTTATATGAACAAAGGAAGATTATGATCGATAGCATATTGAGTAGTAAAATCCTCATTTATAAAAGATATAACATCTTCAATATCATTTAAAGTATTTAAAATATATGAAAAATAATAAATATTTGTGTTATGTTATGAGGCATATGTGTCCAATTTAATTCTTGATATAAAATATCCTTGAAAATACTAGCTTTTTGAATTAATTCTAACATAGAAATCTTAGTTGGTGTATTCTTTAACTAGTCAATAGTATCATACCATTTCAATTGATTAATTATTTGGACTGGGTTAGATATGGGAAGGTATTTATGGATTTTGTTCCTCTTTCCCTTTTCTATGAGGCACTTGACTTCATGTAGTCACAACATCTCAGTTTGTAAGATCTACTATAAGCCTAGGTCAAATAGTAGAGGTGAGATATGAGCTAAGATAGTTGGGAGGTCTAGGGGTAGTAGGAATAAAAGGAACCATCTAAGGCCTATGATGTCTTGTAGTAATAGGTGGAAACTTAAACCGATCCATGAAAATAAGCATCATAGAACTTTTCATTATAAGCTCTTGATGGATATGGATTTTTAACTTTTATTTTTAAGTATGCATCCATGGACTTACATGAAGTTGAAATATTTTATATATTATAGCCAAATAATATTTAAAATATTTCAACCAAGAAATAATAGATATATTTGGTCATTATGATCATGATTAGTATGGAAATCATAAAATCATAAATATGAAACTATAATAGAAATGCTAAAAGTGATATAAGTAAACCCTAAGTGAAGCTAGGGTTTTTCAATATTCAACAATAAACATGTTCACCAATATGTTTTAACAAAATTATGGATTAAGAAAAAGTTAATCCAATTATGAAAAATTATTGAGTAAAATTAGAATTTATAATAAATGAAATAAAGCACACAAAACTAATTTGGAACTTATTATTTATGGAAAGATGCTAAAAGGGGAAGATACTAAATAAAAATTACTTTATTGGCAATTTATGTTGTCCATTGTAAGACTATGTGAGGTTTCTATAAATCAATAATAGGTATTCATTTTATTATGGGATAAATCCATGATATTCATATAATGTTAGCTTGTGATATCATCTATAGGGTGCATCAATGTAAGATAAGGTTTTTTCCCTCTGTGTGAAATGAGATCAGTGAACCCCACATATAGATCATGTTTTTATGATTGAATTCACTTGATTTACTATGGGAGCCTTTGTGTGCCTTATTCTTCACTTAGAACCCTAGCTTAATTAATAATGAGGAAAAAATATGGTAGATCACAAAAAGGGGTTATTGGTTGAATTTTTACTTGACTTTAATGCCACTTATGTTGAGTGTTTCCTACATACCAATACTATGAAGAGGGATAAAACTCCATATAGTTCTCTCATTCTATGGTGGTGTGCATGAAATATTGGTGTAATGTTATATGCTCTTTCAATCCTAGTTTAATTATGTGTTTCATTTTAAACTTGTGACCATAGAGATGTATTCAAACTTAGTTCAGGGATACTTAGGCTATGTAGAATTTGAATTGGAAATAATAAGTGTTTTCCTCTCAATGTGCATTTAGTTTAAATCCAATGTTTGTAATATAGAAGTGCCTTGCCAACTAGTGAATAAATGAATGGAAAATGTGCTTATATAGTGAGATTTTTATAAATTCCTCAAATGGGACTTGTGAAACATGCAGGACAACCCATTCAGTGAATTTGAATTTGGTCAATCTTTTTTAAATAGGAAAACAAAACTAGTGACTTTAAATACTACTGGTGATTGGGATTGTCCTAAAAGACCATGTTGATATGGGTTTTATGCACACTACAGAAAATTTTACAAGGTAGCCTCTAACATTACAAGATTAGTGAAAGGGTATAATTCCAAGGCATGAGTTTCGGGGTATTGGGTCTTATAAACAACCTATTTATGGAATAGTGGTGAGAGAGGTAGATTTTTTACCATGGGTGAATTAGATATGGGTGAACCTAGATCTACTTGAGATGGGTGTACTAATGATAGTTCTAACTAAGGTGGGTAGGACTTTCAAAAAAATTCAAAAAAGAGGGAAAGGGTAGGCAGGAAAGGAGGCTTATAGACCAATTAGAATAAACCTTTCAAGACTAGACTTGAACTTAAATAGAATAAGATATCACAGACTAATGCTTATTGTAAAATATTGTAGCACACCAATAATAAACATGGTTAAGATTCAAAGGGAACAAAAAATATAGCATACTTAAACACATAAAATTAAAGGTTTATGTGCTTATTAGACTACAATAACATATACACAAGGGGGATTATGATTTTTATATAAAAGGCAATCAAATCAATTATAGCTTAATATGAATAATTATAAATAAAATATAAATCATACACAACCAAATACTAAGGAACCATAATTATATAACTTATTACACAATCCATGAGTTAGATAAGAATCAATATTTGAACATCAAGACTAAAATTGCAAAACTTCTTAGAATTTACCATTAATCTCAATAGCCAAAATTATCCTCCCTTTGGGACTAGGAGGTTATAAGTATAAATAGGCTTGGGATGGGGAAGGCCTTGCTTTAAGTTATTTTTGAATTTTACATTATAATACCCAAGAAATTAAAGTTATGTAAAGGGAATGACAATATTTAGATTTACACTAAAATATAGTCAATAATATAAATTTACCTAATTTAGTATGTGTAATAAATATAGTAAGTATAAAGTATCTTAGGGATGAAAGAGAGAATGTATAATTAGGTATCCTCTTTCCATAATATGGCAAAGATCAAGAATCATCATAAGATTGTGACCTAGGTCTGGGATTTATTTGTTCTATACCTTGACTATTTTTTACCTTGGACAATTACATAAATCAAGGATAGCAACATCGATACATGTGTCTACCTCTAATGCTAGTGTATAGTAAGGAATATACATAAGAATGGTTTTAAAACTTTACTAATACTCCATTAACACCTATATGACTATTATGTATCTCAAATTATGTTCACCTATGTGTCAGTGTAGACACTATAATTTCATACTCCTAGGGATGATTATTTGGGTGTCATAGGTCCTTTTATATTTAATTCCTAAATAAAATCCTATCCTAAATTTTAGAGTATTTACTATTTATCTACCTAATAAACATTTCTTACTTCTATCCTTTTACCATTCTCAAACCCCCTAAAACCAATAATAGCCCATAATTTGCCCGTATAACCACTTTAGCACATGTGGAATTGTTACAAATGAATTCCACCTATTCCCAACCTATTATCATCCATAGTTGCAATGAAAGATCCTTTTTGGGATAATCAGCGACGATTCTCCCACACTCAACATCAATTCTTTGAATTGGTGTCGATCCATAAATGTGCAGCCTATGTCTCCATTTGAAAGCTTGGAATTATTATTTATTTTACTTGTAACTTTGGTGACATTTATATCAGCACTTTGCTAGATTTTCAACTCATTTAGTCACATCCTCTACACAATTTGAACTACTACCTATGCTCATAGAAGGAAATCATTATGTTCACATTTGATCAAAAGTTAGATATTGTATTTCAATTTCATTATTATCTTTTAATCATTGATCATTTAGATATCCATTAAATCAACTAAGCATCATTACTATCATCTATTATTTTTCAATCCAATTCTTTTATCAGACTTTCTCTATTTCCTATTCTCTTCTTATTAAAATTAGACACAAATAATTGATGTTGATTCACTCTGAATTAACATCAATTTTGTCGATCAGTACTGATCCTATCAAGATTAACATCAATCTATTGTGTTTAATACACATGATCTAAAAATTTATCTTAAGCCTCTATTTTCAAAATCCTATTATTGATTACTTTATTTTAAACATGGATTTATCCCTGTATATGACTTTACCTAGTGTAACCCATGACATGATAAACATCCTTCATCTTCCTATAGTCCCTCAAACTTTATTTAAAGATTAAAATTACATTGATTTTGATTTATCCCATTGTGTTATTATCTGGACACCCACCTATGAATCTTGGGAAGAATCATTAGCTATAATTTAGGATAATGTAGACTTTGCTTCTGCTTACTGGGAAGAGTACCTTATTTACATTGTTGAATTAATCAAGGAGGAAAATTAGGATTAATATCATTATCACATTATTTATCTATTTTGTAATTTCTTATGTTTTTATTTCTCTTAATTGTTTAATAGTGGATTGACACCCATCTAAGTGAGTGTACCACTTCTTGAATTTGATCTTCGATTAAGAAGTCCATGCATCTTTCTATTAATCAATTTTTATCAAGTTTTCACATGTGTGCAGGTTAGCCTTCCAAACCAAAAAGGAGTTTCCACTATCACTAGTTATGAGTGGTGCATAAACATCTTCTAATCCATAGGTAACATCATAAATCCTATTATTTCAAGTTTTTATTAAATCACATTTCAATTTTAAAAGAAACAAAATAACTACTTAAACATTCTGGGATGCAAAGTGGGACCGTGAGGTCTTACTATTTTTGTTAAAATTTATTTTTTTTAGATTTGTCTATCTCTTTTTCTCTCTTCTATGTGTTGAATTCATCTAAATAAAATCAAAATTCAATTTTTTCTTCTAAATAGTTAAACAATCTACATTCATTTTGCTTATTTAGTTTACTCACAAAATAATCTAAGTGGTAAATTCATCATAGTTTTCACTTGTATCACACACAAACCAAATCACATTCACAATAAACTCATCAAAACACCTAACATAATAAACCAACAAGGTTTTCATCACCTTGTGGAAACCTTTTTCCTAGTGATCCTACTTGGATTTCACTACCAAGGGGAGGTCTAACTCAATTCTTTAGCTAAGTATAAACTCTAGTTTATTGACATCTTTTGGATAATCTCCCAATACCCTTACGCTATAATGTGTGAAGTGAGGGGGTAGGCCCCAACATCAAGACAAGTATCGATACCAATATAGATCCTTTTGATTACCAAAACAAAATTTGAAACTATCCTTAGATCACCATTTCTTAAGACCTTTTTTATCCTTCTTTTTTCTTTTCTTCCACATTTTAAAGTTAAGAAAGTAAAAAAAATTTAGAATGACTTTAGTGTGTACATCATTTTCATCCACATTTAAAAATGAGATAATCAAAAAAAAAAAATTGCATGTTTTCTATTTTTTTCAATGCTACATGGTTTTAAAATGATAGTGGTCATAGAAGAAAACTAAACCCCCATCCACATCTTTATTTATGGAAAATTTACCTAGCCGCCCTACTTCTCCTAAGTCCATAGGAGAAGGCATTCCTCAGTACTATACCCAAGGTGACCCTAAGTTTGACACCATACTTGATATCAATCCCATATCCCTTAACTATTATCTCACTTCTAGATCCATTTGCATCCTAGTATCTCCCCATACATAGTTCTCTTAACATCCATATGACATGCCTTCGTAAGAGGGTGAAGGATTCACTACTACTATGGTAACCTCCCATAATAATCCCCCTCTTACTCTGATACCACTATGACATAACCCTTGGCTAAATCAACTCTGATGACATCTAGTATTTCATCCCTAACTATTACTCCAACTCAGAATGTTACTACTACTTAGCCTATAACTATCTAAATAATTACTACTTCACTCTAGAAATTAGTCATATCAATTCTAGTAATACTTCCATAAATTTAAACTAGTATGCCCTAAGCACCCAAACATAACCATTACAATAGGCTCCTATGATTCATCCCCATCAATAGTATGCACCCTTGAGCACTTAGTATATAACACATATATAGGCTATTGGATCTACATACATACCTATGCAATCCCCATAGTATGTGATAGCTTCTCAACCCATCATAACCATGTCATTAGGATATCCCCTATCTCAAGAGTTTTCTACATTATTATCCACATACCAACTCCCATAGTAGAATGTCTTGGAAGGCATTCCTCAACATAACATTGAACCCAATCTCATGAGCATCCTTATGAATGACATGGCTAACTTGGAATCTTCTACCTTTAGGTAGAATAACATGCTCACCTACAAAGATATTTTTAATGATCCCATCAATCCCATTATTCCTATCAGACCTTACCCTCTATAATTGTAACTCCTTTAGTTTACCAAATTCTAGAATAAGGAAGACCCATAACAACATATCTAAGTGTTTTGACATGTTTTTTACCTCATAGTGCATGATGATACACTCTTTCTTAGGACATTCCCTATGTCACTAGCTAGGCCTACCCTGGATTGTTATAGCTCAATCCCCCACCATTCCATATTTTCATTTGGGAAGTTAGATCAAATATTTATAGAACACTTTTCCATAAACACAGTAAGTAAAGTTAACATTAGAGACCTATATGTTATTCAACAATTTTATGATGAGTCCATTGCCAACTTTGTAGTTAGGTGGAGAAGTTTAATCAACCAACTCACTTTTTATTTGTCATAGATTGAGTTAATTGAATTATTTTCAAGAGCATACACAAAACACATTTAATCAACACTAAGGGTTTAATCCTTTAAAACGTTGAATGGGGTCTTTTAAATGGCCTACAAGTTTGAAATTTGAGCCCTCAAAGAAGGGAAGGTCAAACTCTAAAACAAGAACTTTAAATCAAAACCTTCCAAAGGTACTACTAGTAATAATAATAATAAAACCAAATGGGTAGCCAATGTCATAGTTGTGAAGTCAGCACCCCCTGAATCCAAAAACCAATCCAAGCCCTCCACTTCATAAGCATAGTCTCATAAACTATTAACACACTTTCTCCCAAGATAGTAACCCATCTAGGAGAATCTTATACATCAATTTTTGACAAATTCCTAAAGGTGTCTCTTTTCAACTTTCCTCTTGTCAGACCTCTCAATAATTCATGTCCTAAACTTGGTTGGTTTAGGGAAAATGACTTCTATAATTTTCATCGCATGATAAGTCACAATGTTAGTAGATGTTAGTATTTTAAGGGCTTATTACAAAACCTTATAGATCAGGGAGAGTTATAATTAAATAATCCTAATACCCCCATAAACTAATCCATAAATATATTCAAGTAACCTTTCCCAAATCATGCCTCTACATCAAAATCTATACAGGTTCAATCAAGATTCACATCAGAGCATGAGACTCATGTAATTAGTGCCATTTATGACCAGCTTCTACCCAAAGAATTTATTGATACCTATATCCCTAATATCCTTATAGGAGACACTTTTGAACCATCTAAACCTAGTGAATACATCCCAAGATCTTCCTCTAATATGTTGGATCTCATTGTTTGGGACCCATTAAAATAATACATATATAAAGACACTCAAGAACTAAAAGAGGAAAATTTTATTGAATAAAAAGTTTGTGTTGACATTCTATATGATTCCATTCCTTACACTATTTTGACATATGCACCTAATAACTTATTCCCATTATCATATTACTTCTTGAGGAAATTGTTATACCTCAAACTATCTCCAGACTAGTTCTCCCCATTGCTTGGAAATAAATAAATATAGAGACAATAAGGGAAAATTTGTAGATACCAAAAACAAAAATCTAGGAGCCCCAAGGGGAAAATATTTACAACATTCTTGTTTTAGGATTAAATTACCTAAAGAGGAAATTCTTGAAACCCTTGAACAGATACATAAAGGAAAATCACCATTGCCCCCTATTAAGACTAGATAATCTATTCTAGGGCCCCACCCTTTAATGAAACTAAAAACTAATATTATAGAATCTACCATTAAAACATAAGTGCCAACACAATAAAATATTCCCACTATGGTCATGCCAATCCACAATTTATTAAACCCCTACTACCCACCTATCTTAGGAGTAAGAACCTACCATCAACATAAAATACCTATCATAAGGACTATCCAAACTACTAGCTCAAAAGGTCAGGGTTTAAGTCCATGTACCTCTCCTCCACTAGCACCTCAAAGAATGGAAAAGTTTAGTCAAGACCCTTTGAAGGTATCTTATTCTAAGATCCTTGATCAGCTTATCCAGACCTCCTCAATCATGCTACCACATATAAAATTTGTCAACCCTCACATTTAAAAACCATCATAGTATAGAGAAAATAGGTCATGCACATACCATCTAATAGCTGGGCATGACACTTAAAGTTGTAACATGTTAAAATTCATAGTCTAAAATCTACTAGATGAAGATGATCTCTTAACTAAACAACCAGACCATACCCATCCTATTATAGTTTCATTTACTACAAAAAATAACATGTTAAAGTAAGCTATAAAGGAGGATATAACTATTGATTGGGTCCAACACCACTCTCTCCCCTTATGTGAAAATGACCCTAAGAATATATAAAATCCACCTCTATTCTAGATAGATGTAGTTCATATAACCACATGATCCCAAGCATAGGGTCACAAGACCCACAATCATGATAAAGCTAAAGTGACCATCACAAAAGCATCGAATCCCACCAAAAATAATATAATGACACCTGCCTCTAAACCTAAGGTCTCCATTTTAGGAAAGCCACAAAATAATAATGTTTTAGAGCTTATACAAATATCTATCCTAAAGCAACTCCACCAAATTCCAGTCAAAATGTCCTCGTATGAACTTGTCTAGAACTCCCCACAATACTATGAAGCCATAATAAAAGCCTTAAAGGCCACATAAATACAAATGGATGAGCCCCAAAAATTATCATTCTTCATTTCATCACTCCAGAAGCCCTTGTCCATTATGTTTCATGATTCCAAGATACCACCTTTACAACCAAATGATCAAGATCTCACTTTATTTATCACCACCCAAATAGATCAAACTTGGATTAAAAGAGTCATGATAGATAACAACACAATCATAAACATTATCTCTTCCCATGCATTCAAACAACTTTAACTACCTAAGATAGTGGTAGCCAAATCACCTACCATCTTGCAAGCCTTTAATGACACTAATGCCCCTACGTTAGGAATGGTATTACTTCACATTCAAGTTGGCACAAGATTTATTCCAAAATTATTCTATGTTATTGAAGGAGAATTTTAGTATAACATTCTCCTAAGATTTCCTTGGATATTCACCATTCACTACATCCCCTCAACATTACATCGATACATTAATTTTGAACATGAGGGCAAAATCCATAACATCTTGGCTGACCCCCATCCCTTTAAAACCTATAACCTTACCTTCTAACCCAATGAGGTTCTAATTCTACTATAAAGTGCTACCCCACCCCTTTCTAATGAATCATCCACTAACACAATCATCCCTACATCGAGACTAGGTAAGGAAACCATTTATTTTACCCTCCAATAGCTTTCAATCAGACAGTACCAATTTTTTATGCTTAATACCCTCCATACACTACAAAAATATGGATGCCTTGATAAACAACCAACTTATTATCTGAATCTTGGGGACAATATTCCTTTTGGTCTACCATTCCTTCACACACACTTGTTTTATGGGTGCATTGATAGACCTTCCATGGGCCCTTTTGAGAAATCTTGAACTAAATTATTTACATCTAACTTTTCATTTCTTGATAAACCCTATTTTGTAGAAACATACCTATAGTGATGTGCTTGAAAAGGTTTTGGTATGGAACACTATGAACAGAGCCCTCATGAGGTTGTACTGGGGGAATTTAGAAAACCCCATGAGAAACACAACCTTGGATTTAGAAAAATCCCCAAATCCTCCTTGAAATTTACTCTTTCCCAAATCCTTGAAGAGGATACACCATCCTCATCATCTGATACCTTTTTCTCAATTGATAATGTCATATCCATCTTGCCTAACTATTTTTTAGCCAACACCATCTTTGTAGAACCTCTCATCTATCAGCATGATGGCAAGGTTTTCACCATTCCTCTATCTTACCTTGACATGATAGGGTAGGATTCTCCTACTATCCCTATTTTTGAGTGTCAGGATAATGAATCCATATTAACGTTACCTTTTAGGTATTGATAATTCTCATCTATGTAAATCCCTCCCATTAGAAACTTCTAGTCTTCTAAATGAGGTCACTATCAATGTTAACATAAGATCCCTAGAGATTACTCACATTTTTAAAGTTAGTAAAGCCTTAGATCCTCAAGAATGTCAGGGCTTCACTATGTTTCTAACTAATCATAGTGAGGCATTCACTTGGTCTTATATAAATATACCTAGTATTGATCCTGCCATCATTATCCATACTATTGTTACATTTCTTGATGTTAAGCCTATCAAGTAAAATCTCTAGAAAATTCATCCTTGTGTTTCACTCTTGGTCAAAGAAGAAATGTAGTGCCTCCTATCCATTAATTTTATCCAACCTAATGATTACCCTTAATGGGTATCTAACACCATCCTTGTAATGAAGCCTATAGGGGGACTTCATATTTATACTAACTTTTTAAACCTCAATATCACATATCCAAAAGATGACTTTCCTCTCCCTAATATTGATTAGTTGGTAGATTTGACCACTAGCCATGAAATTTTATCATTAATGAATAAATTTTCTAAATATAATCAGATCCTTATCACCCCAAAATACCAATATAAGACCTAATTTATTACTCCCTGGGGGACTTCCTACTATCATGTTATGCCATTTGGATAAAATAATGTATGAGCTACCTATCAAAGATCTATGACCTATATTTTTCATGATATCATCCATAAGATTATGGAGGATTATATAGATGACCTTCTCAGTAAATTAACATTATGAAAAGACCACTTTCCATTTTAGAGGTTATTTTTGACCACCTAATCCAATTTCACATTTGATTAAACTCTAAAAAATGTATTTTTAGAGTGTTGATAGGTAAAATCCTAGGCTTTATCATCTCTATCCATGGGATAGAAGTCAACCCTGCAAAAATCAAGGCCATCTTAGAAATTCCACCTCCATCTAATCTTAAACAATTGCATAGTTTGTAAGCTAAATTATAATTTATTCATCATTTTATATTCCAGTTATCTGATCATTATCAGCCTTTTCATCACCTTTTTAAAAAGTATATCTTTTTAAGTAGGATTCTAGCTATCAATAGGCTTTTGAGGCTCTTAAGATTTATCTTCTCTCACCTCTAGTTCTTAGCCCTCCAAAATAAAAATAACCATTCTTCTTGTACATCTCTAATACTGACCATGCCCTTAGTGATATTATGGCCCATCGTGATGAGCAACATAAAGAACAAGATGTGTATTATATCAATTGTATGCTTGTTGAATATGAGACATGTTATTATCATACTAAAAAGTTGTGTCTGTCTATGGTTTTTATCACTACTAAATTCTCACATTATATCCTCAATCATAAGACTTATATTGTTATGAACACTGATCCCCTAAAATTCATGCACTCTAAACCTTATAAAAATCATCAAATGGCTAAGTGGTTTATGCTTCTAGTGTAATTTGACTTAAAATTTATCAATCAAAAGTTAATAAAAGGTCAAATTATTATCAATCAACTTATTGAGGCACACCTTCCTAATAGTCAACCTATTAATCTAAATTTCTAGATGAAGCTATAGCATCTAAGTCTCAAATCAATCCACAATATCAAATGACTCTCTTCTTTGATGGATCTAAGTGTGAACATGGTGGGGGAACTAGAATTATCCTAATTCCCCTAGGGGACACCTATCCCTCTATCCTTTAAACTCAATTTTGATGACACTAACAATATGGTAGATTATGAATCTTTCATCATAGGTCTCCAAACTACCTTAGCATTGGGTATTAAACACTCAATATTTATGGTGATTCCCAGCTCATGGTTAAACAAATCAAAGGCAACTATCCATGTAAGAATGATACTCTTCAAAAGTAAAAAATCTTAGCTAATCAATTGCTTTCCACCTTTGAGCATTATGTTATCCAAGCTACCCTTCAATCAACTAATAAATTGGTAGATACCATGGCCTCCTTTTCCTCTTTTATCCCATCCTCATATCAAGATTCAAAGTTTTTTATCCTTATTTATAAGATTAATCATCCCTCTTTTACCCAAACTAACCTTCTATCCATCCATAGTATAGAAGAGAATCTATTAGATCTCTGGTATTACCAGATATTTGATTATTTATCTAGGGGAATTTATCTTTTAAACCTATCTCAAAAATGCTAAGTAATAATTTTATCATCATAACACCCCTTTTGTCATACTAGGTGGTGTCTTTTACAATCATGGTTTTGATTACATTCTTATTCATTATCTTTAAAATCATGAAGCTACACTTGTTATTAAGGAAGCTCATGATGGATCATGTGGAGGACACATTAATAACCATGTTATAACTAAAATAATCCCATAGTTGAGTTATTATTGGCCTAATTTAAACCAATATCATTGTGTATACATTAATAAATGCATCAAAAGTTAGTATCATGCTAATTTATCCCATATCCCTAGCCAAGCCTTACAAGTCACTTTGGAATTCTAACCTTTTTCTTAGTGGGTGATTGATCTTATATGATAGATTAATCCTAAATCATCTTAGCATCATGGGTTTATTATTACTGCCACTAAGTATTTTACTAAGTGGGTGGAATATATCCCCCTTATCTTGACCAAAGTAGATAAAATCATTGAATTCATTACTCAACATATCATTTGTCACTTTAGCATCCCTCATAAGATCATCACAGATAATGGAAAATATTTTAAGAATAAAAATGGCAAGAGATCTATTATTCTTTCAATATTGATCTCACTTTTTCCTCACCTTACTATCCCTAAGATAATGGTCAAGCCAAGGCATCCAATAAGACTCTACTCAAAATCCTAACCGAAGTAGTCAATGAAGTAGGTAAAAATTGGCACTTGCATGTTCCCTATGCCTTATGGACTTATCAAACTAGTATTCAAATTTCTACATAAACTACACCTTTTTTTTAGTCTATGGTACTAAATTTGGCATCCTCTTGAAGTTCAAATTCCATCCCTTTGCATTCCCCTGAAGGATATCATTTCCAAAGATGATTTTCATTAGGAGAGACTAGCGTAGCTTAAAATCTTAGATGAGTGTTGCTCATCTTCCCTTGAACATCTATGTATATATATTAGGAATGAATTAAATGTACTTATAATAAACACTTAAGGTAATATGAATTTAAAATTGGTGATCTTGTCTTAAAATAAAATCAGCATGTAACTAATATGGAAAAAAGCAAAAGGGGAAAATTTGATCCAAATTAGCTTGGACCATACATCATCACCCATAAATATGGATATGGGGCATATCATTTGGCCTCTTTTGATGTAAAATCAAAGAGACAACCTATTAATGCCTTTCACTTGCATCCTTTTTACTGTTAATCAATCATAATCACTTTGATCGACATACTTTAGTTTCTAGGTTGGATATCCCTCTTATTATTAAACCTTGTAATGATATCTAGAAACATGTGGTTATCTGATAGCTTTGATTATTATTAACATTAAATATAAATACCTTATATTTATTCATATAATGCTCTAATTGGATAAGATCCACCTATTATGGGTGAAGCTCCAAATCATTATTCCCTAAAATCCCCCCTTATCACTAAGCCCATTTTAAGAATATATGTGTTTTATCTTGTTTATCAAAAGCTTTGAAAAAATATCTTAGGACACCCAAGGCTAATCCATAAAATCAAAATAATATTTGTGATCCAAAAATCAAAAGCATAGAACCTATAAAATAAAAAGCAAAGTAAAATGAATAGACTTCTCCCTTAAAGGACAACTATATTAAACCCATAAAATTTGCAGCACTATATCAAAAGCACAAACTGATCCCTTGAAGGATAGTTGTTTTAATAACAAAGTGTATCTTAATAAATAGACCACTCCCTTGAAGGATGGCTATTATGTATAAAGAATCCCTATAAATCTTATCACATTGATCAAGTTTCTTAATTTAGTAGACTTCCCACATTGATCAGTCTACATGGATTGGCACATTAGAATTCTAAGTTAACCCTTAGTTTAAAGTATGTAAGATGGAATCACCTTATTCTTATAACCCATTTCCTTATCATATCCTACAAATCAAATCAACCAGATCCTAAACTTGGTGGACTTAAATTTGTTAGGACTTTTATTAACACTAAGTTTAGGATGCATGTGTATCGCTTTGAATGGTTTTCCATGGGTCATGGTATGAACCAATCAAAGAATTTTTCTATAAAATTAATTAACAAACTAGAATCCATATTAAATATTTGTCCAAATCCAAATTTTTAAATAATTAATTTCATTTATTAATCCATTAATCTATAAACTACAATCCATAAACTATAAAAATCATAATCATTAATCATAAGCCATAATCATTAATCATAAATCCATGATCAATAAATAATCCATAATTATAAGTTTTAATCCATAAATCAACACATGGTCTAAAATCCATAATCAACTAATATTACCATCCATTAATCTATAATCACATATATCCATAAATAAATCCATAAAGCATAATCTATTTAAACCATAAGCATAATCACATCCATGTTAATTATAAAGTATTTTATTCCATCACATCCATAATCTAGGAACCTGATTAAGGTAACATATCCTTCTTACATCATTTTCAATTCTGACTAATTATTGGCTATGCTTGAGAGTGTTCTTGGCTATGCTAGTGAATCTTGAGTGACTTGAGAGATCCATTCAAGTCTTTAAACTACTCATACCATATCTTCTAGAACCATATATAATATAATGTAAGATCCATAAAGCATTTCATATTTTAACTCATCTAATTAAACCATCACATAAAAATCTCATAATCCATAACTCAATAATCACATAATCCATCCATAATCCATAAAATCTATAATCCATAACATCACATAATCTATAAACAATGTAATAATCCATAAAAAATCCATAATCACATAATATATCAATAATCACATAATCCATCCATAATCCATAAATCTAGCATCACATCATCTATAAGCAATGTACTAATCCATAATCTAATCCATAAACAACATAATCAATAACATATATAAACGTAATGTATCCATAAACATAATAATTAGTGTACTCATCAAATCATATCCTTATATATATATATATATATATATATATATATATATATATATATATATATATATATATATATATATATATATATATATATATATATATATATATATATATATATATATATATATATATATAAGGATGTATCAATGTATATATATATATCAATGTATATCAAAGTGTTTGTATACATGTATATGGCTCTCTAGCCAGTACAAATATATATACACATGAC
Source organism: Torreya grandis (assembly GCA_037957365.1). Lineage (NCBI taxonomy): Eukaryota > Viridiplantae > Streptophyta > Pinopsida > Cupressales > Taxaceae > Torreya > Torreya grandis. Next base: position 387,947 of record JARHVA010003214.1, read on the forward strand.
TCTAAAAAGTAAAGTATACTCTACTCAAGTGTATGCTCAGTTGATATCCACTCTCATCTCCACCCCCATATTTGCCCCCATCACCATCCCTATCCCTGCTCCATGTAATGTTTCCCATGCTTATAGAGTCTATAAAATTTTACCTAGAGAATTTGCCATATGTGGTCCTATAAGTAGTATAGTGGGGAGTCTCTAATAGCTGATCTAAAATGATGAACTCATAATATCTCAACGTCACTACTAACTCCTTGTAGTTCTCCATACTCATTATCTCTATTGGCTTCATGTTCAGCCCCACCATCTCCCCAATCACCTATACTGATGGCTTCCTCTCCTCTACCTACTTCCTTAGTTTATCTAACTCTACCCTATATCTATCATGCTCATCCACAAGTATGTCATGACTTAGCTTTAGGGAATCAAATCCCACCTATAATGTATCCATTTTCACCCACATTATATCCCAATCCACTTATGCCATAGTTAATGCCCCTTGTACTATTGTCAGTTGACCATCTAAGTAGGCACATCACTCTTATAGTATGTCTCTATGTAATTAGGTCCTCCACATCTATCTCCTCCTCCTCAACCTCCTCCTCATCCCCTCTAATCTCTCCCATAGCTACCTTATTTCCCATATCATCCACTATCTCCCCCATGTCTCCTCAAAATTAGAATCATCATCCTCCTCTACATCCTCCATCTCCTTATCCTCCTCTCTTTGGTATCATAAAACCACCCTCTCCTATTGCACCCCCTATTACTATTCCCATAAATATGTATATGCAAGTGTGCATCCTACATCCTCCATGTCCTCTCCTATTGATACCCAATCCTCCTCCACTAAGACATCTCCTATCAATAATTCCAATATCTCTCGCTCTATCTCATCCTTCCTATATATATGAGGGGCCCATGGGATGTCTTGTACCAAGCTAAACTATTATCATACTCATCCAAAATATATATACTTCCACTAATCCCTTATACTCCTTAACACTCATCACTCCCTCCATATCCCCTCTAGTTCCACCTCCATCCCCATCCACTCAAGACATCATAAGTAGGGCCTCCAAATGATGTCTGTCACCCTTAGCCCATCTAGTACTCTCCTATAATAATCTAAATCTTTAACAATGTCATCTATAAATTGACATGCTATATCATCCTCCCACCATAGGAAGGCCATGTTATATTTAGTCTCATACCACCATATCCATGGGGTACCTAAGGTTACACTACCTAAATGTGCTCAAAGGCCTAGTACTATAGTATCACTATCACATCTAATCCATATCTCCTCTGAGTCCTCTATCCTTAGAGCTCCCTATATATCTATTCTAATAATGTAGACACCTAAACAAAAATGGTATGATGCTCTAACATATCTACCACAACTCTATTCAAACCCAAAGGAAACATCCCACCTCTTGACTCTAAAAGCATGTAGTATTAGATCACCAGCATCATCATCATCACACCTCTCCCTATTGTGTCTACATGATATAGTGGCCCAAAAGTAAAACCCTTAGAAATAAAACTAATACCAATTTCATCACCACCATATAGTCATCTTAGGGCTACCACTCAACCATGCTCATCCATAGGAACTATCAGTGCTCCCTGCACTAGAATTTATAAAATCCTATAAATACCCTCCTCAGTGATGGTCATCTCACTAGTAAGTAGTTAAAAGTTCCTAATACTAATGTCTCATCACTCTATTAATTCCACTATTAGTCTAGTGTCTCAATATATGCATCAATAATGATGCACCCCTCCCAATCCCATGGCCTCTAAGTGAGCTTAGTTATCATTACTAAGTCATATTCATAGATCCTCTAGCAATGGTAAAACTTGATCCCATAGTCATAATAGCCCTTGTGCCTATCATTAGTATCCTTATAAATATATAAATATCCTAAAAACCATAATACCCTAGTTATACCTTAAGCCCTTCTTCTTAAGTGAGAATTAGTGTTGATTCTTTATGGATTAGCACTATTCTTCTAGCTCAGCATCTTTTTACTAAAATGATATTAATTCCTTATGAATCATCATTGATTCATTAGGTAATCAATGTTGATTCCATAGTATTATTCCTCCATACCCTAGCCTAGTTTTAGACCCTAAAATTTTCAAAAAAAATCAAAAATTCAAAAAATAAATAAAATACATGACCTAACTCATTCTGGGAGTGTCATCATTATTGAGAACCACTACTGTAGCTACCATTCCATCTTATATCACTTTTGTTTTTATAGCTCTAATGTGTCATTTGAGATCTCTTAGTTTTAAAATGAGCCCTCTTCTATTATGGACTAGCTTTTATATTTGAGTTCATATTGGTGTTGATCTATTTTGAATTAGTGTCATTTAGCTTGATCATCATCGATCTATTTTGGGTTGACATTGATTATACCCCCCCTTTTTTCACTACTTATACTTTTATGTACATCCATTTTTATTCCTTATTTATTCCTATTTATTTACCACATTTACCCTATTACTTAACCTATACCATTTTAGGTTTATGGATTTTGACCCCTTGATGGTCCCATAGCCTACATAAGGCATGTGCTCTTTTGGGTATCTCCCCTTAGTTAGGTACTAAGAGTCTATTCTCCCTTGAGAACAATTATTTATAGGTGGTGCACACATTTTTTAGAAAACCTAATGCTTTGGTCAACCAACCCTATAAGTGTTCTCTTGTTTAGCATTTGTTAAGCCCACCTATTTATGATTATGGCATTTGATTCCTAGATTTGCCTTGGGGTATCTCTACCTATATTATCTTCCAATCCTACTAGTGTAAAACATACACTTTATGTCATGCATCTACAATTATTAGATCTTATCTATTATTTATCCATCCCATCCATCTTTCAAACCCATTGCCCATTCTTTATCCTCCACTAGTTCCCAGTTTAATTATTTATTTACTCCCAGAATGAGGTAGGTCATGTATTTTATGTTATGGGAGTCATATGACCTACCTCAAAAATTCAAAAAATAAATAAAATACATGACCTACTTTATGTTATAGGAGTCATATGACCTACACTATAATTATTTGGGTGTCATATGTCTTTTTATATTTAATTCCTAAATAAAATCCTATCCTAAAGTTTAAAGTTTTTATATTTATCCACCTAGTAAAAATTTCTTACTTTTATCCTTTCACCATTCTCAAACCCCTTAAAACTAATAATAGCCCAGAATCTACCTGTATAACCACTTTAACCCATGTGGAATTTTTACAAAAAAATTCAACCCATTCTTGACCTATTCTCATCCATGGTTGTAATGAAGGCTCCTTTTTGGGAGAATTGATGATGATTTTCCCACGATCAATGTTGATTCTCTAGATTAGCATCGATCCATGAATATGCACTACATTTAGGATATAAGGAGAACTTTGAGAGCTTGGAATTATTGTTCATTTTACATGTAAATTTGACAACATTTTTATCAACACTCTGCTAGATTTATAACTCATTCATTCACATCCTCTACACAACTAGAACTATTGCCTATGCTCGTGGAAGGAAATAATTTTGTTCATGACCGATCAAAAGGTAAGTATTGTATTTCAGTTTCATTTTTATTTTTTAATCATTGATCATTTATCTATCCATTAAATCAATTAAGCATCATTACTAGCCTCTATTATCTATCAATCTAATTATTTTATCAAATTTTGTCTATTTCCTATTCTCTATTTATTAAATTTAGACACAAATAATTGATGTTGATTCACTCTAAATCAGCAATGATTATGCCAATCAGCACTGATCATGTTAAGAGTAGCATCGATTCATTGTGTTTAATACATAGGATCCAAAACTTTATCTTAAGCCTCTATTTCAAAAATCCTTTTGTTGATTAATTTCATTTAAACATGGATTTATCCCTATAGATGACATTATCTAGTGTAGCCCATGACATGACCAGCATCCTTCATCTTCTCATAGTCCCTCAACCTTTATTTGAAGATTCAAATGATGTTTCTTTTGAGTTAGCCCTCTATGCTATTATTTGGGTACCCACTCATTAATCTTAGGAAGAATAATTAGTTATAATTTAGGATGATGTAGACTTCACTTTTGCTTACTAGGAAGAGTACTTTATTTACATTACTAAATTAATTGAGGAAGAAAATCAAGATTAATATCATTATCACATTATTTATCTATTTTTTAATTTATTATGTTTTTATTTTTCCTAATAGTGTATTGACATCCATCCAAGGGAGTGTACCACTTACTGGAACTAATCTCCAATTAGGAAGTCCACCCATCTTTATATTAATCATTTTTTATCAAATTTTCACATGTATGCAGATTAGCCTTCCCAGCCAAAAAGGAGTTCCTACATTAATAGATATGATCAATGCACAAACATCTTCTAATCCATAAGTAACATCATAAACCCTATTATTTCAAGTGTTTATTAAATCACATTTCAATTTTAAAAGAAATAAAAAACTACTTAAATAGTCAAATTTAGATAATAGGCAAACCTAGTTCTTTTGCATTGCACCTCTTGTAGCCT